>OX463840.1:7255148-7358409 GCA_949825065.1 Odontocerum albicorne | reverse complement strand
GTGGCCTAGTTGGTTAGACGCTTGTCTCTCAACCCGGAGGTAGCGTGGTCGATTCCCGTTGGAACCCTTAATTTTTAAAACGCATTCCGGTCTGGTTTTCACTTAAGGCATCTTTATTATCTTCCTAGTTGTTTGGAAGATATTGCCTCATGCCAATAAGCCCGCCAGGTTGTACTGTATACGACGAAAGTGTAATACGCTCAAACAGAGATTGTCTATTGATCTTTCCAGTTCACCGTTCCTCTTTTTTTACGTCGTCCTTTAACGTCCATGCAGTGAGACTCTGGAATCAGTTACAAACCAATATAAGACTCGTTCCGTCCTTGGTATGCTTTAAGAAACGACTGAAAAACTCTTAATTTCTAGTCAGTAAAATAGCGTGCTTCATTCCTGATTTTTCTTTTCCTTTCCTCTCCACCATCCCTTCCTTTCCTTTTGATTGATGATATCTCACTTTATATGAAAGGGAATGTTCGGTTGATTCAGGTGATCCGTCTTTGTGGGGTTCGTGGGTATATGCTCACGTATATGGATTTCGTGGGGATGGATAGTCATTTGAATGATTTATGCGACCACGTAACTTGCTTCTTTTACTTTTGTCAGGTTGGTTTGAAAGATTGGCGCCTGACAATAAGCCCGCCAGATTGTATTTGTAATAAACGTGTTAAATAAATAAAGTAATAAGTAGTCAAAGTCATATGAAAATCCATACAATGTCCGTATTGACTACCCAATCTGTGTAGTTTTGTTATGCAAAAGTAGTACACATAATTAATTGCATTAAGGATAAAAACATTTTGCCGAGTGGGCCTACAGGGAACGTGTAACATGACAATCTGAGTTAGTTCCGGACTGTTGAAATGCGAGCTGACAATCTTAAACAATGTTGTGAGGTCAAACATATTTCTTCTAAATGACAGAACTATCACTTTGTTTGTTTTGTTTTTTTTATTCTCATTTCAGAAAACATGCGTTATGTAGAAATGATACATTTCACTCATTTTATTTTTAATAATTATTGTTTAGAGTAAAAACCTGACAAAGATTAATAAAACGATCAAGAGATTGTGTTTGACTGCCTTAACTCTTGTTTCTTGGCCGGATTCCGATGTAAAGCAACAGCTGAACAAATCTCGTGTCACCAGAAGTAAGGAAGCCATCACTTGCCTTTATTTAATAGTGTCAACTCGTGCACAGGCGTGAGCTACTACAGATCATCTGTGTTTAATCCTGCTATAACTCCTGTTTATTCATCATAACAAAACTCACCACAATTTCCACTTCTCTTCGGGTAGATTTATTTGTTTAAATTTTTAAATGTTTACGTCAGTTCCCTTAAGCAAATACCAAAAATAATATTATATATATATATATATATATATATATATATATATATATATATATATATATATATATATATATATATATATATATATATATATATATATATATATATAAATATATATATATATATATATATATATATATATATATATATATATATATATATATATATATATATATATATATATATATATATATATTTATATATATATATATATATATATATATATATATATATATATATATATATATATATATATATATATATATATATATATATATATATATATATATATATATATATATATATATTTATATATATATATATATATATATATATATATATATATATATATATATATATATATATATATATATATATATATATATATATATATATATATATATATATATATATATATATATATATATATATATATATATATATATATATATATATATATATATATATATATATATATATATATATATATATATATATATATATATATATATATATATATATATATATATATATATATTATTTTAGATCTTAATCAGTATTAAGTAATCGATTATCCGAGCGATGTTTTAATTGTTGGATAAAACACAGATGGCGTCGCGAAATTGCCTGGGTCTTGTAACATTTGAGAATTATAATGTATGACATTTATAAAAATGGAGTCGTATACTCGTACTATACAACAACGCGTTCAACTTGTTGAATTATTTTATGTATTGTAATCTCCGGAAACGGTGATGTTAATTGGCCACCAAGATCATGTGATCTGACACCGTTGGACTATTTTCTCTGGGGTTACGTGAAAAGCTAGGTCTATAAGAATAACCCCCAATCAATTCCTGAGCTGAAGGACGAAATTATTCGCGTCATTGGTGAGTTAGAACCGCAATTATGCCAAAATGTCATTCAAAATTTTGACAAAAGAGTGGATATCTGTGGAGCTGCAATAGGTGGACATTTGGCGGATATTGTTTTTTTGTGTTTAAATGTCATACATTATACTTCAATGACCAAAAAAAAGTTTTTTGAAATCAAAGCAAATTGTGTGTTTTATTCAAGAATTAAAAAAAATAGAATTTAAAAAACCGCTTGATTTGAAAGATTAAATTTTGCTTGTTGTTTTGTATCAAAATCATATATTTTGTATCAAAAAGGTCATTTAACCATTGAAATAAAAAAATATAAACAATTTGATGTAAATGTTATTTATTATATTAACGCTATTTTTTTTAACATTTTTAGCTTTAACAGTGAAGGCACAAAACAAATAAAAAGCATAATAAACATATATCAAGTTTTGAAATGCTCCTAAAAAACATACATCAAGTTTTGAAATGCTCCTAAAAAACATATATTAAGTTTTGAAATGCTCCTATTTCGCATAATATGCGTGAAGTGTTTATCTCGGTTTGTAGGGCATTCGATAAACTTCAAAATCTCTCTGTGCTCCTTTGATATCTGAAAACCAATATAGGAAACTGCCGCAGATAAGAGTTTTATGTATTTAGTATGGTAAAATATTTCCTATACTAAAAACACTTAACATTTCAAATGTGATTGAAAATAAACAACCTGGGGCCCCGTTTCTGATTTGAAATTAAAATGTATGCAAAGCCAACATGAACGTTTTGAATTTTAACATAATTCACACTAAATGAGTAAGTCGTATGGGGTTGATTTAGTAAAACACGAGACAACATTCTCGATATGAGAATATTCAACATCAAACGCAACACTGAGGGATGTATGCGATTTTTATAAAACGATTCTTCGCGGCTAACTTATCTTGGTTACTTCTTCGCAACCCGGTTTATCTTAGTCGCTTCTTCGCGGCTAGTCTATCTAATTAATTTCTTTGCGTCCGGTTTATCCTAGTCGCTTCTTCACGAGCGGTTTATCTTAGTCACTACTTCGCAATCACTTTTCTTTGGTAATTTCTTAAATCATAACGATTCTAAGATGAATGTTTTTTTAAGTAAATATTACCACTTGACCGTGGTCGTGCCGTGACAAATCCAAATTGATGATACGGGTATGTTGAAGAGCTTGACCGGGAGACAATATTGCCTTCGGTCCTATTAATCGAGCTTTCGGGTTAAGAACCTTTGTAACTCATATTTCACAATCGCACCTATTGAAAATCATACTACCGTACATGGATAGGTAACAGCACTCGCACGTGTCTAGCGCGTCTAAGTACTGTTACCAGAAGAAAGAACTATTTTAGCATGCTGGGATCAGTTGTTTATTTTTTATACCATCGGGAGTTGAACTGTCAACTCCCTGGCAAAATACCATTGTTCTACCAACTACGCCACGGAGCTTGCTGAATGACCACGGTTAAGTAGTAATCAAACCTTCTTCTTCTTCTTCTTCCCAGTGACATGTCAGGTCCCCCCGACGTTAAATATCACCTGAGAGTAGACATTTTTGTCCCCGGCAGCCCGAAAAAGATATCCAACGCCCCCTTATACCAGTCCAATCACGTATATTACGGAGCCATGAGATTTGCCTCCTGCCAACACCTCTTCGGCCTTCTATTTTGCCTTTGATGATCAGGTGCAGTAATTTGTACTTTGCTCCTTTAAGTACATGACCCAAATAGGACACCTTTCGGATTTTAACATTAGTCAGCAACTCTATATCAACTTTTGCTTTTTAAAGAACCCTTGTGCTGCTGACCATATCCGTCCAGGGTATCCGTAGCATTATCCGGTGCATCCACATTTCGAACGCTTCCAGTCGGTTCATACTACCAACTTTGAGGGTCCATGATTCCACTTCATGCAATAACACTGACCAACCGTAGCATTTGACTAGCCGTTGTCGAAGTTAAGTTAAGTAATCAAGCCTAAAGGTTTGCAATTATTTTTATTGCGAAACGTATAGTGTTTTACAAAATATAAGTTTTACAAAATTTTCACATTTTTTAAGAACCAATTCGTTAGCAAAACAAAGAATTCATCAAAATCCAAACAATATAGAAGGTGCAAGCTAATAATCATCGATGAAAAACTTGTTGAGCAAGTGATGAAATTTAAATCTTAAGTATGTTATAGGATATCTCCAGTCACAATGATCTCTAAAATGAAGTGAGGGAAAAAACAAAAAAGGGCTGCTGCAACATTTGGTTGTTTATGAGATATAATATGGAAAAACAAATACAAACTAACCGATGGTAAAGTTCGAGTTTATAAGACCTGTATCATACTGATCATGTGGATAGGATGGACCTTCTCAGTTCCGACAGAACTACAACACAGACGACATAGTCAGATGTAGATGGTATTTTCATAACCATGTGGATAGCATGGACCTTCTCAGTTCCGACAGGACTACAACACAGACGACATAGTCAGATGTAGATGGTACTTTCATAACCATGTGGATAGGATGGACCTTCTCAGTTCCGATAGGACTACAACACAGACGACATAGTCATATGTAGATGGTACTTTCATAACCATGTGGATAGGATGGACCTTCTCAGTTCCGACAGGACTACAACACAGACGACATAGTCAGATGTAGATGGTACTTGCATAACCATGTGGATAGGATGGACCTTCTCAGTTCCGACATAACTACAACACAGATGACATGGTCAGATGTAGATGGTACTTGCGTAACCATGTGGATAGGATAGGCAGCGATAGGATCCCATACCTAACAGTACAAAAAATACCCGCAAAATCAGGAATAATTTTCACAAGAAACCAGTTCTGATGTTTTACATAAATGAAAATTATAATAACAATAAAAGACCAATTAATAGAGCCGTTTCAAGAGCAAACTCCGGACTCGAGCCAACAATAATAGTGGACTCGAGCCCACTATTATTGAGAGATTAAAGTATTAAAAAGAAGTTAAGTGTGAGTATAGGAAGATGGTAGCTGCGGCTATTGGTTTCGTTACTTCAAGTATTAGATTAGATAAAAACATGTTTCGTAAGAAAACTTACCAAAGGAAAACGAACTACAAAGGAACCTTTATAGATGTGCCGATATGTGATAGAAAAACATTCGGATTTAGGTGTTGTGTCCATATACTTGTATAGTTATGAATTTTAACAAGACCTCACCAAAAAGGTTGTCTTCAAGGTCTTCCTAAAGCTGCATACTCCACCCATATCTTGAACACTAAGAGGTAGCCCATTTCACGCCACAGTTAAGCAATGGCAAAAAAATCAAAAAGAAAATATTCATGTCCTTCCGTCCGTGGTTGCAGTCCTAAGACTGGTTTGCAGCAATTTGAACTCTTCTCCTCCATTCCCCCCTGTCCTGTGCGGCTCTTTTTAAGTCTGTGTATGTTGAGCAGCGCACGTCCACCAACAGGTCCTCCAGGTACTCTCGGCGTGGGCGTCCCCTAGAGTTTGTCCCCTCGGTCATGCCCTCCATTATGGCATGCAAGAGGCCCTCTTGTCGTATTATATGCCCGATCCATCTTGCACGCCTTTCGGACAGGATCCTGAGCAGGTGCCTTCCTCCTTCGATTCGTTGGAGAACCTCTTCATTTGTGATGCGGTCTCTCCAGGAAATTCCTAATAGTCTTCTATAGGACCACATCTCAAAAGCCTCTAGTCTTCGTCTATCTCTTTCGGATAGGCACCATGTCTCGCAGCCGTACATCAAGATACTCCATACATAGGTCTTGATGAGGAGTATTCTCAGTTTAAGGTCTATATTATTTGATTCTATTATTTTCGACCTTTTATTAAATGCAAGTCTAGCCTGATGTATACGGCTGTCGACCTCGCTCTTGGACCGACCGTCCCATGTTATTTTGCTCCCGAGGTAGACAAACTCCTTGGTGTTCTTTAGTGGTTTACCCGACATCACTATTCTCATCTGGTGCTGCGCTCGGCCTACAGTCAGCAGCTTTGTTTTGTCTTTATTTATCTTCATACTGTAGTTATTTTGAAGAATGCTTTCCATAGTTGTTAAGGCCTCTTGTAGTTCCTCTTCACTTTCAGCAACCATAGCAATATCGTCAGTGAACCTTATCATGTCCACCTTTTGCCCGTGTATCTTTACACCTTCTCTGTGACTCATTCTCTCTCTCAAGTCGTCAATCGCGCTCTGTATATAGGCGTTAAAAAGAACAGGTGACAGAGAGCATCCCTGCCTTACCCCTTGTCTTATATTGGCTTTCTTTGTGTCTTCGTCACATCTGATTATAGCGGCCTCATTCTTGTATAGCGCCTGGATTATACGTCTATCTCTGTATTTGATATCAATTCTCTTCAAAATCTCGAAGAGTCTTTTCCATTCTACTTTGTCAAAAGCTTTCTCCAGGTCTATGAATGCGATGTATGTGTTTTGGTTTCTTCTTATTCTATTTTCTAGCAGTATTCGTAGAGACAGTACTGCTTCTCTGGTTCCCACACCTCTTCTGAAGCCATACTGGTCTCTGGAAAGGATGTTCTCTACTTTTGGTTCAATTCTCTTTAGAATGATATTAGTCAGTATTTTTGAGGCATGGGATATTAGGCTAAGAGTTCTGTGTTGCTCACATTTTGTCGTACCTGCCTTCTTTGGTAATGTGACAATTAGGCATTTCTCGAAGTCCTCTGGTATCTTTCCGGTCTTATATATTGTCTGTATCATATTCATGTATGCCGATGTTTATTATTTACACCATGAAAATATTCGAGTATGCTAATATTTATTATTTACACTCAACAAAATATTCAAGTATGCTAATGTTTATTATTTACACCAAAGAAAATATTCAAGTATGCTAATGTTTATTATTTACACCAAATAAAATATTCAAGTATGCTGATGTTTATTATTTACACCAAAGAAAATATTCAAGTAGCTAATGTTTATTATTTACACCAAAAAAATATTCAAGTATGCTAATGTTTATTATTTACACCAAAGAAAATATTTAAGTATGCTGATGTTTATTATTTACACCAAAGAAAATATTCAAGTATGCTAATGTTTATTATTTACAACATGAAAATATTCAAGTATGCCATTGTTTATTATTTACGCCAAAGAAATTATTCAAGTATGCTAATGTTTATTATTTACACCAAAGAAAATTTTCAAGTAGCTAAGGTTTATTATTTACACCAAAGAAAATATTCAAGTATGCTGTTGTTTATTATTTACAACATGAAAATATTCAAGTATGCCATTGTTTATTATTTACGCGAAAGAAATTATTCAAGTATGCTAATGTTTATTATTTACACCAAAGAAAATATTCAAGTAGCTAATGTTTTTTTTTACACCAAAGCAAATATTTAAGTACGCTAATGTTTATTATTTACATCATAGAAAATATTCAAGTATGCTAATGTTTAATTTTTAGATCAAAGCAAATATTTAAGTATGCTAATGCTTTTTTTTTACATCAAAGCAAATATTCAAGTATGCTAATGTTTCTTTTTACATCAAAGTAAGTATTGAAGAATGCTAATGTTTATTTCTAATCCTGCGCCAATATTGTCTCACGAAGAAATGTTTCAAGAAGATAAGGCATAGAATCGCCCTGAAAAAAAAAGGCGTCACATTGAACTATCTGCGAAGTTCATTCCTGCTGTCAATATTCTGTAGTCTAATGTTACGGGGTCATCGACAGCACGCTGATTTGTCGCGCGGCAACAGGAAGCGACAGGGAAGCTCCACTTCTCTGGGTTCATGTATGGAAACAATAAAGATATATAATTTTTTTTTAAAGTAAAATATTTTATAAAACAAGACGAAGTTAATTTCAAAGAAACATGGAACAATTGTATATAACAAACTGAGAAGAAGACACTGATCTTTTTTTGCTATATGCTTTTTTATCTGCTAGGCTGATATATGGAAGTCATAAATATTGCCACTTGGTTCGTTTCCAAAAAGTCTACACCGGCTTAAGTGTCGTACGTGGTTTGATTTCAAACTTTGTCTTTTTGTATTCAAGTCCCTTAATGGGTCTCCATTGTATCTTTCGAATTGATGTCTGAGGAATGTTCCTTTGGAGTGAAGTAGAACTTTTACGTCGATTTCTTCTTCATCTAATAAATTACCTGTTTAAAATCAATCCAATAGAGCGGGGTATTATAATAGAGCTTTTGACGTTGCTGATCCTGGGTATGTTATGATCTGCCTCCTAGTGTCAGATATATGGGTGACGTGTGCAGCTTTAGGAAGCTTGAGTTAGAGCGCACTTAAGGAGAGTTTGCTTTCTGAACGCCGCCATATAAATTATCCTTTTATTATTATTATGATAGCATTTTTTTTTAAGTTTTATTTATTTATTTTCATTTGTATAGAATGTATTGTATATTATTGACGCTTCCTCTGGAATAGAAAGCAATGCGTTTTCTGAAATGGAATGAGTTTTCTGAAATGGAAAGCAAAAAAAAAACACTTGACGACTGAATGGAGCTCTCAGAAAAGATGGCATCTGGAGACCAACTACTTGGCAAGTGCACAGTTTTTACAGATCAAACACAAAGTTCCGAGGGCGAGGAGATAAACTTTCAAAACGATCGGCAGGTTGAATCTGATACAGTCTTTCGTTAGGCAAATAATTTTTGCATACCACTATTTGATTAGGAGTGCTATAATACTTTTTGATAAGCAGTATATAAACAGTAAAATGGTCTAAGAGTAAACTCAGTGTAAACGTGAATCCGACATCAACTTGAATGCTAGCTGTTACACCACGACTACCGACAATATCCGCATTGGTGATGTGCACATTCTGAAGTTCGTGGATGAGAGTCAATATTATCTTTGTCCCCATTAATTAGACCTTTTGTATTGTATTGTATAATATTACACTTTCGTCGTATACAGTACAGCCTAGCAGGTTTATTGTCATGTCAACATTTCTTCCTGCCAACCAGAAAAATATTAAAGAAGTCCCATGTTAAAACTAGACTAGTACCTTTGTTAATTTTTTTGCGATATGTCGCTAGGTCACAGATGTCGTCTTTTTCTCGGACCTTTGGTTTTTACAACGATTGGAATAGATATGAAACTAACTGTTTTTTGTTGTGTACGTTGGCAACAATGTCGTAGACTTATAGCGCGTCCTAGTATCGTAACCAAACAAACTTTTTCACCAGACTGGGTCTCTTTTTATTTTTTTAGGTAGCATCAGGAACCGAATTCGAAACTTCTCGACGAACGTCCTACCGATAAATCCAGTAATGTTGGATGAGTTATAATTGACTATTGGTGTATTATAAGTAAAATGTGATTACTTAAAATTTACACACATTCATATTACGCCGTTTCCCTACTTGTGTAGGCAGAGAGGATATCATACCATCTTTCGATACACTTGTTACGGCTCTTCCACATCCATACAAATTCTCATACAACGCTTAGAAGAAAACACGAGATAACAATAAATGACAGAATACGGAATCAAGTGATATGGGATGAATGTGAACTTAAGGATGACGTATTAAGTAAGATGAGAAAGAATACTATGAGATGGTTTGGGCAAGTAGAACTAATGAATGAAGAAAAACTAACAAAACAAATATACAGTTCGATTGTGAGTGGAATGCGTGGAAGAGGAAGACCAAGGATAGTATGGTATTTCTTTAACTTTTCAGTTTTCCTTCTTTTAAAATATCATTCACATGATTTATTTATTTATTTATTATTACACATGATAAGAAATATACACAATTTACGAAAAAAAAAACAACAGGTAATTTGATTTGCACATACAATTTTAATGTATCTGGGTTTGTTGCCTTTCATTTGTCGTATACCCAGTAAACTAGGCTTTTGCCTGTATCTCACTGAGGATATTTAGCATGAAAAAAATAAATTGATACTTGTTTCCGATTTTTGATTACACAAAAACAAAACCTCGTTGCACGCTCTCATCAACCTGACAAACAGTGACACTCAACTACAACTGGAAACATCTTGCGAAATTCAAATCCTCACACATCGTCACTCCAGAAAGACCAAAAATATTTATCTCACAATATATCGCACACAATCATAAGAATAAAATTTAAAATTTAAACAAAAAGTACACAGAAACACAAATACAAAATTAAAACAACAAGAAGAAACCCACACTCACGAGTTCACATAAATCCCTTCCACTCGTCATTCATCCTGAAAGCCCAAGTACTCAAAATCCTGTCGCAATAACAACCACGCTCCGATCGACTGTCTAAATCCTACCATACTATCCTTGGTCTTCCTCTTCCACGCATTCCACTCACAATCGAACTGTATATTTGTTTTGTTAGTCTTTCTTCATTCATTAGTTCTACTTGCCCAAACCATCTCATAGTATTCTTTCTCATCTTACTTAACACGTCATCCTTAAGTTCACATTCATCCCAAATCAATTGATTCTGTATTCTGTCATTTATTGTCACCTCTAGTATTCTTCTAAGTGCACGCATTTCTACAGCATTTATTCGGATGGTATGTATGAATTTTTTCGGATGGTATGTATACATTTATTAGGATGGTACGTATGAATTAATTCGGATGGTATGTATGAATTTATTCGGATGGTATGTATGAATTTATTCGGATGGTATGTATACATTTATTCTGATGGTATATATGAATTTATTCGGATGGTATGTATGAATTTATTCGGATGCTATTTATGAATTTATTCGGATGCTATGTATACATTTATTTGGATGGTATGAATGAATTTATTCGGATGCTATGTATGAATTTATTCGATTGGTATGTATACATTTATTAGGATGGTATGTATGAACTTATTCGGATGGTATGTATGAATTTATTCGGATGGTATGATTGAATTTATTCGGATGGTATGTATGATTTAAGAAGCTATATTCTAATAATATATACTCAACTGACTTATCACCAGTCCGAATAATTCAAAATATTCTCAATATCACCAGTCCGAAATAAAATTGACCTTAACCTTTCCCGTTACTGTGCTAAAATAATCCTTGCGTTCCGGTGCTGTGTATTCAATACACATGTTAAAATGAGCGATTCTAAATCGGAAAAATAACAATATTCATAGCCAATCGCTTAAATTAGTTAAATTTCAAGTCAATAGTGATAATAATTGAAATTTAATTGCTGAAAACATAAAAAAAAACATCGTCCTACGTTCACAAAACGGGCGAGACGACCACCTCGAACGAAAGCGGGCTGGTTACTAAACGAGAGAAGCGACCGAACTGAGATTCTATTTTTTAGATTCCCAAATACCGAAGTAGAGTGAGAGTGAGATGTGAATAATTTCGCTTCCTCACCCACACAGATTTTTAGAATTAATATACCTACGTCACACACTGGCACACGTTTGATTGTATTGGTGAATTTATTCCCGATTTTCACAAAACATCTCTGATGTGGTCGATAAGTGCTAATTATTATTTTTTAAATATTTTTTTTATTCAATGCGTAAATGTATTACGGAGGAACACCTAAAATCTGAAGCCAGTATTTATTATATTTATAGAGATATTAAAGTTTTTAGAAGCAATGTGTACTAGTTACACATCACAGGACATGAAGGGTTAAACAAACCTTGATAAAATTATCATGTACTCGTATTTATTTATTTATTATTAAACTTGACAAAAAATATACATAATTTGCGAAAAAACAACAGGTAATTTAATTTAGACATACATTATTTTAATGGACCTGGGTTTGTCGTCTTTCATTTGTCGTATCCCCAGTAAACTAGGCTTTTGCCTGTATCTCACTGAGGATAATGTTTTGTTGAAAAATGTTTAACGAATCCTAATATTTAAACAATCTAGTATAATATATTTGGGCATTTGCATTGTTTTCTTTGATGTGATTATTTAAATATTTGACGGTGGCGATAAATCGAAACGTTATCACTGTGGATCCTCATTAAAAACAAACAATTTATTTAAATAAGTTTGTCCAAACAATGCGATCAGTGATACGAAATTAAAAACAAAGACAAGAAAGGGACGGATCCTGAATACAAATGAATTGTGAAAGAAAAAGGGAATTGGTGCAGGAATAATGCATAAGGACGGGCGTAAAAAGTGGTCGTTTGACACCGCTTCCTGTCTTGTGCTACGGGATGGTATTCCAAGGGTAATGTCGTGTCGTGTTGATAGGTCGATTCCCTTTCTCAGCGTGACAGTATTATTTTTTATCGATTTACTTTTTTTGTTTCGAATTTCTGAGAATAATTTTATAATATAATCTGCATCAAGTAAAATGAAAAATAATGCTGTAAAAATTTAAAAAAATAAAGTATTTGATATATTATTTGTGGTATAGAACAGAGGTTGATTATTCAAAATATGCTATCCATGTCGAACATTTGACGGTATGCAATTATAGAGGGCTTGATACAAAAAGGCAAGATTCAACGGAAAATGTTCTTTAAATACCACTAAGGTCCCAAAACTTCTGTTCTAAATATTTTCTGAATATTCTCAATTAACCCTTCCTGTCCTGTGATGTGTAACTAGTACACATTGCTTCTAAAAAACTTTAATATCTCTATAAATATAATAAATACTTGGTTCAGATTTTATGTATTCCTCAAATATTTAAATAATCACATTAAAGAAAACAATGCAAATGCCCAAATATATTATACTAGATTGTTTAAATATTGGGTTTCGTTAAACATTTTTCAACAAAATATAAATACATGATAATTTTGTAAAGGGTTGTTTAACCCTTCCTGTCCTGTTATGTGTAACTAGTACACATTGCTTCTAAAAACTTTAGTATCTCTATAAATAGAATAAATACTGGGTTCAGATTTTAAGTATTCCTCCGTAATACATTTACGCATTGAATGAAAAAAATAATATTAATAATAATTAGCATTTATCAGCCACATCAGAGATATTTTGTGAAAATCGGGACTAATTTCACTAATGCAATCAAACGTGTGCCAGTGTGTGACGTAAGTATATTCATTCTAAAAACCGCTATGAATGAGGAAGCGACACTATTCACGTCTCACTCTCTCATATCGGAACCCAAGAAATAGAATCTCAGTTCGTTGTTGTTTCTTCCTTCGAGGTATAACATACACAGTGTCAGTGTTCCGAGTTCCGTCTCAGTAGCTAGTGGGCTTTCATACGAGGTGAAGGGAAAGGTTAATCTACTCCGTAAATAGCATATAAACATCCTTTAATTTCTGCCGGGCTTTTCCCTTCTCTTGGAAGAAACTTGATAACCACGCAATATTCAATAGTAAACATTTCAGAATATAACGAAACAACACGTCTATCGACTCTAGTTGACATACTATTGAGAGTAGAGGTATCAAATTTTAATTGTAACATCACCTAACAATGCGACGTACGTGGCTGGCATATTATCTGTCCATACATGCTGTAACTTGTTCGGGCTGTAAACTTCTTGACCTTAGTGATATATCCAGCACCTTTTCATGACGGACAGACAGAGCGTAGGTTTTTACTTCCAGCTCAGGAGTTGTGGGTTCGATTATCGTTGAATACTAGACTTTAAAAAAATGGTACCAGTCTGCTTTTCCCTTCAGGCCTCATTAATACCTTTGTATTGTTTTATATTACACTTTCATTGTATAGACGTAGAATAGATGCATTTTTTATGTGGTGCTAGAGAATAATGCTACAAATTCCATGGACAGTAAAGTGAACTAGCACTCCCATTCTCGAAGAACTGAAAATCATCGAAAGATTGTCGATAGTATGCCTTCGACGAGCCCTCCGACTCTTTGGGCATATTGCTCGTGGCCATGGATACATTTTGTTAGAGGTTTGGGGTTACTGGAGGCGTGGAAGGACGACGCATAAGAGGAAAAATCTCAATGCGTTGAACTAACCAAGTGAGAGACACAAGTGGACTACCCTTAACAACTGCCCTTCGAGCCACGGAGTGCAGGGATGGATTGAGAAGAGTCGTCAGAGGCTATCATGGGAGTCACGATGCTCAGTTATGAGCTACACGATAAGATGGTATACATTACAACCTGGCGGGCTCATTGGCAGTATTTTCCAGCCGATCAGAAATATATTAAAAAGACATAAAGTGAAAACCAGATTATAACTTTTAAACTATTTTGGATTCTACCCATTTGCTCGATTGTATCATTCCGAATTGTGACATGACCGAAATACCTATGTTTTACAGGTGTATTTTTGAAGAGCAATTCTTCCAGAATCTCTGGTATTTCTGCGTGCTATCCACGTTACACGCAACATACAACTCAATACAGTTTGTTTTTCACTTCAAGCCGCTTAACCTCTCTCTGGTTGATTAAAAGAGATTGCCATCTAGGTTGTATTGTATACAACAAAAATGTAATACAATAAATACAATGATTAGTAATATAAAACATTCATTGCCAACTCTGCAATGATTATGGCTTGTCAACATCTGCCACGTGCCTCTCTCAATGTGTTATCCGTTCGGAATCAATGGATCAGGATTTGGTGCCGTGCGGAGCGTGGAATATAAAGATTGGAGGGGACTTCCATCGAGAGATGCTGCGAATCAAGACCGGTTGCTTATCTTCGCGGCTGACCCCTCGCCCCGGCTTTCGACCCTGGCCACACCGCATTGACGTGTAAATGCAAAAAAAAAAAAACATTCAACTCAAATATTTTTCTCATATCTTCGTAAGTAACACCTTACATACATCATCTCAGTTTTAAGCAAAAGCGTGAGTTAAAACAATTTTTAAAATCAGTTTTGATTATTTTAATATTTCGATGTTTTTCTACAATTTTGTTGTTATTTTTTTCCTGTGTTGTTTCAAAAAATGTTTATTTTTCATTGAATTAAAATTTTTGTAAAGTTTAAATAAATATTAGCATAAAATTTAATTTCTTATATCATATTCCTGATGAGTAATATTTTTCAATTAAGTAAAACCACTAGAATAAAGGGTCTTCTTTGTAAATTTGATATGAAACAATCTTTATAGTTTTCACTTAAGGCAAGAAGAAATTGCCACATGGCAATAAACACTACAGGTTGTACTCTTGCATTATACAAAGAAAGTGTTATACAATAATACTATATTTTAAACAAGTGTTGTTCATCCATTTAGTCGTTGGTACCCTTTATCACTTTTTTTTTTAAATTTATATTTCAATCAACGATACGATGTACCATACAAAATGAAAAAAAAATTCAGTGCTTCATTAAAATATTTACGAAATGATCCTAAATTTAAACAATGTACTCGTACATAGTTGGTTATACGATACGGGCCGTCTCGAGTCAGCTGCCCGCACCTCACCACACAAATTTGACATTAATGCGAAAAGAATAGAACAGAATAAATTCAATACTTCATTAATTCTGCAATCAGTCTACTTTTACAGCTCAACTGACTATGGTGAAATATAATAACATTGGCAATCTCAACAAATTTATTTTTCAAAAAATACATTCTATGTATAGGGAAACTTTGTCGGTAATTACAATAGAAGTACTTTGTATACAATAAAAAAATCCTTATGGCGAGTATATATGTGCTGAAGAAACTCTAATATAGAAAAACTAAGGTATTCAGAGTTACTTAAGTACGGAGGAACTGAACTAACCACTATGATCCATACCATCGTGGAGAAAACATGGGACTCAGAAACTGTACCAGACGATTGGAGGACTGGAATCATATGCCCACTTCACAAAAAAGGTGATACAATGCAATGTGCCAACTACCGAGGAATTACCCTACTGAATGCATCATATAAGGTCTTTGCCGGTGTCCTGTTCTCCAGATTGCTGCCGTACGCTGAAGACCTGGTAGGCCAATATCAAAGCGGATTTCGTCCGGGGAGATCCACTACAGATCAGATGTTCACTCTCCGTCAAATATTGGAAAAAACCCTAGAGTATAATGTCGATACACACCACCTCTTTATCGATTTCAAAGCTGCATATGACAGCATTAACCGCTCTCAACTCTATGCGGCCATGAAGGACTTGGGTATTCCTAACAAGCTCATAAGGATGGTTAGACTCACTATGAACCAATCACAATGTAGAGTCCGGATTCAGAATGATATCTCAGAACCATTTTACACAATGAATGGACTGCGTCAAGGAGACGCACTTGCTTGTCTACTTTTTAATATGGCTCTAGAGAAGTGTGTAAGAGAATCCGGAGTACAGACAAATGGGTCAATTTTCTACAAATCAAGCCAAATACTGGGCTACGCGGATGATATTGACATTATTGGTAGATCCCCACAAGCAATGATGGAGACATTTGTTCAGTTGGAGAGGGCCGCAAACAGAATGGGACTTCGCATCAACTCCGATAAGACCAAATATATGATAGCCACTAAAGCACCCCGTAATAACCAGACACCTACCACGATTAATATAAGTTCTCATACAATAGAACGTGTAAACACCTTCACCTACCTGGGATCCATAGTGACAAGTGTTAATGATGCATCTATCGAGATTAAACGTCGAATATTCATGGCAAATAGATGCTTCTTTGGTCTGAGAAAACACCTTATATCTCGGTTGTTGTCCAGAAGGACAAAACTTACCATTTACAAGACACTGCTACGACCTGTCCTCACATATGGGTCTGGGTCTGAATGCTGGGTATTGAGTAAGAAGAACGAATCTTCCCTTCTAATATTTGAAAGAAAAATACTCAGAAAAATATTCGGACCCATACAGGAAAATGGATCTTGGAGAGTGAGATATAATGAGGAGTTATACAGCATATACAAAGAGCCCAACATCATAAAATACATCAAAATTGGGAGGCTACGTTGGGCGGGGCATGTAGCAAGAATGGGAGAAGAGGAAATGCCTAACAAAGTACTCTTTTCCAAGCCCCAAGGAAGACGTAGCGTGGGTAGACCGAGGCTTAGGTGGATGGATGGGGTGCAGAATGATGCAAACGTGATTGGCATCAGGGGCTGGAGGAGTGCATCCCAAGATAGGGGGGAATGGCAGCGACTGCTGGAGGAGGCCGGGGCCCACAATGGGCTGTAGCGCCATTGATGATGATGATGATGAAGGTATTCAGGACAATTTCAGTGAAGGTTGTTGATTTCTTGTAAAAAAAGTAATCATTCAATATTCTTCTCGTGTTCAGAGGTAATAAATTCAATATTCATTCGATATATGATAGTTACAATTAATGCCAATTATATTAATGCCCAATTTAAAGTTAATTAATCCCAAAAACTTATATTGCACCCTTTCAAAATCCCAAAAACTTATATTGCACCCTTTCAGAATCCGCGCTTATATGAACATCATAGTCAGGGGACCAGTGGAATTATACTCTTATCCGAATTGATGATGCTGTAGGTATACTGAATATCGTGGCAGGGGCGCAATTTCCTCTTCGGTCCGGATTATTGAATCTTGGTAAAAAAAAAACACTGTAGTAGGCACATAACTCACAGTTTATAATTGTACGTGTGGGAAATTTTCGAGCACGTAATAAGACAAAATTCGAATACGCCTAGCGCTTACGATTATTGTTACTAAACGAACTCCGTGGCCTAATTGGTAAGACGTCTGTCTTCGAAACCGTCAAAGGATCATTTTGCTGCATTCGTAATTTTCTGTGAAAGTATTGTATTGTATTATAATTTTGTTGTATCCACTACAACCTGGCGGGTTTATTGTTATGTAGCAATATCTTCCAGCCAACTAGAGAGCACCTGCAAGCTCCGGGCTGGGAAACGAGCGTCTTACCAACTAGGTCACGGAGATCATTTTGTAAAGTACTCGTAACTTGCTAAACTGTTTGAACTCCAGACGTTAAGTCACGTTATAAATACTATATATTTCTTGTGATGCGAGTCATATTCCTTCTCCCGTGATGTCGGACCGTCGTCGCTACTATTTTTTCCATACTCAGATGTGTCACCACCGGCGAAGGAATCCTTTTGGATAGTTCCTTCTTCTTTACAACGTGAAATCGCGCTCGTAAAAAAAATCAAGATGATTTTGAGTATAGATCGTACTGAATGAGACTTATATCGTTCCCTATAACAGCGTGAATAGTGGTGCGATCGAACTAAATTGTCTTCGAATCCGAGATTTGAGGGTTTGATTCTCGTTGACTAAAATTTTCTTAAAACGGGACAGTATAGTTTTCACTTAAGACGTTTTTAACACTTGCCTTACTGTGTTAAACAATTCCGCCAGCCACTGTGCTGGACGCTCAACATCCAGTGAAAAATGTATGTTTTACATTAAAATTATGCAAAATCTGCTAGGCTATTTTTTGTAATTAGCTATAAAATTATTTTATTGTGTAAGTCCTGGTCACTCACTATCCATCATAGGGTGGTGGCAAGTGTTAACATCTTTCCGTTTAATTAAAGGAGTTACCACGTGGCAACAACCCTCCCAGATTACACTGTATTATATATAACGATAATCTACGAAAATTACTTTCTCAAACCTGGCCGGGCTTCTAATTTTTTTGGGCACCTTCGGGAATAAAATCCGAAATCCTCGGAAGGAAGACATGCATCATATTAACTGGGTCACGGAGGTCGCCTAATGCACGAACCTCATAAAACCAGGAAGTGACCCAAAGACCTTTTGGGATAATGAACGCCTCAAGTACAACATCCTGTGACTTATCTGACCTGGGATAAGAAGGGCTGCTTTAAATTTAAATGTTTATGGTGCCCTCTTTATGGTCAATGCGATTTCCTTGTTTCTAATTCATTTATTTATTTAAGATCATGATCGTGAGAACTTTCACACAAATAAAAAAGAGACTTTAGGAAGCACTTAAAGACAATCGTTTTTGGGAGGTCTTTTCAACATTTATGGTATGAGTGGGCTAGAATCCTAAGTTAGAGCGCCCTTTAGGAGAGTTTGCTCTCGAAACAGCGCTATATAAATTGTACTTTTTCATTATTACTATTAAGTGAAGGATGAAGTGAGGTGTGATGACATTGTGACGTAGCTTTAACCCACTATTGATTGACTTTCTGAAGATAAATTTTCCATTTGACATT
Organism: Odontocerum albicorne; assembly: GCA_949825065.1. Taxonomy (NCBI): domain Eukaryota; kingdom Metazoa; phylum Arthropoda; class Insecta; order Trichoptera; family Odontoceridae; genus Odontocerum; species Odontocerum albicorne. The sequence goes on along the minus strand of OX463840.1, from coordinate 7,339,099 downwards.
TTCGATCCGCGAGTTACTGAAAAAGTAGAGAGCGAAATCGCGGATAAGGGGAGACTTTTGTACGATTATACACTCGCATACATATAGACATACCATTACGCCCTTTCCCTGCTGGGATAAACAGAGAGAACAGAGCGCCAGATTTCCTATTTAGACATTAATATTTCATACACTTCATCAGCTTCCACGATTTCATTTTGACTTGTTTCAAAATATTATTCACTTGATACAACCATACTTTCCTTGGTTTTCCTCTATCACAACTTATCTTTATATTTGCCCAACTTCTCTGTGTATTTGTTTTGTAAAACATTCTCCATTCATTCGTTACACATGTCCAAACCATATCAGAGTGCTCCATTTCAACTTACTCAACACATTAGCCTTACGTTCACGTTCATATCAAATCAGTTAATTCCGTATTCTGCCATACACCCTGCCCCCTCGTATTCTTCTTAGTGCACTCACAAAAAATATACGAGTATATATCAAGTCAGGTAATGATCAAAGAACTGTCCGCTGGGGCGAGGTTTTCCTTGGCGCCACATCGGAGTGTGAAAAGGAAAGCAAAAGCACTGTCTGCAAGTTAGATGGCAAAGAATTGAAAAAAAAAACGTTGGACATGTAGGATTCATACTAGTAGTAAGTATATGGTAAATGTACTTGCGAAATCTCATTGGAATAGCATTAATTACTGTAGTGTAATTGTTATTCCTGGCGCCCTCTGCCGATGTAGATGACACGGTCGATCCTGCTGGCCATTACGTGAGGGGAATGCTGCCTTCTTTAAGGGCAACACTCACTATCCAATTGGATCAGTCAACAAGCATATACAAGGTAATAAATTACTTTAGAAATGATAGAAAAAAAAACCTCTTTTAAACCTATTATTGTTGAGGCGATGAACTTATTTTTACTACCTTCAATAAGCATCCAATATCACCTTATTCCTCCTCTGCCCACACTGTCTCTAGAAACGAAATAGGTTCCCTTAGGCTTCGGCCACACAGGTAGGAGCCTCGCTTGGTGCTTAGAGCTACGCTGCGAGCTAGGCGACATATCCTAGCGAACCAACGCACCGCATACTATCGCAATGGCCACACTGCACGTTTCACGCCACGTGATTAGTCACCTAGTGAGTATCCTAGCGAACATACGTGTTGGTTAATTCTATTGTGTCACCAAGTGATTTTTTAAGATAGCGGAAGTTTTAACAGCAGCTGTGTATAAAAGAGAGCCTTTGTGGAACCCATCGAGCAAATTATACAAAAATGTACCTGTAATAAAATCACTTTGGAATGAAGTTGCACAGGAAGTAAATAAAGATGGTAAGTTGTAATGAAATTGGTTAGTTTTGAGAGTGGTATCGTTTTTTGAGTCAACCGCTCCCAAATGTCAAATGAATTTGTGCGAAGCACTTTGGTGTGGCCTTAGCCTTAGAGTGCGATCATACACTCTTAAGAAAGTCAGATTTAGTCATACAGAGTTGTTCCTGTGCTGGCGCCACAACTAAGTGTAAAAAGGATAGCGGTTGCACCGACAAAAGGGTTAGATACCACGGACAGATATGAAATTTAAGTTAAGTGGAAAATAAAAATATTAAATTATTTCTTTTACAGGTGCTCTTTAAAGGCATAGAGGTTACCAAATTTTTCACAAAAATTGGAGAAAGCTGTAAAATTATTCTTGGTCGCCATGAGGTTAGAGGTTTTTTTCATCAGGCCAAAGGTAGTCCGACGTATAACTGAATGAAGCTGTCCTGTATTTTGAGAGACTGGTTTCCTCACAGTTCTACCAAATTTGGTTTGCGAATTGATCTGGATAGCCTAAACTTCAACGGGCGAACGGACTAAATTAGGTGAAAAGTAAATCTTATTAAAACTCCCGTGGGGAATCCAATATTGGCTATTTCTCAAGATGCAATTTTCTTGGTGCCACACAACAAACTTTGTCTATGGATAATGGATATCTTTTATTTCAATATATCCTTGTTTTTAAGGATATGAGAATTTTGAATTTTTCTACAAGTGTGATTCTAACCCGTGAAGATTGAGCAAATGCTCGGACAAAAAAACAGTTTTCCAGCAGCAAGAAGAAAGTCTTTGGTCCAAATCCTGCTTGTAGAGCTATATATTTATTTTCGGCGTTTTTTTTCTTGAATAAGGTTCTCGACAGCCGTCCGAGAATGACCAAAGAACTCCTGGATGACTCAATGCTCCAAAATCCTGCAGAGAAACGGCCTAGATGAAAGCGACACCCAGAACCGATTAATATACAGCCTGAGAACGAGAAGAGCCGACTCCAACAACCTACCTAGGCAATTAGTTGGGACAGTGCCAGAAAGAAGTTTTTTTTCTGAATAAGGAATTCGCCATAACGTTTTCTCTTGTCCATAGAAAATTGTCTATAGATAGTTTATTGCCCTATGTAAATTAGACGACCCAGTTGGATGGTCAGTGAGGCTCTTTAGCTGTGCTTTCAGGCTGCCAGGCTTTACTCACCTCATGCCTCGAATAACCAATCGACTGTTCTAATTGAGACTAGAATAATTTAATCTATTGTAATTTGTCTACACTTTGAATATACTCCATTGCTTATACATTTTCACGGTTCAAATAAAAAGGGATGTTTTAAGAAACGTAATATGTAGTAATAAAAATATCATTTTTAAATTTCGCTATCGAATGGACGTAGTACGGGTCTAGGTTTTCTTGAGTAAAACAGTGCGGTGGTTTCCCATTGCCTTCGGCACTGCAGTAGATGTTATATGAATTGTATACATGTTGTATATATTGTGAGCTCTGCTGTTAACACACATTATTTTGGCGTGTAGTACTAGGTCCCAGAAGAAATGTGCACTTGTGGAAAGTAAGCGAGATGGGGTATTGTAGAAGTGTTTGGGGATATACTAATGTAGATAGGATTTGGTAGAAATAGGAGATACATAAACTCTAGGATAAAGCCGCTGTCCGTGCATTGACAGCTACTTGGAGCCAAAGGTTAAGAGCTCGAGATATCAGCAGACCAAGGACTGAGAACTTTTTAGGCGACCCTAGACTAGGTAGTGCAGTCCACAAAGTAATACCGCTTAACATCTTTTGAATTAAATTATTTCTAACTAAGAAGATTTTGACTTGTCGGGATTTTAATATTTCAGGATGTTGACATGTCGGGGTTTGTGACTGTTAAGATTTTGACTGTCTAGATTTTGATCGACACCCCTGCAGCAGACTAAACCTACTTTGTATCTCTATCCTTATTGAACCTACAGGTTCAATTCCGTAAGATTGTGCGTAACTCGAGCTTCTATATAATATAAAATTCGGAGTAACACCTGTCTCCATCCCTCCCAGTCACATGGGCCATGTTGAATGTAGCGCTTTTTGAGGAACATGTTAACTCATTTATTTGATATGTCCATCTCATAGGACACCATCATATTGCTAGCCTTCCCTCAACTGTCACCATGATCACGAACTCCTCCGGACTGTCATCATTCTTTTTAGCAACATATCCAAAGTATGTTAAGATTCTTTCACTGCATGTTGTCAAAAATCTTTCGGTGATCTCCAATTCTTGGATGAATAAGATATTGGTGCGCCTTGCTGTCCATGACATAGAGCATTCACCTCTAACACAACATCTCGAAGGCATCTATCATGTTAGTTCCCTTACTTATCATCGTTCATATTTTCTTTCCATACAATGCTGAGACTCCATGGAGATAGAGAATAAATCTCCACAGAGAATACGACTAAACCAGAAAAAAATACAAAACGTACATAGATAAAATAGCATTGTCTAAACTGGGTTTTGTAGTCAGACTAGGTAATGATTTTACTAAGCTAGAATCATTCGAAATTTTGTGTACTTCTCTGGTAACAATAATATTGAACTATGAAGTACGTCGATCACCCCACTATGAAGTACGTCGATAAAATTGTACGCATACAGCGGAGGCTTTTACGATTTGTAAACTTCAAACTGCAGATCTCAATAATTGAGTTGGACTATAATATATTGTTGAAAGTAATAACTCTGTCATATAGAAAAAATATGTTTGACCTCACAACATTGTTTAAGATTGTCAGCTCGCATTTCAATAGTCCGGAACTAACTCAGATTGTCATGTTACACGTTCCCTGTAGGCCCACTCGGAAAAGTGTTTTTATCCTTAATGCAACTAATTATATGTACTACTTTTGTATAACAAAACTACACAGATTGGGTAGTCAATACGGACATTGTATGGATTTTCATATGACTTTGATTACTTATTTATTTAACACGTTTATTACAAATACAATCTGGCTGGCTTATTGTCAGGCGGCAATCTCTTCCAACCAATCTGACAAAAGTAAAACAAGCAAGTTACGTGGTCGCATAAATCATTCAATTGACTATCCATCCCCACGAAGTCCATAAACATATACGTGAGCATATACCCACGAGCCCCACAAAAACGGACAATCACCCGAGCATTATTTTTCATATAAAGTGAGATATCATCAATTAAAAGGAAAGGAAGGGATGGTAGAGAGGAAAGGAAAATAAAAATCAGGAATGAAACACGTTATTTCACTGACTAGAAATTAAGAGTTTTTTCAGTCGCTTCTTAAAGCATGCCAAGGACGGAGCGAGTCTTTTATATTGGTTTATAACTGATTCCAGAGTCTCACTGCATGGACAGTAAAGGACGACGTAAAAAAGAGAAGCGGTGAACTAGAAAGGCCAATAGACAATCTCTGTTTGAGCGTAGCGCTAATCCATGATTGGAAAGACGCTAAAAATGACTTACTGAATGATAGAACGATGAATTGATTGAGTTGTGTTGAATGATTTATGTTTTTCGACTTGTACTGTTTTTTTTCCTATTTTATAACATTGCTAACATGTCAATTTTTAATCATTGTATCAAAAAGGTCACTAGAAAGCCGTTGAAATAAATAAATTATGATGTAAGCAAAAAGCTTATTATACAATGAAAAACGCGTATAGGTTTTTCCTTGGGCAGTCGGGCTTCTACCATATTCCCTAACGGTGTTTAGTTTACACATTGTGTAGTTTACAAATTTTGTATCCTTGAGGGAAAATAACTCGTGTTAATCCCATTGTTGATAAACACCAAAAGAAAATCGTGGTCCGCAAGATTTGAATGGTTCTTGTATCAAAACATTGATTTTTCTTACACTGTTGAATAAGCCTCATCTATGGTAGGTTTAGGGTGTGTTGAAGACGATAACTCTTCAGTTATTGTTGTAGTTAATTAGCAAATGCCTCGCTGCCTTGTGTATGTCACACGATATGCTACCGAGCGGGAGGACGGCCATTATGGCCGACCTGGCAGAGTGGAGGCATGTCCAATGTCCATATAGTCCACGGGCCTACCCGCCGCTATCCACCGGACTTTGTCCACTCGGAGTGTGACCCTATTCATGTTTATTAGCAATGTCTCCCCTAATATAGTAATGGAATTTAATATCCGGGACACACTCCAACCGGCCGGTTACAGCGCTTGTTGCTCGAATATGTTGTAGTGTTCAGAGGCGGTTGAGTTATTAACAACAGACGATTATTGTAATTCTATAGAATTTATTCTAGTCTGCCTGATTCGAAAATTTCTAGACTTTAGTTTGTTTTCAATGCAACTAATTGGTAGTCATAAATAGCATAAATAGTATCATGTTGCAATCTCTTCCAACCAACTAGATATATGTTTTAATGAACCCTAAGTGAAAACCAGGCTGGAATCTCATTTTTTTTAAATCTGGGTTCCAGCGGGGATCGAACCCGTAACCTCCGGATCAGCAGACAAGCATCTTACCACCAGGCCATGGAGGTCATCGATGTTCCTTCGTAAATGAGTAGAACTTTGAGGTCTATTTCGTCTTCGTCTAATAAATTTATTGTTCCGAATCGATCTAATAGAGCTGGGTATATGACAGGGTTTTCGCCGTTGTTTGTCTTCTGTCGTGGAATTGTCTGTTTGTTGTTGATAGAGATATGAGTGGTGTATGCAGAAAGCACTTGAAGACGACCATTTTTGGAGGTCTTATCAAAATTTACAATGGTTTATGAACACTCCATAAATACGTTACACTACACCTAAAGCCGAATATGTAACTATCGCATATCCCGATTATTGATTACCCAATCCGTGTAGTCAAGTTAACATGTTGTTGAAAGTGATGAAGCGTTCAACCTTGTCAGATAGAAGAAATATGTTTTTGACCTCACAACATTGTTTAAGATTGTCAGCTCGTATTTCAATAGTCCGGAACTAACTCAGCTTGTCATGTTACACGTTCCTCGTAGGCCCACTCGGCAAAATGTTTTGTTCTATAATGAAGCGGTTGCAACTTATTATTTGTACAACTCTTGCATAATAAGACTACACAGATTGGGTAATTAACGTGGACATTATATGGAATTACTGTTGCATATTAGATAATCTATGCCAGTGTACTCCTATTTTCTCACTTAAGGTATGCCTTCGGATTCAGTACAGCGGTGTCTCCGGTGAGTTTGCTGATGTGCAGCGATTCACTCACTTAAAAAACAAACTCCACGGCACAGTTTCGCTTTCCAACTGAATTGAAATTAGAATGGCGATGGGATTCTCGACTACGAGGCCCAGCAACGACGATGTCTATCAACTAAACTCTATCAACTTGAAATTTAAAACCAGATTGGAACAATATTTTGTTTTATGTCTACCATTGAGAATCGAACCTGAAATGTCCGGGTGGTAGACAGGTGTCTTAGTAAGGCCTCGGTCATACAGGTAGGGGCCTCGCTTGGTGCTTAGAGCTACGCTGCGAGCTAGGCGACATATCCTAGCGAACCAACGCACAGCATACTATCGTAATGGCCACACTGCACGCTTCACGCAACGCTACATGACGATTAGTTATCTTGTGAGTCTCCTAACGAACAGACGTGTTGGTTAATTTTATTGTGTCACCAAGTGATTTTACAAGATGGCGGAAGTTTTAATAACATCTGTGTATTAAAGGGAGCCTTTGTGGAACCCATCGAGCAAATTATACAAAAATGTACCTGTAATAAAATCACTTTGGAATGAAGTTGCACAGGAAGTAAATACGAATAAAGATGGTAAGTTGTAATAAAATTGGTTAGTTTTGAGAGTGGCATCGTTTGTTGACTCAACTGCTCCCAAATTTGAAATGAATTTGTGCGAAGCACTTTGGTGTGGCCAAGAATGAAGTCAACTGGTATATTAGTCACGTAGCACCTAGCGAACGACTTTGGTGTGGCCTTAGCCTAAGTAGGCCAAGGAGGTCTCTACTTAGCCATGACGCCGACCTCATAAGCGGAAAAATGTTCTTTCAAAGCGTGAAGGTTCCGAATCTTCAACAGGAATTTGAATTAGGCTTTTAACCCATGTATACATACGGTGAGATGATAATACTAGAATAAAACGAAATACTAAAACCCTCAACGGAAACATGAAATTAAATATGGTGTGGGTTGAATTAGATATTCTGTTCAAAAATGTCACAATAACACTGTTGGGATTCTGATTGAGGCGACAACCTTACCTTGCGTGGATCCTGGCTTATTCGGGTAGAATGGAGCACGAGACGGCTGCGTGGAAAGCCCCCATAAATACTTTGCCCGCCTCGTCTGCCTCCCGGGGGAGCCCCAGCCCCAGCCCCAGCCTTGCTTTATGAGCTCCCCTGACTCGCAGTATTAATATTTTTTATATTGCTCTTCAATTACTAAACTAATTAAATAAGTCTTTCTCTCTGATCAAAGAACATATTATTTATAGTCTGTGCACCAAGTATGTTGAGGAGAACTCAGCTTGACTAATGATAAAATGATAATTTATATAGCACCTTTTAGAGCAGTGCTCTGCAACCTTTTCTCACCTACGACACACCAAAATTCTTCCTAGAATTCCGCGGCACACCAAAAGCTAAAATATATATGTATTAAATTAGGCATGAGTCTTCAGCGACGCGCAAAAGGGTCATTTTTCTTTGTCTATGACTAATTTGGTGAGCTACGCTACACACTACGCAGTTTTCAACAGTTGGCACCAGTTATTGTGTATTAAATACATAATGAAAAATTGTAAAATGTCTAATACTCGTACATTGAATTTGACCGCGGCACACCTGTATCCGGCTCACGGCACACCAGTGTGCCACGGCACACCGGTTGCGGAGCACTGTTTTAGAGAACCAACTCTCCTCAAAGGCGCCCTAACTCGGACTTGATCCCACTTTAGGAGCTGTGTCCTAATGGGAAGAGATGATGATGATTTGTTGATAAATAAAACACGTTTTGGATCGCAATGCGGAAGAAGAGTTTTTATTAGTAAACGTAGGTATTTATACTATTTCCGCGTGTGTGCGGGAATGCGAGCAAGATATCCTTCGTCTCGTTTCTGCATTAGCGAAACGATTAATGTTGTATGTAGGTATCATTCAAATACGGAACTGGCGAGACAGCCGTGGTGCGTTCTCGCTCTGGCGTGTAATGCGGTCCGCTCCGGGCTGCGGGTTGAATGGCCGGCGTGTGAACTTTGGACTTGTTTATTTAAATTTGTCGAGGAATGCAAAGGTCACTTCATCGGTCATTGACCGTGTGTATGAATGCCCACAGTATTCCGAGTGTGCGACTGAATGTGCGACGACCGCCACACCACTATTGATTTAACACAGGGGTCTCCAAACTTTTTAGCCTAAGGGCCACACTGACTCCTCCACTAAGTCCCAAGGGCCAAGACCTAGCTAGCTCATCATACCAACATACTGTAGTTTTGAATTACGCGCACATTTTCGTATTGGGACTAGCCGGCGAGTGAGATATCTATGGCGCAGGGTGCGAGTGTGGACTCCGCTCCGTTCGCAATTTCGGTTGGTACTTACGGGCAAGTGTCAAGGACATTTCATTGCGGTGGAGATAGCTACCGCGGGCCGGATTGGTGGTGCTCGCGGGCCGTACTTTGGAGACCCCTGATTTAACAGATTAAAAATATAACAAATTAAATATACATAACTTAAGTGAAGGGATAGGAAGGACTGCGACTATTAATTTGGTACTTACTCGCATTTGTATATGTTCAGATTAACGTATTTGGTAAGAAAAACTGGAGAAACCTTACCAAGGGAAAACGAACTACAAAGAAACACTAAACTTTGTAGATCTTCTGATACGTGACAGTAACATTCGTCTTAATGTAGTGTATGTATGCAGTGTTCATATAGGATCATTAATTATGCCATCATTAAGACTTCCTAAAAAGGGTTGTCTTCAAGTGCTTCCAAAAACTACATTGTCTCTTCATGTATTGTTTTAAATGCACGTATTTGTACGGCATTTATTCAGCTCTTTTCACTCTTTTTCCACATGTATTGTTTACTCCAATACATCAAAGTTGGCACCAAAACATTATTGTGGACTATCATCTTAGTTGATTTTGATATTTATTTTTTATTTAACATTTTTATCGCAAATACAATCTGGCGGGCTTATTATTGCAAGGCGGTAATATCTTTCAACCAACTGGACAAAAGTAAATGAAGCATGTTACATGGTTAAGCATGTTACAAAAAAAACATTCAAATTACTATCCATCCCCACGAAATCCATGAACACATACGTTAGCATACACACGCAAACCCCACAAAGACGGACAACCACCCGAAATTCCTTTTCATATAAAATGAGATATCATCAATCAAAGGACAATGAAGGGATGATACCGTCCGGTTCAAGTATATATTTTAATGCCCCATCGATATTGTTTCCTATCGCTACACTCCTTTCGACATTCCTCGTAACGCTCCAATCTTGTATCATTCTTTCATATATCGCGTTGACACAATGCTTCTACTTGTATTTGTACCTCAAAACAGTGAGCATAATATGAATCATGGTAAAAAAAATATGAAGCTATGTAATGTGAGTCCGATATGGCGTTGATTGTCTACAAGGGTGCGGCCGTGGGAGGGACACTGTGGGTGGGAGGACTAGGAGGAGAGTCAGAGGGTGGGGGACACAGAACGGGAGAAGTGCGGGACAATGATAGGGGATTGTAGAGAGCTCCCTCTTGCCTTGCACGCGTGTCCTGACAACTGAGGGGAGTCTATGGGAAGCCTATCTAAGGGTAGGGTAAAACCTTGTCCATTCTTAATGGAATCCTGTTAAAAAATCTTGCGTACATACCATTACGCCATATCCGTTTCTTAAAATCTACATTTTTTAAATCTAGATATATTCAGTTCGATCCATCCACCACCCATGCTGTTATGGGAGACCAAATAAGTCCTCATCCAGCGCGATCTACACTAAAATACAGGAATCTTCTTTTTTTTTCATGAGCACGATAGTGACGAAGAAGAAACTGTACAATGGGATTCCTCCTCCGTTGGCGACACATCTGAATGTGGGATGTATAATACTGACGGTAGCCTTAAGGTCCGACGTCGTGGTACAAAGGAAATTACTCGCAGTAAATATACTTACAAAACACCTTAAGGAGGTATTCTACTCTAGAAATTTGAAAAAATCTTTTTATTTTTTAAATATTATTAAAGTTTAGACCTTTAAGAATATGTCCTCAAAAGAAAATTTTAAAATTCTCAACATTTACGAAGTTATAGCTATAAATGAGGCAGCAATTACGCCGCACCGGAATGACTCTGACAATAATCTCATAACTTTAAAACACGTTTTTCTCGAAACTACTATTTTCGACCTGGTCGACATAAAACCTCAAGTTTCATTCAATTGATTACCTTCAAATTTAGTATAAAACTTTAATAAATGTTTTTGTATCGTTCCTACCTTGAAAAATTAAAAACTATTTTATTTATTATTTCTTTTAAATTGAAAAAAAGGTAAAAGTATTGAATCTTTTTTCAGACAGCCGCTATTTTACGATTTTTTTGTCTTTGGTACTAACTATAACGACATTATTTTTTTATTAAAAAACTGTGTATGATTTTTGCTTTAAATTTACAAAAGGGCGTCAATCATGTCGACTAGCTTACCACCCTCCTTTTTTTACAAGATGTAACAGCTGATAACATCTTGAATTTTTTTTTTCGTTCATTCTCAAATCATCAATAAACTAACTGTAAAAAATGTGAGGGGAAAATATTTATGTTTTTTTTTATTAAGTCTGAAAAAACTGCCGAAATTCACGCCTCTAGAGTGGAATACCCCCTCAAGGTCTGGAGTTCAAACAGCCTAGCAAGCTGCCAATAGCTTCACAGAAACTTCGAAAGCAGCAAATCTTTTATTGATGCCACTAAATCGAAGTAGTCAATCGGTCCGTAGATGAACCGATGTAAGGTTGAGCGGAGATCCCTTAGGAAATTATTGACTCGATTATTATCGCAGTAATAAAAAGGTGATCTATTGATTGAATCATAGATGTGTATGAGTGTTATTGCATCTTCACGTGCGAATAGTATTGCTAAAGCAGAATTCAGTGTACTTCGGTGGATCCTAATTCTGATTAATGGATCCGAAGACAATGTTGTCCCCCGGTCACGATTATGCGCGGTAAGACATCTATCTGCTAATCCGGGGTTGTAGATTCTGGATTATTGTTTGTACACATTTAAACAAAAAGAGGAATCTGATACGGTTTTCACTTAAGACCTCTAGTTGATAAGAAGAAATTGCTATATATAGCATATATGACAATAAACACGTCACATATAGTAAACACGTCACATATAGAATATATGACAATACACGTCACATATATAGTAGTAAACACGACAATAAACACGTCACGTATAGTAAACACGTCACATATAACATGACAATTAACAAGTCACATATATCATATATGACAATAAACACGTCACATATAGTAAACACGTCACATATAACATGACAATTAACAAGTCACATATATCATATATGACAATAAACACGTCACATATAGTAAACACGTCACATATATAGTAGTAAACACGTCACGTATAGTAAACACGTCACATATAACATGACAATTAACAAGTCACATATATCATATATGACAATAAACACGTCACATATAGTAAACACTACAATAAACACGTCACGTATAGTAAACACGTCACATATAACATGACAATTAACAAGTCACATATATCATATATGACATTAAACACGTCACATATAGTAAACACTACAATAAACACGTCACGTATAGTAAACACGTCACATATAACATGACAATTAACAAGTCACATATATCATATATGACATTAAACACGTCACATATAGTAAACACGTCACGTATAGTAAACACGTCACATATAACATGACAATTAACAAGTTACATATATCATATATGACAATAAACACGTCACATATAGTAAACACTACAATAAACACGTCACGTATAGTAAACACGTCACATATAACATGACAATTAACAAGTCACATATATCATATATGACAATAAACACGTCACATATAGTAAACACTACAATAAACACGTCACGTATAGTAAACACGTCACATATAACATGACAATAAACTCGTCACATGTAGCATATATGACAATAAACACGTCACATATAGTAAACACTACAATAAACACGTCACGTATAGTAAACACGTCACATATAACATGACAATAAACACGTCACATATAGCATATATGACAATAAACACGTCACATATAGTCATATATGACAATAAACACGTCAGGTCGTACTGAGTACAACGATAGTAATTGTGTCGACGCTTTTCAAAACCAGGTATGTCCGCGCAAGTTCAAACAGAGCAAAACGGTATTTTGTCCCTGATCACTGACAACTACATGTATAAAAATGATGTGTCTTTTTGAGAATGGTTTATAGATGACATTGTGTTTTCAAAAAAAAAAATCATTGAAATTCAAGTCAGAAAAAATAAAGCATATTTCAATTTGGACATACCCACTTTTGAAAAACGCCCATAGAAAATGCGTGATTTTGATACAACACCGCATGGACATACCCGAATTTGATTGTTGTTGACAGTACGACTACGCTACGACTGATCGGCCATCTTAAATTATGGCGCTCTCTGATTGGTATGATGTCTGACTTTGATAAAAACAACCTCGTGGATATATCTGAGTTTGAAAAAACCTCTTATTTCAATCACCATTTTGCATTGATTTCACGAGGAGATATCTTATTTTGAAAAATGCAGATTTATCCAGAACTACATAAGCTACATTTTGGTATATATTTATCTCAAAAATGTCATAATGTGGACATACCTGGGTTTGAAAAGCGTCGACACGTATTATACAAAGTAATACATTGGTATAGTATTTTTTTAAATTGATTTTAATGTTATGTATTGTTTTAATGGGTATACTTTTAATGGGTAAACTTATGTTTTTAATGGGATATTACTTCTCAAGTATCAGAAGAAATCTATGCATCTGTTTTTTTTTTAAATAGGCAATCCACCCAAATTAGGATGATGTGTGCCATCAAATTGAAGTAATTATGCAATTATATGAGTTAATATAATAAAACATTTATTTTATAAAATTACCTCCGTGGCCTGGTGGTAAGACACTTGTCTGCCGATCCGGAGGTTGCGAGTTCGATCCCAGCTGGAACCAAGATTTTTTAAAATAGGATTCCAGTCTGGTTTACACTTAGGGTCTATAAAAACATTTCTGGTTGGTTGGAAGAGATTGCCACATGGCAATAAATTCGCCAGGTTTAAAAAAACTCCAGATTATTCAAAGTTTCAACTGATAAAGCTTAAAAAATTTAACAATCGATCTAACATATAATATAAGTGGAAAAGTTACACAAAGAAAGAAGAAACGCAAAATTCACTGGACGCGGTCAAGATATGACTTAGTAAATCAAATCTGTCTCACAAAGGACAACATAAAAATGCATGGTCTATAGGTTCATCATCCAAACCACACTCACAGCTGGGATTTTCCACAATACCCATTCTGTAAAGGTGATTAACTACCACGCAGTGACCCGTACGCAAACGATACATGACAGAAACTTCCATCTTGTTCATTCTTCCTATATTTAACCATGGTTTGAAAGGGATAACGCATCTGGTTATAATATCGCCTGTTGAAAATCATAGTGGCGAAACCCCAAAAAATAAATTTTCGAGTTAAGTCTTCCAAATGACTCCTTTTTTACGTACGTAAGTGGCGAAAGTACATTTCAACTCCTTAACGCTTCAAGGAGTTGAAATATACTTTCGCCACTTACGCACGTAAAAAAGGAGTCATTTGGAAGTCTTAACTCGAAATTTTTTTTTTGTAGTTTCCCCACTATGATTCTTAACAGGCGATATACAAATTACTAACGGGAAAAATAGGAAATATTTTGTTTATTGACAAACTTTTGTTTAATATAATGGACAATTATTTACTGCAAGATTGTGAAACAATATTGTTTTCGTTGATGTATTCTTGAAGTGAGCTGTTAAGAGAATCATCACTCGCACACGGAATGTCCTCGTTGAATGAATTTTCCCATATCGATGTCTTCCGTTTCTTGGTGAACTCCTTAATATTTTTTAAGCATAACTAAGCAATTTCACTGGAAAGGAAAAAGTAATAATGTTTATGTTGTCATTATGTTATATTTAAATTGTGTTTTTGGATTGAACCTGTATCAAAAGTAAAATAAATAAATAATAAAGTTATCATGTTCGAATAGTTGAATTCAACTGAGCTCCTTATCAATCCACCAGGAATTCTTAAATTCTGGTATCTCATAATGTTTACCCAAGTGTCTACCAGCCCCTAGTTTAGGGAAACTGGGGAGGAGTGGGTTATTGGCGCCCACCCCCGAGCAGGCCCTGTGTCTAGGCGCGGCGGGGCGCGGCCCTCGCGTGACGCCCCTGAGCGGGCGCATTATTTTAATTAGGATCAATATTATATCACCGGCCATGTGTTGCGGTCACCGCGCTACTGCGCGCCCCTGCCACCGTCCCCACCCACCTCTGTGCCTTTACTTTGCCGGCCAGCCCTTTCAAACAAAACTTCGTAAACGACATTTATTAGGACAAGTTCACTGGTGAGCAAAAATAATATATACATAGCATCATGCCACTTCCTTTGCGAGGTAAGCAAAG
The DNA here is from genome assembly GCA_949825065.1 of Odontocerum albicorne. NCBI lineage: Eukaryota > Metazoa > Arthropoda > Insecta > Trichoptera > Odontoceridae > Odontocerum > Odontocerum albicorne. The sequence continues at coordinate 7,324,003 of OX463840.1, read as the reverse complement.
ATGATCTCCACGACTTTCTATCCATGCATACAGATTTCACCTTGTGGAAATCCACGTGGGTCGTCCAGAAAGTAAATAACGTTTTGGCATAACTAAATAAAAACGAAAGACATCAACACAAAACTTTATTTACAAAGTCACAGTACCTTACTCTATTTTTCAATATAGTCGCCGCACTGTCAAAGCACTTATTGTAACGTGGAACCAATTTTTCAATTCCGTTGTTATACTCTTCTACCGCCAAAGATTTGAGCCAGGATGGCACTTCTTGTTTGAGGTCTTCATCGTTTGCGAACTGTTTTCCACCCAAAAATTCCTTTAGTTTCGGGAATAAGTGAAAATCACTTGGTGCCAAGTCAGGGCTGTAAGGAGGATGCCTAAAAATTTCCCACTTGAGACGTTGAAGTTCTCGCTGTGTTCGTGCTGATGCATGAGGCCGCGCAATGTCATGAATCAAAACCACCTTTCCCGACAACATTCCACGTCTCTTGTTTTGGATGGCGCTTCTAAGTCGTTGAAGAGTTTCACAATAGGCCTCTGAGTTTATTGTTTCGAACATTTTGTGCATTCAGAAAACGAATGACACTACGCACTTCACATTTGGCGGGATTTCAAGCTTAGGAATTGATTGGGGGTCATTCTTATAGACCTGGCTTTTCACATAACCCCAGAGAAAATAGTCCAACGGTGTCAGATCACATGATCTTGGTGGGCAATTAATATCACCGTTTCCGGAGATTACAATACATAAAATAATTCAACAATTTGAACGCGTTGTTGTATTGTACGAGTATACGACTCCATTTTTATAAATTACATACATTACACTTCTCAAATGTCACAAGACCCAGGCAAGTTCACGACGCCATCTGTGTTTTATCCAAGGATTAAAAACCGCTCAATTTGAAAGACGCTTTATATGAGAGGGTATATATGGTAGATATACAAGAAGCCAAATATTTCTGTCGAATGTACGACAATACCAAAAGAAATGATTAAGGATGAATGTTAACTTAAGAATTATGTGTTAAGTAACATGAAGAAGAGCGCTTTGAGATGGTTTAGCCACGTGGAACGAATGAATGAAGAAACACTAATAAAATAAATATACAGTGCAAGTGTGAGTAGATGACGTGGTAGGAAGATCAAGCGTAACACGATAATATCAAGTAAATAATATTTTAAAATATTTTAAAACGAGGTGTAAAAAGTTAGATAAATCGTAGGAGGTGCATGGATATGGAAGAGGCGAAATATGTGTGTCAAAATAGTAAGGCCTGGCGCTCTGTTCTCTCTACATACCTCAGCAGGGAAACGGTGTGATTGTATGTACGTATAACATTCAAACATTTATGTAAATTGATATATTGTTCTAAAATTTCACACAAGAGAGATATGATAAAATAAAAGAAATGAATTGAAAAAAAAAATTTATATTTATTCAAAAAATTATAATAGATATATAAGGAGGTAACATTAAAAAAATCATGTCCATCGGATACAAAAAATGAGTTGATAAAGCAGATTTTTTCTTATCGATGGTACGGAGCCGTTTAACATTTTCATTTAAATGAAATAATCACATAATTCATTTTAAAATCATAAAAAACAGTATTTTTTCAAAAAGAATCTTGTTCAGGCTTCAAACCAATCAAAAAAGATCATGTCCGAATTGACCAATCAAAGTTTTCCGATTGTGTCTAACTTCATACCAGTTCATCAGCAACTGTCAGTTTTAAATCGTACGTGCAGTGTACTGCCATTATACAACTTTATCTACCTACATATATTCATAGTTTTATAGTTATATTTCTTCTTTACTTATTTTATTTCATTAAAATGAAAATAAATTACTCGACCCAATAATTTTTTGCAACACCTGTATAATATTTTTGAAATCGAACAAAAAACATCATGTCCCAGACCTGACCCAATAAAAAAAGATTAAAGTAGAATTGTTCACTCAAAACGGATCATGTCCATATTTTAAACTAGAATAACTATTTTATTTATTATGATTCGATTTTAAACAACAAATCAAGTCACCTTAAGCGATTTTAAGGATTTCAGACATTTTTACAATAAATTATTATGTCATATATTTTTAATGCAAACAGTTTTTTTGCGATTTCCCAACATTCTGATTTGGTGGACATGTTCTTTTTTTAATGTTACCTCCTCATATGTGGTTACGATGTTGTATATGTCAAGTGCCCTTGACACGATACAATATATTTTCCTTTATTTGAAAATTTATTATGAAATTTGCACATTAATATTGAATGCTAAAGAAACTGCCAGACACGGCGCAATATTCTCGTACAGTTATTACTGTACGAATATGTTCATATAAAATAAGTGTCTTTTAATTTTCCAGTTTGTTTATCAAATGTAGCAAAACACACACAGTTCTAGAATAGGGCTTAAGAGTTACTAAACTGTAGAGTGCGGCATCCCGCGCCATCACTTGCCTTCATTTGTAGTAAAAAGCTTTATCAACATTACATCGTGTGAGGCGCAAACTAGATAATCTCAGAATATTTAACAGCAAATTAATTTCCACGAATACATACATATATGCCATCACGCCGTCACCCTGTCGGAGTAGGTAGAGAGAAGACAGCGTCAAATCTATTACGACATGCATTCTTCGTTTCTTCTACATCCATACACCTTCTCATATAGAGCCTACGGTTTTTCTTACTTCTAACATTTCTTTTTTCAAAATGTAACATATACTTGATCCAACTATACCTACTTTGATCTGCCTCGTTCAAACCTTTGCACTGTATACCATATTTGTTTTGTTAGTGTTTTTTAATTCATTTGTTCCACGTTCCCAAACCATTTCAATTATTCAATTATGCCCAAACCATATAATTAATGGAATTCATATAATATTTATTTATTTATTTAACAATTTTATTGCAAATATAATCTGGCGGGCTTATTGCCAGGCGGTAATCTCTTCCAGCCAACCAGACAAAAGTTAATGAAGCAAGTTACATGGTTGCATAAATCATTCAAGTGACTATCCATCCCCACGAAATCCATAAACACATACGTGAGCATATACCCACGAACCCCACAAAGACGGACAATCATCCGAATATTATTTTTCTTATAAAGTGAGATAGGATGGTGAAGAGGAAAGAAAAAATCGGGAATGAAACACGTTATTTTATTGACTGGAAATTAAGAGTTTCTTTGTCGATATCAATAAACCTTTATTTATAAAATTTGCGTTTTGCACGACGATATCTCGCGTTGTATCTGAAACAAACAATTGAGAGAGATCTAGGTCACTGTAGTTTCTTTGAGAAATTCTCTCGGGTGCCATGAATTGGCAATCTCTGCATTAAAATGCAGTTAAGATTTAACAAGGAAAGTTAGTATCTAACTAATGTCGGAGTAAACACCCCAGTTATCAGCATCACGGAACTGTCTGAAAATAATATATTTTCGCGGCTAGTTTCACAACAATTTAAGGTCAAGATAAGTGAGTGGAATGGCAGCCGATAGTGGCGATATTACTTGTTATTCCGAAGGAACATATTTATTTTTAATTTGTTTATCGCGCTGTCAAGAGATAGCGACCACAGATGTCCGAAATTACGGTTTGACTCGAGTGAAAAAAATAAAAAAGTCGGTTAAGTTATGTAACAATTATTTGATATCAGACACTATTGAAATATTTATTCAGACCTTGAATAGAAATAATTCACGAATGGTTTTTTATACTTTTATTTATCTATTTACTAAAGATTTACTACGAATATGTACAAGTACCCGGTGGTAAGTAATACACATCGGGTTTAAGAAAGAGACCGTCGGCCATAATCGACTAATTTCGGCTTTGTAGAGCGTCGTCTCTGTCATTCACACACGTTTTCCGTCGCGAGACTGTTAGCGCATCGTGCGACAGAGACGACGATCTACAAAGCCGAAGTTAACCGATTATGGACGACAGTCTCTTTCTTAAGCCCAATGTGTGTTACTTATTACCGCCGGGTACTGTACGAGTATATTGTTCATAAATTTCATTAATATGAATAATAATTTGATTCGTTTTTGTGATTAGAAACTTCCTTTATTTATAAATAATGTGTTAAATAAATAAATATTTTTTATTATAATTATTATTATGGAATTCCACAAAATACAATATGAAACACTTTAAAAAATTTAAGTAATTTTTTTTATATAATTACTTATACATTTATAATATGGTTTCACTAGACTAGCTCTTTTTTTAATTTTAACGATTTTCAATTGGCTTGGAGTTTCAATAATATTCATTATGTATAATTGGCTTGGAGTTTCAGTAATATTCATTATGTATAATTGGCTTGGAGTTTCAATAATATTCATTATGTATAATTGGCTTGGAGTTTCAGTAATATTCATTATGTATAATTGGCTTGAAGTTTCAATAATATTCATTACGTATAATTGGCTTGGAGCTTCAGTAATATTCATTACGTATAATTGGCTTGGAGTTTCAATAATATTCATTATGTATAATTGGCTTGGAGTTTCAGTAATATTCATTATGTATAATATTTTTTTTAATCTTCTTCATCCCCTCTCTGAACGGGTCAGAGTCTCAACGCTGAGATGAATCCCATGACATCAATAATATTTTTGATGTAACGTCTGTTTCAATGTTTTAACTGGTTTTATTTTACATAATACTTTAAATTACAGGCGGCCCTCGACTTTCGCACAATTCGCCATTTCGCACATTTTTAAACATTCAATTTTTAAAAGATTTTTGTCGATAATGCAAAAAATTATTCGCTTCCATGCAGTCGCTCCCACTTTTTTGGAAGAACTATAATATATGGAACGCAAATAACAATATTGGAGACTCGTGGGCTGAAATAAAATAGTCAATAATGAAAGGTTCCTGGAAACAATTATGCCCACAAATGGTGAGTGATTTTATAAATTCTGAACAAACTCCGGAAACTATCACAGATGAAATAGTTAGCCTAATGAATGAACTAAACTTGGACGTCAACAACGAAGATGTCAATGAGTTGATTGAATCTCACTCAGTAACTCTGTCAAATGAATACTTAATTGAGCAACAAGAGTTAAATGAAATACACAATGAAAGTGAGGAAGAAGAAGCTGAAAAAAACGTCAAAACTTTGAAAATATGAATGAAGCCTTCATGCATCTTGTCAATTTTTTTGACTATCGTGGAAGAATGTATGGGAGTTAAGGATGCTGAATATTTTGAGATAAATGATTCTCTAAATTATTGTTAAACATTGATAAGAATATAGCACATCTGGTTGAGCCAGGAAGATTGTTCCGAGTGAACCACAAAAAAATATGTGTGTATAATTGAGTCGTTCCCAAGCCAAGTGAACCAAGTCCATTCTGGTTATTTTTGAGTAAACTAGGTTCAAACATATTTTAGTGTTTCTAATTCTGTAAGGGTATGATCGCAATTCTATAGTGTTATATTGAGTACATTTATTACACTTACTTTGTACAAAAGCATTTTCTGCTAGAAGCTTTTCGCACACCTTTCATGCAGTGATCTTAAATTCATTATTTTTGGATTTGGTTCACTGAACCACTCAATTAATGGTAAAGCTTTGGTATACAAAGGATTCTGCTGTTACCAGATCGTAGAGACAGTCGATGCACAAAAAGGAAATTGAACTTGTCACGTAGATACTGAGGACAGCTTGGATTGTTCAACACTCCAACGAGGGTTGAGATATTTTCTCTGTCTTGTTTTAAGTCATTGGAGTCTGGCACAATATCCGGATATATGATCATATTTTTTTAATAACAAAAACATTTTGGAGCCTCTCCAGCCTATCAAACAACTCCTCACCAGCATCGAAATAATAAACATCCCCATAGTCAACGAAATAATAAACATCCCCATAGTCAACGAAATAATAAACATCCCCATAGTCAACGAAAGCCGGAAAACATTTCATTACTCTTGAACAAATCTCAATATAATATTAGAATTCTAATTGCTTTTTTTAACCGAAATTTATTTTATTTTTATATCATATTTCTACTTTAAGCAGACCGACACAGTTGTCGGAGGAAAATGTGATATATTGCCAGAAGTTGTGATACATCATCGATAAAGTAACAGGAGAGATAAGGTAAAAGGATTCTTCTTCATCACGTGCTCAATTTAATGTTCAGCGTCGTGGTCATCTGCTATGTCCCCAACTCTGCGCACCACGCATAATTTCCTATCCTGGGGTATGTTGAATGCAGCGCTTAAAGATGATCCTATTGACTCCTTTATTTGATCCATCCATCTCATAAGACACCTTCTTCTTGTTCGCCTTCCTACAACCGTCCCCGTGATCACCAACTTATTCAGACTTTCATCATTCTTTCTAGCAACATGCCCAAAGTACGTTAGGATTATTTTTCTGTATGTTGTCACAATGGAGAACGTATATCTTAAGTATGTAGGGCGATGAAGAAAGACACAGCATGTTATAGAACTCTTTATCAAGAAAATAAAAAAAAGGTGGTGTTCAACTAACTCTTGACAAGTTTATAGAGAAAACACCTGAAAGCACTTAAACACGCCTCGTTAACTTAATTATGTACCATATATTGATAAATAAATATTTTTAATATATTATTGATAAATAAATATTATTATTGATAAATAAATATTTTAAAATATAATTTTTGATATTTTTTTTACATCCCCCTACTTTCGAACATTCAACATTCGCATACATTTTCAGGAACCAATTATGTGCGAAAGTCAAGGGCCGCCTGTATATATTTTTTAATTCAGTTTGAATATTTTTTTTTTTTCAAATAAGTTAAGCCTTAGTTAAATGTAAGTTCCATTGATAACCTACAAAATGGTGTAACGTAAACAAATGTTTAATGAATAAATAAAGCGAAGCTTCCTTAAATAAGGAAATCTTGTAGTTACAATATCTTACTTTAATGTTTGGAGCATATGAGGCATGACTGAATTAAAATCAAGAAATTTTAAGGTAAGAAATTAGTATTTAGATCGGATTATGAATTTGAGTCACAATGTTTCAAATCGAACGTGCGAACTATATCATTTGAGGTTTTGGCAAACGTGAGTGAATTTAGTGAAATCATCGAAATGAGTGAAATCGTTTATATATTACTACGAAATTAAATTTCTTAAATAACATTACTGATAAGGATTATTATTTTTTTTTACATAATAAACGATTCTCATGTGGCTTTTAACCCTTTTAATCCCACAGGGCCGATCATCGGCCCCAACTGATGTATGCGAAAAATCCCACGGGGCCGATCATCGCCCTCAAAGTTTTCATACAAGTTTTTATGTTGAATATATATATTTTTTTATGAAATATGAAAGTTACTTATTATTTGACACTCTACAGGGAGGTAAACACAAAAAAAATAGATTTTAAAACTAAATATTAACCTTTCCTTCCCTGTGTTGGGTATCTTCTACACCAGGGGTTCCCAACCTTTTTGTACTCTAGAGCACATTCTAAAATATCGGTAGGGTGGCTGGCACCACCTATTTTAAATCGACAAACTCCTTCCATAACTTCTCATTTTCCCATAATTTATTTTCTTATATTCATAATTTATTAATAAATAATAAACAAAAATGTTTCAAAATAATAAAATTATTATTCAAATTGCATACACACAGAGAAATGTATTTACAAAACGTAAACAAAAAACACAAATACAAAGAAAACATTTTATAGAAAAATATAATATCAATATGTCAATGTGATCTTTGGAATTGCATATCATTGGCCAGTGCCAGTGCCTCATACTCATAATTAGGAGAGTATGACGATAGCAGATAATCCTGTAAGCAAACAATCATAAAGATGCTCATCGGTGAGTCGAGATCTATATCTTGATTTTATTCAGTTCATGTTTGAAAACAATGTGTAGCATAAATATGTCGAACCGAAAAATTATTCTATTTTATATGCCGCTTTTTTAAAAAATGGGAACTTTTCTCTGTCCACTGTATTTCAAAAGTCCTCTGATATTAAGGAGTTTAGCAAAATATCATTCTTTTAAGGTCCAAAATTTCTCATTTTTCAAATTAACGAAACAATATGATTCCTCCCAGTCAGTGTTAAAATTATAGGTTCGTTGTCTTTTACTCGTTCCACTCATTTTAGGACTAAAAAAATAAATAGTAATTGAACTACAATATAATATCAATGTTATAGCGCACGTCTGTTCTACATTATATGTATTATAACAAGGACTATAACTATCCCCACAATCATAATACGAGTAGATTATCGCTTATTAATATAATAGATTACGCACAGAGCTTTTAGCCCGTTAAACATTTTCAGAAGGAATATCAAAACTCCTAATTCGTGTTTCGTCAGACGAAGATGTCTCCTAGCTAACTGTCGCGACCCGAACGGGGCAGCAATCGCAATCACAATGACAACAACGCGGTTCCAGGCGGGGAATGCTATTTGCACATCACTCCTGTACACGCCGAAAACCCGAAGTGAGCCGATGATTGCGGAAGCAATCGGGACGGTACGAGCCCGTGACTACTGTCAGTTTGGCTGTCGGGGCCATGCTTATTGCTTTCACTGACAGACAGAGCTGTCAGAGTCATGAGCCATGTGTTTTGGCGCCTTCGGTGTTCATCGGCTCAGTTCGTGGCGTTCATTCACTTCGGGTTTTCTGCGTGTACAAGGAGTGATGTGCAAATAGCACTCCCCGTTCCAGGCTAGCGTGAAGAGTGCAGTCTGGCTCGCCTCTAGACAAGTTGCGACAAGAACTGTCAGCAAAGGAACCACTCATACATACAATATCGCAAACATACGAACGTATTTAATAAACCTAGGCACTCAAAAAAATTAAAACTTTAACAAATAAATAAAAATAATTCACATTTTTAATACATGTTTATGAAAAAAATCTGTCTCGTCGAATAGTGGCGGGCACATACGAATCGTTCCGCGGGCGCCATGGTGCCCGCGGGCACGGGGTTGGGAACCTCTGTTCTACACGTTGCTTCTAATAACCATCAATATCTCTATAAATATAATAAATACTAGGTTAAGATTTTAGGTATTCCTCCATAATATATTTACGCATTGATTTAAAAAATAATGTTAATAATAATCAGAATTTATCGACTACATCGTAGGTGTTTTGTAAAGATCGAAAACAAATTCGCATTTAAACGCTGCGAGTGCCTCGTCTTGACGATAGGTGAAGAGTATGCGGGAAGCGCGACACTATATTCGCATATCACTCTTGCATACTCCACTGAATTGCGAGGAGCTCAATTGTCTCAATCGTCGCAAACGTAAGCCACGCCGGGGTACCGCTCCGCGCCGCAGAATCTTCTGGACTTGCAAATAGATTAGACGTACGCCCGTTCCGTGAGCGTTGCCAGATGGTTTTTTAATGTTTTCAGCAATTAAATCTCAATTATTATATTTTTTAACTTCAATTATAATTAATTAAGGGGATTATCTATGAATGTTCTTATTTTTCCGATTTAAAATCGCTAATTTTTTATCGCGTACTCACTACCCAACACCGGAGCACGCGTTTCAATTTTAACACCGTAAGGGAAGGGTTATCTAAGATAAAAAATAAAATATAAACTACTGTTTTTTTTGGTCAAAAAATGCTTAGGATTTTTCGCACATTTTATACCTGGGATTAAAAGGGTTAAATGACACGCCAAAAATAATAAAATTATTAAGAGTGATATGCTTTTATAATGGGAGAGTATGCATAACGAGGTGTGACATGACGTGATGATGATAATTGATGTTTTTTTATCACGAAACTACAATTATTTTTTCCATGCAAAATTAATATGATGTATACATTAGAGATATACCCGAATTCATAGTCCAACCGAAATACTGAATACTTAATTCTTACCTACAAATTTCATTATTCGTATTCAGAGTCAGACCTAATTCGCTTCAAAGATGGTTATGAAAGTGAGTTAATTAAACCACGTGACTTTATTTCTTTAATGAAATTTAATGTTCAATACTTACTTCTTCCGTAAAAAATTCAAACATACATACCATCAAATCATTTCTCTGTCGGGGTAGGCAGAAAGGACAGAGCTCACTGTATTTCAAGTCTTGATACACATTATTCGCCTCTTCCACATCCATATACCTTCTCATACAATAACTCTGACTCACTATGTTTCCATCTTTCAGGATATATATTTTTTTAACCTGGCGAGTTTATTGCCGCGTGACAATCTCTTCCAACTAACCAGAAATATGTTTTTAATAGGCTCTAAGTGAAAACCAGACGGGAATCCTATTTAAAAAAATCTGAGTTACTGCGGGGATCGAACCCGCAACCTCCGGATCGGCAGACAAGTGTCTTACCACCAGGGGACGGAGGTCGTCCACTTGATCCAATCATAATTTCCTCCGTCTTCCTCTCACACGCACTATACATCTATTTTGTTAGTCATTGTTAATTTATTCGTTCCACATGCCACAACCATCTTAACATACTCTTCAACATCTTACTAAACACCCTTAGCCTTAATTTCAAATTCATCCCTTAGCACTTAATTCCGTACTCCGTCATAGACTGTCACTCTACCTTTTTCCACGTCCACGTTTCCCTCCCATAAAATAATTAGAATTTAGTATTTAGTGTTAAGGTTGGACTATGAGTTCGAGTCAGTCTCTCTGTCTATAAAAAAAAGTTTTATTATAACTAGTTATTATTTCAGATTCATTATAATGTAAATTCTAGCACAGTATCAGCGTGACAACACCGCCAGATATAAATACACCAGGAGTCAGCCAAGATAACCTCTACTCTATCGGTGCCTGTACCCTCCTCTCTGTATCCACCTCCCTCTGTCTTTCTCTCTCGCTCAGGAGGTGATTTCCGATTAGGCATCAGGCCGGACCAGGATTATATCCTTGATAACACACCTTAAAGGATGATGAACGATGTCCATTTATATATAAAAAAATACTTTTTTTATTTTAACATTCAAATGATCTTTATGGTGCAAAATAATAAAAAAACAACAAATAAATTAAATTTACTACAGTGGGGAAAAACAGGTTAAAATAAACAATCCAATCAATTCATCTTGGCATGAACCCCAACTTCACTTTACTTCTATAAGTAGTCATAGTCACATGAAAATCAATACAATACCCATATTAATTGCTCAGCTTGTGTAGTCTTTGTATGCAAGAGCTTTATAAATAATTAGTTGCAACCACTTCACTATGGAATAAAACATTTTTGTCTCGTAGGCCTACAAAGAACGTGTAACATGAAAACCTGAGTTAGTTCCAAACCCATATACCATATACTCGTATTCCAAAGTAAATTTACAAAGTATAACCTATTTTGAGTTATTTGAAGATCGCTTTGTATAGACTGATGAAGAAATAAAGCGTTTCGAAGATGGAATATAAAGATTTATATATACACTATACAGCCTTGATATTTTTACTTATAGTATAGGGTGTTCTAAAAAAAATTCATTTTCACATCATGCCATTTATCTAAACTTGCTGCAGGAATTTGTCATACGAACAAATTATTCTTGATGTTTTCGATTACACGTTATCAACAGTGCATGTACAACAATGGCCGTCGATTTAAATAATTGCAATATTTAAAAAAATGCGTCTGTTTTCGTAAGTTTAAAATTTTAATCTTAGATGTAGACATTAATAAACACTGGGTTTATAATAATTTAATAGTGTGTATACATTTTTTGGGGCACTCGACTAAACTTCGAGTATGCTTGATCGGGTGTCGGGAGACAGCAACTGTTCAAACTGTTCCTTCCTGTGCTAAAAAAATCCGCGCGTGTCTGTGCTGTGTATTCAATACACATGTAAAAATGAGCGATTTAAAATCGGAAAAATAAGAATATACATTGGCAATCGCTTAAATTAATGAAATTTGAAGTCAAAAGTAATAATAATTGAAATTTAATTGCTAAAAACATGAAAAAAACATAGGCCGACGTTCACAAAATGGGCGAAGCGACCGACCACCTCAAATGAATGCCCGAAAACTATTGAAGCGAGCGAACTGAGATTCTATTTCTTGCGTTCCCATATATCGAAGTAGAGGGAGAGTGAGACGTGAATAGTGACGCTTCCTCACCCATAGCGGTTTTTTAGAATTAATATACCTACGCCACACACTGGCACACGTTTGATTGTATTGGTGAATTTATTCCCGATTTTCACAAAATATCTCCGATGTGGCCGATAAGTGCTAATTATTATTAATATTACGGTATCCAGTATTTATTATAATATATTATCCAGTATTTATTATATTTATAAAGATATTAAAGTTTTTAGAAGCAATGTGTACTAGTTATACATCACAGGGAAGGAAGAGTTAACCGCTTAGACATTTTGTATAACAAACCGATCCTAGCTCATTAATACGTCTTAATAATCTAAGTATCTCCCCGAACATTAAATGGGTATCATGGTTTAAATTTATGTGACTTTGCGGTTATGATCTATCTCAGGCATGGTCAAACTACGGCCCGCGGATTAGAACTGACTTGCAAGTTACATTTTTGTGGCCCATATAGGCATTCAGCGTTATGTCACACATCATAAACTATTGTACATAAGTGTAATCTAGTTAATACAGTGGACAGAATTCTTACTAAAGTTCATGTTTTTTCGTAGTTATTTCCATATACACTATACTCCACCTAAAGCCGAATGTTGACTATCATATATCAGAAGATCTACAAATGTTTAAGAAGAAACCGTAGATAAGGGGATACTTCCGAATTTATTGCACCTTAACATTGGAAGTTCTTAGTCATTAATATATTGTATGTATACTCGTTGTTTGGACTTTACTACATCAAAGAGCTCTCCTAAACATTTTTGAAATCGTGTCTCCCATATTTTATCTTAAAATTGCAGAATTATTTTGTTATCAACAAACTTAGTGGTAAGTTTATGTGGACATCACAGTCTTATGATTTAGGCGAGAAATCCAAGTGGAAAGGGTTAATATGCGTGAAAGTATGAAAAGTGGGCGCCTTAGATCCTTGCCCACCCCATTCTACGTTCACTTCGCAGCAGTTGATAAGTAATTGCTCGGGGTCAGCTTATCCACCGAGCCTTCGGCATCCTCGTTCCCGAACTGTTCCGTAAAGAAAATCGAAAGTTCGCGCATTTGTGCAAGTTTAGATTTATCAAAATTGTATAAACTCATCCATAACTCAATATCTAGACTGTCAAGATTTTGTATTAACTTATCCGTAACTCAATATCTAGATTGTCAAGATATTGTATTAACTCATCCATAACTCAATATCTAGATTCTCAAGATATTTAATCACAAAATCTTTGTATTTTCCCGTATTTCCAATAACTCAAATAAATAAATAATATTCTGGTACGATAATTGTTTTTTTTTAATTCCTAACGCATACGATCAATCATATTGCTAAAAACGTTTCTACCCAAAATTTATCACGTATGGAAAATTCTTCATACGGTTCATCTTCTTTATAAAATCGTGACTTTTTTAATAATTTATTTTCTCCTATACTCGTATATTGGTTATTGTCTACCAAATATTTTGCTTCGATAGTTACTTCATCGAAGCAATCTCGATTTTTTTGGACCCCGGGATCCCTGCGAATTTGAGGACCCTGAATCCCTTTAACCCTATGGTAAATCTGAGCTTAAAAATTGGACATAACTAATAAGTCATTCCCTTGGTATCCAAACCTCCCGCTAAGAGATGCATGCAACGCGCTGTAGAATTCTAGCAAAATATAGAGACCTTCGGATACAGGATGGTTCAAAAGTAGATTTAGTAAAATATACATATATATTTTTTATTTAACCTAATTAAAAAAATAAAATATCTATTATTAAAAAAAATTGTTTAACAATTCACCGCGTCATAAAGATATATATTTTCATAAAGAAATCTTTGATTTAGTTAAACAGCGATGTTTTTTTTGGGGGGATTGTAACACACCATTCTTATTTGTTCGTTATCTATGCGTTTAATTGAACTAATATACATTCCAGTTACTTTTGAAAATTTACAATGAAATATGTTTTTTCAGCTTGAAATGGCCTAAAATGTTCTAACACATTCGCTATTATATCTTTCGACTGTTTTTTTCAAATGAAAACCACGTCCAACTTTTGAACATTATTTTTTTTAAATTTGAAAATAATACTATTAAATACTTTCGGTTGATACTGTAGTTGAGAGCAAAGACGGACGAGTGACCAATGACAGACTAGAATGAGCTCAATACACTGATGCATTGTACGTACTATATAAACAATTTTGAATGTATGTGTAAAGGTCTTTATATTTTGTTAGAACTCTACTTCCGAAGGTCACCAGTTCGAATCCCACGCTGTGCTACTTCTCTGGAATGATACAGGTTCACGTCTAGTATTTGGGGGTATAAAGATACCTATAGTTTCGGTCATATATATTCTTTAAAAAAATAAAAAACATGCCGGTGGGCCATCGGATCCAGTATAGCTGTGTGGTATGTGAGTTTGCTTGTGTGCAACGGCAAACTTACTAAACAAAAACAAACTCCACGACACTGCTTCGCTTTCCAACTGAATTTAAGTTGAAATGGCGAGAGGATCTTCGATTACGAGCCTCAACAAGAACGAAGACGAAACCTCCCGCTAGAACCATTATACTCGTAGAACCATTATAATGTATGGAACGCATTTAATGTCAGCATTGTGTGACTAAATTAAATATATGTTATGTAACTAAATAAATAGGTACAGGCGGCCCTCGACTTTCGCACATAATTGGTTCCTGAAAATGTGTGCGAATGTTGAATGTTCGAAAGTAGAGGGATGTAAAAAAAACATCAAAAATTATATTTTAAAATATTTATTTATCAATATACATAATTAAGTTAACGAGGCGTGTTTACTCGTAAGTGCTTTCAGGTGTTTTCTTTATAAACTTGTCAAGAGTTGAATATCACCCATTTTTTTTCTTTTCTTGATAAAGAGTTCTATAACATGTTGTCTTTCTCAATCGCCCTACGTACTTGAGATATATGTTCTCCATTGGGATCACATTCTTCCATGATAGTCAAAAATTTGTCAAGATGCATGAAGGGTTCATTCATATTTTTTATTGTCAAAGTCTTGACGATTTTATCAGTTTCTTCTTCCTCACTTCCATTGTGTATTTCATTTAACTCTTGTTGCTCAATTAAGTATTCATTTGACAGAGGCACTGAGTGAGATTCAATCAACTCATTAACATCTTCGTTGTTGACGTCCAAGTTTATTTCATTAATTAGACTAACTATTTCATCTGTGATAGTTTCCGGAGTTTCTTCAGAATTTGTAAAATCACTCATTTGTAGGCATAATTGTTTCCAGGAACCTTTCATTGTCGACTCTTTTATTTCAGCTCACGAGTCTCCAATATTGTTTATTGCATTCCATATATTATAGTTCTTCCAAAAAAGTAGGAGCGACTGCATGGAAGCGAACAATTTTTGCATTATCGACAAAAATCTTTTTTTAAATGTGCGAAATAGCGAATTGTGCGAAAGTAGAATGTGCAAAAGTCGAGAGCCGCCTGTATATAAACAATGTGTCAAGTTATATTTTGTTATATTAGGGTTGGATAAATAGTGTCTCCACCCCAGAGATAAAATTTGCGAGAAATTTGCGCATGCTCCAAGGATGTTGTAAAGATGAGTCTATTCGTTCAAATTTCTGCCAATCCCAGAACTCGCTTTCATGGGAAAGGGGGATTATACCCCCTGTCGAAATCTGCGAAGGGAAATACCATAAGGGGAGGATTTGGCAAGAGTAGATTGGTGGACCGAGGAAAACATTAATTATGCTTGACCGAGGTACTGAGAGAGGAGAATGAAATCTTCTGATTTTAAATATCAACGATCTTGTGGACCAAGAATTTGAGAGGGTAAATAAGCGATCGAAGCATGTTGAATATATTTGTTATCATTCATAATTCAAATATTTCAATATTACGAGAAAAATGTGTGCATTGTTTGTTAATTTATTTAGTTATAAATTAATTTATTTAATTCGTATTAACTTACTAACATCAGAGAACTAAAAAAATATATTACTGCTTAACTATTTCAATGTATAGTGTTGTGGTTTTTATGTGTGAAAATCATTTCCCATTTGTAATTTTACTTTTATAAAATTTGGACTCCTTTGAGACTTTTCTTTTTTTCGTTCTTGCTGACAGTTAACCTGAGGTGGTATATGTGGGTTTACTTTTTATTTTGTTTTCTGCCATACATTTTGTTTTTTTTTTATTATCTAGATATACGGTGGTGTGGGCTGAAAGCCCCCCGATGTCCTTGCTGTCGGGCTCGCCCTACATTAGTGGGGTGTATCTCGGCCGGGGGAATGTTTGTGGGATGAGCCCGGACATTTTAATGTCTTCTCTATTAAATGTATTTTTCTCTCATATATTTATTTTCTGTGTTTTTTTCTCTTCTTATTCTACATGTTCAAGGGTGTGGGCTGAAAAACATCTGGTGTCCCCGTGGCTGGGCTCGCCCTATATTGGTGGGGTGTATCTTGGCCGGGAGAGTGTTATTAGATGAGCCCAGACCTTTTGATAGTGTCTGTCTTTAATGTATTCTCTGCAATTTATGTGTTCTTGAAGTATATTTTAATGTATTATGTATTGCTATCAATACACCTATATTTATTATTCATAAATTTATATTTTTCATTATAATCCCCCCGTAGTTCATGGAGAAAATTTAATCGATTCTATCAATCGAGTTTGATTGTCAGCTGACTTGTGGATGAAAGACGCATGTGCGTGTATAGGTTTATTGTGTGCAAGCTATTGCACTTCAACAAGCACACAGTCTTAACATATTAAATCCAAATCTTCGATGACAAATACATCCAAGTTCCTGACAATCAGTAAGGTTAATCTGCAGCAGACTTACGTTAAGCAGAGTTTTCATACTGCGCGTTGAAGGGTTAACTGTAGATTGTATAGCATAGTGTTTCTCAAACATTTTGTATTAATGGACGAATTTTTTTTCTATTTAAAAACACCTATTAACAATATTTTTGTGAAACTTAACAAAAATTATTTTAAAACAGAATGGATTTATTTTTATTTTTAGACTAAGTAAACAAAAAAAAATACAAAATAAATAATTATTATTATGCATTTTAATTTGGTAATTATACTATTTAATTAACCAGGAAATGAACAGTCTCCTAAAGATCCTACTATTTGCAGACGATATCGTATTAATAAGTGAAAAACACGAAGACCTGCAAAATAGTCTGGAAAGGTGGAGAAGAATCTTGGAGGACAATGGATTGAGAGTAAGCAGAAAGAAAACAGAGTATCTGTAATGCAAATGGATGGAGAAACATTACCAAATTGTGACTCCTTTAAGTATCTTGGGTCACTCATCCATAGCGATGGAGGATGTGCAGCAGATGTAACACATAGAATTAGTGTGGGATGGATGAAGTTTAGATCAATGACAGGAGTTCTATGTGATCCGAAAATGCCAGTAAAGTTAAAAGGAAAAGTATACCAAACGATTGTCAGACCCGCACTCCTCTATGGCTCCGAATGCTGGACGATGTATAACTCTTACTCTAGGCAACTAGAAACTGCTGAAATGCGCATGCTAAGATGGTCAGCAGGTGTGTCCCTAAGATACAAAATAAGAAGCTCACGCATTCGTGGAAGCCTGGGTGTTACAGACATCAACAGCAAGATGGAGGAGAGGCGATTGAGATGGTATGGGCACGCTGGACGCAGTGAACCAGGCAATCTCCATGGATCTTCCTCGAATAACAACCAGAGGAAGACCAAATAATTCATGGGTGGTGCAAAAAGATAACCTGATGCAGAGGCACGGCCTGGGGGACGTAGTCCGAGACAGAAGAGCATACAACCTGAGGACGAGGAGAGCTGACTGCAACAGTCTTCGCAGACAATGAGTTGGGGTGGAGCCAGGGAGAGAGATTTTAATTGGGTAATTATCATTATTCATCTTGTGATTTTCTATTGATGCGGTCCAGTAACAAACTATTCCGAGGATAAGCAATGATCCGGGAAGTTTGAGTAGCACTGGTATTGTATACTAGGGTTTGGCCTGTTCTAAGATGTGTGTGTTTTTTATATAAATTAATTGATTTGTAATTCTATTACATAAAATAAGAGTTAGCCTGTTCTAAGGCGTTGTGATTAATATTATAAAATATGTGAGTTTGCTGGTAGTTGAGTTGCACCACATTGAGTCATCTGAGACGATCGGTTTAGTGCTATAATCAATTTCTCCCTAGCCTAGCATCAAATCAATAATCTTTTGGTTCATATCAAGTGTCTGTTGACTTGTAGGCGCTACAGTAACTCGTTTTAATTATTGTTATTCAATCAATTGGTTAATTTGTATGTCAAATATCGAATATATGAGGTATTATTCTGTGTCAATCATTTGTTGTGGAATTTGAATAGTGCAAGTATTATTGACACCTTCAATTGGTGGGCGCTCGCCCATGTCGATTTGAAAGAGTAAATTAATTTGAATAATAACCTACCTACATAATTATGTTTATTATAAGCTTACATATAAATTTTATTCGTATTTCAAAGGAAATTGACACTGTACTCCAATATAAAGTATGAGTTTCTACTCAAATTTGTTAACAAAAAAAGTGTTGAATAAAGAGTTGGACTGTTATTATATGCCAATATATGTATTGTACAACGCTTTTGTTGTGTACAATTCAACCTTTGTGAGTCTTTTGCCATGTAACACAATCAGAAAGATGTTCAAAGGGTCTGAAGGGAAAACAGACTGATGTCCTTTTAAAAAAATGGGTACCAACAGGAATCGAGCCTACAACCTCCAGATCGAAAAACAAGTGTCTTACTTATTAGATCACAGAGGTCGTCATTGATTATGTCATTTTCATAATAAGAGATTATATTTATTGAAGGCTACGCCCAACAAGTGTTGCGTTCCTCTTCTCTATGTTTTTTTTGCCATGTGACAATTGCTTAAAACCAACCAGAAATATATTAAATGGAAAATAAGACAGATGCCAACTGATGCCCTTTTAAAAAATAGATTTCGACATAAATTGAACCCATTACTTCCAGGTTGGAAGATATATGTTTTAACAACTAGGCCACGGAAGTTGTCCTGACGTTACTTGCCCGTTATTAATAGTATGTAGTAACCATCTTGTGGCATCATGCATTAAGTACATCGCTGAGGAAACACACAGTTAGAGCATGTTTCCACCTGTAGTAATTAGTAACGGTACTTTTCGGTTGGAACAACATTTTCAGTGTCACATTTGTCACTGAAAATGACGATGTCACTGAAAATATGTTTAGCCTTCTGACATTCTAAGAAGGTTAATATTAAACTCAACAAGGTTTATGTTTCGAGGCCTAGACTATTTTAACGCTCCGTGCTTCTCAGAAGGTAGATCTCTAAGCTCAACTTCTTTAATGTGGTACCCTTCAACAAATCCGAATAGGTAATTCGGACATATTGAAGATCGTGACCAAGAGACAATATTGTCTTCGACTACAGTAATCGAGCCTTCGTGTTTAGAATTACTTGAGTAGGCACTACTGTACCCGAAGAGGCAACAATACTTGCACACGTACTTGGCGCGTACGAGTATTGTTATAAGACTGTGGCGACCGTATGCGCGGTCACTGAACCCACGAGACGACCTTTGCCCACCTTAACAATGCGAGACAAACAATGCCAAAGTCCACACGATCGGTCATTCAACTCACTACCAGTGAAGACCGCATTCCATGAGGAAAGGAGAGGGCAACACATCTTTCGCGCTGTCTCTCAAAACAAAAGGATACCTACGCGCGACAATAAACTTATTGTAAGCGCAAAGACGAGACAGCGATATATCTCGTGCGCATTCCCGCACACGTTCAAAAAACATTATAAATACCGACGTTGGTCAATAAAATTCCTCTTTACACATTCCGATTTCGACAAGTTTTTATTTATCAACAATCATCCTCATCATCTCTCCTTTAAGGAACAAGCGTTCCTAAAAGACAAACCCTTTTACCAGATTGGGACTCTTTTTTTAAACTTATTCGGGCACCATCGGAAATTGAGCCCGAAACCACACGGAGGGAAGTTTACCAAGTCACGGAAGTCATCACCTTCAACCACTAAGGAACTAAACTCAACAAATGAATCTAAATGAAGGAACGTAAACTCAACAAATAAACAATAAGACTATTTTTAATAAAATATTTTTCAAAATGCATACTTGGAATAGATTATCACATCGCATTCGTTGATACGTACTTTTTATCAATAATTTGAATATTCAAAAGAAATTTCGACGAGAAAAAGAAAGAAAAGATATTTTATTCGAGTTATAGTCGAGTATCTGAGGTGAGATCAATGTAAAAATATGACTAGTCACAAAACAGTGCTATGTAAATCAAACTTCCCGAGCTATATAGAGCGATATTATTACAGAATAGAGAATAGTACCGTGGTATGGATTACTTCTCTTAACGAATTCATTATCAGTGACAGCTGTGTTTCTGTTGTCTATGACAAGAGCTGTCAAAAAAATCTGGGATGTTTATAGTGGAAAAATATGAGTGAAAATATTTAAGTTAATTTGAGTTTCCTCTTTTAATATATGCCAATCGTCACTAAAACTAAAACTTTGGGGTAAATTTTATAATTTTATCAATGTTGAACAAAGTAATTTTCATATTAAAATGTGTATATTTGCTCAAAAATATGTGCTTGAATTGAATACACTTTTATAAATATTTCGCTGCTTATTCTTTATTGTATTATAATAATTTATTAGATATATAACTGTGAATTTTATATCTAGAAGAGACAACGTGAATTTATTACTTAATATTTCTGCCAAGCAAGATAAATTAATTATACAGATCTTTTCGTCATCAGTTGAATTAATTATAAAATGTAGTGCTTTTAAGTAACATTGTAAAATTAGCGCAATCCATCATAAGTAGCGCCGTTCCTACTATCACTTATAATACTGAAGTGCTACTTTTGATATAAAAGGAGCTGTAAAAATTTCAATTTTAAATTTCAACTACACTATAAATCTTAATATACTTGAGAAAATGTAGCATGGTCCCTGTGACATTGGAAATGTCATGTCTCAAAGAGATGGGGTAAAATCGTTTTTTTTTACAAATTAAAAATATTTTTTTATAAATCGAAAAATTGTTTTTTCTAAACTGATGTTTTAGTTCCTAATTTTCATTATACTGACTTTCTAATGTATTGTATGATTTGTATCTATCTTTAAATAGGCCAAGATTCACTATGACTTAATATTAATTACGAACATTTAATTTTAGGTATAAAAAAATCGAAAATCCAATTATCGTACACCCCATCCCTAGCCAATGCAGACGAACATAGTGACTTTTGACAAACATCACCAAATACTATTTTATTTTAACAAACTGCCACATTTTTGCTAATTTGTAAGAAGATGTATTAATGTGTCATTATTGTTAGTTTTATGTAATGTATTTACCTAAATAACTTGCTATTTATTAGAATCGAGGCTTATATTAAAGTTGATAAATAATTAAAATTATTGAACATCGTTACAAGGTTGTGTATTGGGGCAAATTTGTGAACTGTCACAGGGACCATGCTACAATTTCTCAAGTATAGTAAGCTTCATCACATATGTAATTTAAGCATAATGAATTGTATTTTAATTTACCAAGAAATATTCGTCGTAATTTTAAATTGAGATTGCAATTTAATCATAATTTTAAATGTAACAAATATTTTAGGACATTCTTCAATGCCATCAGCCATTATGTGTTCATAATTGGATGTTGACCTTTAGCTGTCATTACTCCCTGGTCCGGAAGCTCTGTTTCCTATCTCTCCCAGCTAATTCTTGTATATCACGAGACTAAACTGCTTAAGAAGGAGAATATAAAATTTAAGAGTTACTGATGAGAACTGAAAGGAATTGTGAGAACTCAGAGATTTTGATAAGATTAGAGATAAGAGCAGAATAAATACAGTAGAAATGCGTGTGTTGCATAAAATATCTGATATTAAAATGTTTGATTAAGTGAGAAATGATAGGATAAAGGGTTACTGTTAGAAATATATGTTATAAGGATAATTAAGAAAGGAATCCTGAAATGGTTTGGCCACATTGAGAGAATGAATTGCAAAATACTTATGAAACAAAAATATTTGTCTGCAATGAATGGAGAGCAATGAAGAAATATACTAAGAAAAGAGATAAAGGAGATAAAGAAATTTTAATAGAGGGAAATGTAAGAAGTTTGAGGAACATGAGAGCATATATGACGAGATGTACAGATGTAGACATGGTGAGAGCAGTGTGCATAGAAAGAAAGGTGTGAAGATCTTTCCTGACTGCCTATCTGAAAAGGGACTTGACTTTATGGTATGTATATATATAATTAGGAAGCTTCGAACTATGAAAAAAATAGCCTTGTATTTTATTTGTTGTTTGCTCTGGGTAAAAATCAACTAAACAATTTACATGGATTGTCAAGTCTATCAAGAGAGATTTGAAACATTTCTGATTTTTTAGAAAATGTCGCAAGTGGGAAAAGAACCGCAGGCAGCGGATGTGTGCAGCATTTTCTGCTCTGGGTGCAGCACTGCCCTCGCAGTCCCCTCCTTGCACACAAATTCTCATCCTGGAGCATGCCTTGGCCTACATCCGTCAGCTGCAAACCAAGACAGCTGACATTGCCCAAAAGGCACAAGACTCGATGCATGGTATATATGTTTTTACTTTTCATTTCTTTATGTAAATTACATGAAAATTACATGATGCTCTATTTAGTATTTGTGACTGTTGAAAGATTAATAAATTCAGTTAACACTGATTAAAGTTAAGATACTGTGAATAAAACAAGTACTTTGAATTGCAGACACCCCGGAGGTGGAGGTGTCAGAACTACGGCAGAAGTGCTGGCAGCTGGTGCAGCGGCTGCTGCAGGCGCGGCTTCCCCTGCCTCCTCCCCCTGCCCTGCCACGCAAGGAGGTCGATCCACCCAATGGTAATTGATAAACTTATTCCATTGAATCTCCCATTCTTTGTTCTGTTATTGAGTATAAATATCTATCTTGGTGTAGAAACATAATTTATTGATCATAAAACTACTTGTGTAAGTTCAACTGATGTTTCGCAACCAGGATAACTTTATATTCAATCATAATTTATTTTCTATTTTACCTTGAATGATAATTTAGAAACACAAATGTAGTTTAAAAATGTAATTGTAAAATGCAGAACTGGAACAATCGAGACACTGGCCCCATGGGCGATATCTGAAGGGTGTCAAAATCGGCAGGCAGAAAAAGGAAAATATAATATAATTAAAAAACCAAAAAATTCACTGAGTCCTAAAATCATTCTATAGTAATGCGAGTACCTGTGAACATTCTATAGTAATGCGAGTACCTGTGAACATTCTATAGTAATGCGAGTACCTGTGAACATTCTATAGTAATGCTAGTACCTGTGGACATTCTACAGTAATGCGAGTATTTGTGAGCATTCTACAGTAATGCGAGTACCTGCGAACAGTTCATTGTGTATAAGGAGTTTTAGTAAATTAAAAATAATCAGAACTCATTTGAGATCTAGTCTCGGACAAGAGAGATTGTCCAAATATGGTTATTTTTTCTATTGAATATTTGATTTCCAACAAAATCTATAATAGTTCGATAAATTAGTGATGATTTTGCCACCCTGAAAGTCAAAACAGTTATTAATGTAAGATATTTATGACAGAAATAAGATATTGTAATTTGTTTTATCAAACACTGTTTGTTCCACTTTTTGTAACGGTATAACCCTACCGGTTTCAAGGCTTTCACCTCATCCTCAGAGCACAAACAAGCGGAATAAATAGTGTTTGATAAAACAAATTACAATGTCTTCAATGTTAATGCCTGAAATATAAACCTCCACAATGTTAATGCCTTAAATATAAACAATATAGAAATAAGAGCGTTGTGTAGGATGTGAAAAACAATGTATGACAGAATAAGAAATAAGGACGGTAAGAAAGAATGGAGATTTAAAAAAGATGCAGGGCTTAAGATTAAGAAAGGAGCATTAGAGAGTTCACCCACGTAGAAAAAATTAATAATGAAATATTTACAATAATAATCTATACGAGTAGAATAGAAGATATGAAAAATTTGGGAAGACCTGAAAGAGGGAATTTATAATAGGGAGTATACATGAAGTTGTTTATGGCGTGACAAAAGTGAAAAATGTGTGCCCAAATTGAATGAAGTTGAGATCTGCCTCTGCCTTCCCTACTAGATACATGACATGATGATGAGTAATGATAAACCGTCTTCATCCCAGATTTGAATGAAGTTGAGATCTGCCTTTGCCTTCCCTACTAGATACATGACATGATGATGAGTAATGATAAACCGCCTTCATACCAGATTTGAATGAAGTTGAGATCTGCCTCTGTCTCTGTCTTCCCAACTAGATACATGACATGATGATGAGTAATAATAAACCGCCTTCATCTCAGATTTGAATGAAGTTGAAATCTGCCTCTGTCTCTGTCTTCCCTACTAGATACATGACATGATGATGAGTAATAATAAACCGCCTTCATCTCATATTTGAATGAAGTTGAGATCTGCCTCTGTCTCTGTCTTCCCTACTAGATACATGGCATGATGATGAGTAATGATAAACCGCCTTTGTCCCAGATTTGGTTCAGAAATGAGGCGGCTTGGAAGTTTTTCCACAACATGAGTTATACTGCCCTCATTCTGAAATTTAACTAAGCATGAGGCAATATCCCGTATCAAATTCTGAATACATGAAAAAAAATACTGAAAACCATTTATTTCAATACAAAAATTGACATAATGTCTTCTTTAATTTTACAAAATGCTAGATTTTTCTAAGCAAAAAAGCAGTAAAATGTGATTCGTAAGCAAGAAGACTGCTGCGTTTTTGCTTATGAATCACATTTTACTGCTTTTTTGTTTATGAATCACGACATTTTTAAGCAGCAATGAAAGACATGAAAGTACAGTTTTCTCAAAACTTAGCTTTTGCCATTAGCTGCGTTTTTGTTTATGAAGGCAGTATACTAATAGTAACATTATTTTAGGTGCTGTTGAAGATGTTAAAAATCAGGTTTTAAAAAATGAAACTAACGTTGCTGATCAGAAGGGCAAAAATGTCCAAGAAATCAAACCCAAAAAAAAGCATAAGAAGCAGGCTACTGATGCTATTGACAAAATTATCGACAATACCACCAACAAAGAAAATGTTGAAATTGTAACGAAAGAAGGTGAGAAAGCACCTGAAAAGTCTGAATTGAATGTAGAGCAGGTGGATAGCACCAAGGTGACTGAGGATGGTGAGACCTCGGATAAAATTAAAAAGAAAATGGTGCCTAAAAAACCTGTCATGAATAGAAAGCACACCAGAAAGAAAAAGAATACCAAGCCAGGCATCCCAGTTACCATTGGACCTTCAAGTACCATACTTAGCAATACACCTAATGGTAAGTACATTATTTATTTTAGTCCTTAGATGTCCAAATAAATATTTATACTTCATTAACAAGTGCCGAGTCCCTAAGAGACAAAATAAAAAACTCACGCATTCGTGGAAGCCTAGGTGTTACAGACATCAACAGCAAGATGGAGGAGAGGCGATTGAGATGGTATGGGCACGTTGGACGCAGAGCACCCGATCACATTGTGAACCAGGCAATCTCCATGGATCTTCCTCGAATAACAACTAGAGGAAGACCAAAGAATTCATGGGTGGTGCAAAAAAGATAACCTGATGCAGAGGCACGGCCTGGGGGACGTAGTCCGGGACAGAAGAGCATACAACCTGAGGACGAGGAGAGCTGACCCCAACAGTCTTCGCAGACAGTGAGTTGGGATGGAGCCAGGGAGAAGATTAACAAGTGCCGAGTACTTCACTGGGCTGAAACTGCACATAAACAAATCACTCAGAGAATATTTGTTACTATGTTGAATACTCATCATGTGTAAATAATTACTTGTAGAATATTTGTTACAAAGCATTATGTGTAAACAATCAATCACTCGGGGAATAATTGTTAGAGTCGGTTTCACGAGAGTTTGCACTGCTGATCTAGGATGACCATTTTTTTATTTATTTTGTAATATATTATTATATATTTTTAAATATTGTCTATCTAATACTTTATATTCCAATAAAATACTTATCATAATAATAATATAAAATTAGATTATGGTATGTACCTAATGAAAATTACGAAATCAATGGTAAATATGAAATCTAATTATTTATTCGACAGACAGAGAAAACACAATTAACACTAATAAATTCTAAGACCAATTAAAAATTACTTATAACTAGGTATGTATGTTATGTATTGTAAAAATAAATAAATGACCCTAACACTGATTCAAAAAAAATATATTATTATATTCTTCCTCACTAAATGTTTACATGGATATGCAATGCACAAGTGGATAGCTTATCACTTCTTTATTATGTCCACACAATGCTCTTCCTTTTCCTAACTTCGTAACTTCAGACATTATGGTCACCGTATTTTTCGTCAAATAAACGGATCACATCAACCAATCACGGCAAAGATACTTACTAATACATTGATACATTTTGTATATTACGCACTAAGCTTCTCAATGTATTAAAAAGTGCAAACTCTCATGAAACCCACTCTACTATGCTGAATACTCATGATGTGTAAACAATCTCTCGGGGAATACTTGTTACTAAGCCGAATACTCAACATGTGAAAAAATCACTTATTTCTACTAAAGGAATTTGTTGTTTTTTTGGATCACAAATATTTAATATCTTCATTGAATTGATCACTTTCTCTATAATCTTTAAATTCTATAAACAATATTTTTTTTACATATACTTCAACTTAAGTTAAGTTCATAAGACTGTAATGCAGTGTTTCCCAATGGTGTTTTTTTATCTACACCTCTTTAACCTTTAAGCGCCCGTGCGCCGTGCGTAATAGAGGTAGCCCACTGCCCAAGCAATTTTTTGCGAAATATTCACGCGACCCGTAGCTGTTATAAAAATATTTTTTTCAAACACCACCTTATTTTTTTCAAACAAACAACAGCACTAAAACTTGCACGCTTTCTAATTCTCTAGGTAAAAAAATAAACTAATCCATTTTTTAAAATGAAATAAATCAGTGTAATCCAATTGCAAAATGTACCATAATCACTGGTCCCGTACGGGACCTTAGGGCATTGAACGACGCAAATCCACAGTCCCGTACGGGACCACTGGGCGTTTTAAGGTTAACAGAAAAAGAAAGTTCATTGAATTTAACCTTTCAGATTGGCACAAATCATCCTAGTTTGGGTGGATTGCCTATTTAAAAAAAAAAACCTTTCAGATGTCTGACAAAATGGTTACCGATGAAACTTTTCTAAGATTGACAAACTTTTCTAAGGTTACCGATGAAACTTTTCTAAGTATGAATTAAACTCCTTGAAAATTGGTAAAATATCGGAAATAAATCATAAGAAAAATAAAATATTTCAGTGTGGGTTGCCAATGGCGGATTGCGAGGGCCGGTGATGGTCGGCAGCAACCTGGTGCCCCTTCTGCCCCTGGCGCCACCCCTGCTGCATCCTGCACCTCTGCCTGCCCCGCCCACCATTTTCCTGCTGCAGCGCAATCACTCGGATCAGATCTCCATCAACAACTTTCCCCTTGTCGCAGCTCCCAACAAACGCAAGATTTACTCCAATATTTACGGGTTCGACGTGACCAAAACTACCATGGTCAATAAAGTTCCTATCTCGGCTTTCTCAACTTCGTCTTCTTTAGGAAAGGGGAAAGGGATTTCGAAAAATTTACGACTTCCCAGAGTAACGCAACGAAGTCGTCAAAGGGTTGTCAAATTAGCGAAAATGGCGAAGAATATTGAAAAAGATCAGATGTCTTCCGAAAATAAAAAAGAAGAACAAACAAATGAACAAACACAGAATTCTAACTCGCAGACAAATACATCTTCAAATAATATCATTAAAGATACTGAAAATAAGATTATATCTAATGAGAATAAACTAGTAGACAGTCAAGTAGAAGCTTCAAAAATAAATGTTGAAACTAATGTCCAATCAAGTGGGATTTCAAATGAAAATACCTCTAAAGGTGGCAATTGTGAGTCTACTCAACCAGTAAAAAAAGATGACAAGGATTCAAAAGTCGAACCCAGTTTGGCATCCGAACATAAAGAGAATATATCAAACACTCTATTTCTTTCTTCTTGTAATATGCTCGAATCAGTTAATAAAATTAACACTAATCCAGAAGCATCTGAAATACTTCACAATGTAGAGAATCCAAAAGATTCCATCGCTAAGAAAAGGAAACTTCAAGAAGCCGAAGAAGCTATCGAAGAAATAAAAACCAATAATGTTGTTAATGAATCTATGAATATTATGAATTCTGATTGTAGACTGAGTAATGTGAAGAATGTGAAAGACTCGGAAGTGTCCATCAGTGGAAATGATATAGGAGAAGAGTTGTGGGGACCTGGCGCTCCTTTGCCAACTTCCCCTCTTCCTTCTTCTCCCACAGCAGCATTTCTTCTTGCGTTCCCCCTCGTTAGTCACGGACCTCGTCCTGACACTCCACTTTATGATAATCTGCAGACACCCAATATTTGTTCCATGGATCATTTTTCAAATTTTTTTTCGTCCAAGGAGTCTTCATCAGTCGCTACTGTGCCAGTTACCCAGTCTAATAATGTATTGCTCGATAATCATTTGAGGTCACTTCCCGCTTTGTCTGAAATAACCAAATCTAACTGGAGTCTTCCCCATAATAATTTAAATTTCCAAAAATCAACACCACCCTCTAAATCTGATATATTAGGAATATATAATGCGAAAAGTAATGTCAACTCTTCTAAAAATGTTCCCGCTGATAAAGATATCGTAAAAGATCCTGTTTCAACATCTTCCGCTTGTGTTTATTCAGACGCCCAAAATATATTTCAAAATGTGAAACCTGTAATTTCAAGCGGTAACTATTGTTTGTCAGAATCCATTTTTAACTATGAACACGTTCCTGTAATGAATAATATTAAATCTCAAAAATCCCAATTGTATTCTCACAATAATAAAACGCCATTTCATTTTGATAATTTGACTCCGGATATGAGTGATAAAGCTAAAGTGGTGGCGAATGATAATAATCTGTATTCATACATCGGACCCACATTTCCAAATACCACCCCTATGGCATTTGATAATGAAAAAATACAGAAAAATATTGCACCGTTAACTTTTGCGAGTGATACGGTCAGTTGCAAGAAATTACAAACTCGAGATAATTCCGCTAAGGTGCCTTCGCTCGGTGGTGTAGCTTCTGAGTGTAGTTCCGTGCCTAAATCTCTAGATATTACATTTCCTCACCCTCCGCAAAGCAAGGCAACTGTATTTTCTAATTCATCGAATGTCTTCACTTCTTGTAACACCTACAATCCATTTACTCCAGAGTTCACTTCCAATTCCACATGGGGAGTTTCTAACATGAGTTCTAACAATCAGCCCAGATCCAAAACATCGAATATGTATTTTCCTGAATTCAGTACAAATATTTACACTCAGAGCTGTAATCTTTGGCCTGATGATGTTGCAGCATCAGGAAATGAATTTTTGAAACCAGAATATACTAAGAAGTGCACCTCAACTGTGAGCGCCAGTCATAATTATCAAATGCCCCCTATCGTCACAGATTCTCAGTCTGACTTCAGATACCCCTTTTCAGTAATACCAAAGACGTCTAATATCAAGCCAAATAATCCTTCTGATTTATCAAAAGGGAATAAAAATGTTTCTGTTATATCTGGTAGTAAAGACACTAAATATGTGGTGCAGGAAAATAAGAGTGTGAAGTCCGATTATTCGATACAAAAGGGTCTTGTTAATTGGATGACATCAGAAGTAGGGCACGGTCAAGATATGTTTTTGCCTTACCAAAAAGAATACAATAAAGATGCTAAACATAACAATTTACATGGCGCAGTATTGCCAAATGCAAATCAATATCCTGCAGACCAAAGTATTCCTGTTCCAAATCTACCTTCTAATTTAGGCAACAGAAAGACCGATATGTACGAACAGCCATTCTATATGCCGTCTGGTGGCTATATGCCTCAAACGTTTGGTGATGATAATCAGTTTACTTGGTCACCCTCAAAGTTAGTCCCGATTGCAGAGTCAGCTCCAATAGTACCGTGTAGTTTACCTACTCTGGTAGGAGATCTCGCCTTAGGTATCGGGGAAACTAAACAAACTTATCAACTGTTTTTAGATCAACCAGATGCCATAGCTATCAAAGATCGTAAAAATTTACCAAGTAAGACAAAACCAGTAATGAATAAAACTTCCAATTCCCACTCCGATATTCATTCTTCTAATTCAGCCGGCAACTTTCTTTCTGTAAGTCAGATCATGGACAGAGGGAAACAAGAAACAATAATCCAAGAAAATACAGATATCAATAAAACACCTTATAAATATATAGAAACACAAAAGAAAAATATTCCTGCAGTTGATTCTCAGGTTAAAAACTTGAATGTAAATTTGCCATCAATCAATAAGCCTTACTCCTCGCACCTTGATGGATCCCACTGCGGCTCTGTGCCCCTCTTCCCCGCCGAAGTGTTCCCGATGCAACAGATGACAGAATACTTCGCGCCTTTGCCTTCCAAAGATGTCCACTATAACAATAAATTAGAACTTAAAAATGTTCAAAAAAATAATTATTCCACTGAATCATTGTTGCAAACTAGCGATATACACTGTCAGAACAATAATAAAAACAAAAATTCGACCGTTGCAAAGTTTTACGACGCTTCTAACTTATGCATTCCAGCTAACTTAAATGGAAACCAGCATAATTCTTCAAGCAATTCTGTTCAGTATGATAATATCTCTCATAATCAATCTAACATCACCAACTATCCTTATCCTGTCTCTTCTATGCCTGTTAATACTTCATTTTATTCTGCCCCAAGCTATATAACTTCATCTAGCACCATGAACTCTAATTACATCAACAATTTCTTCCCTCCCAAACTAGAGAATTGTCGATCAAAAGTTCAGAATGACATTATACACGATGCTTCAAAGTTTCCAAACAATAATAATAGTAAGGTGAATTCTTCGAAAGAAGTTATAGGCAAGCATAAAAGTGATCATTTTAAAAAAGAAATTTTACCCAAACGTCAGAAGAAGGCGAAAAATCCACAAATAGATAGTTACACTTTTAGCTCTCAAGAAAGATATAATAGCTCCGTAGCGAATCCAAGTACTCCTTCAATGGGCTACGATGACTCATTCTTTGGTTATTTCTCATCGAGCCAAATGCACCCGTACCCGTCGCAAAGTCACCCACCACCTCCGCCTCCACCACCCCTGTCTCACACTACTGCGGTGATGCAAGGGAACCAGAAAACTGGGAACTCTTCCAAACTCAGAAGCTCTTCTTCGCCCAACTCTGCTGGAACGAGTCTTACCAACTTTAATTTGAGTACCATATTTCCCGAAATAAACAAGGTTTGTCAATTTTTTTCCCATTATTCCATAGTTATTATTATTCTGATTTATTTTTTATATTACATTTTATTATTATTTTTTCTTGAAAAACATAAACTACTTAACACATTCACTGCGTATAAAATGTCATACAGAGATGCTGAAAATTCGCGAATTTTTGAAAACCCATAACTTTGTTAAAAATCAAATTCTATTTTCTATTGAAACATCATATACAAGTGTATTTCTTCGTGTCTTCAAAACACATGAAACCGGCGACGAATCCTTTTCGGGAGACGTTTATGTGTGCACTCAACATTCAAGGCTATTTTGTATGGACACGGGAGCCGTATTCGACGCAGTTAACGTGTTAATTTGCATCATAGTTTGTGGTCCTTTAAATATTTTATCTAAGACCTCTTGTTAAATTTTCTTTATTTATTTGTTTATTTTACATTTTGATAAACGTCTAATCCAATTACATCAAATAATAAGAAAACAATTATATACAAAGTAAATATAATGACAATAGGAACAATGTTGCTCATGCTTCTCATGGAAGTGGCTCAGTTGTACCTACAAAGTTTATTAAGTAGTGTAATTCTCAATTTATCTACCGAGATATCATCAAGGAAATGCTCTTAACCCTTATCGTGGCAAAGTTCAATTTATCCAAATATTAACGTTTTTCTTTGGTGATTCCTTGTTATATGGTAAGTTATGAAGGAAAATTGAGGAAAAAAATCGCAACTTTTCCTTATAGTTTTTTTTATTTGTAACACCTACGTTACATTGCCAAAATATCAATTTTTATGAAACGCAAAAAGGACTATAAAATGATTCTATAATCTAAAACATGAACAGCATTTACATAGCTGAATTATCAACAAATAAAACGGTTTGAATAAAATTTTCTCTACATGTAGTGATTAATAAGATATTTAGATTATTTACCCCAATTTTTAAAATGCGGCAACGCTGTCCAGACATGTTGACCCGATGTCGTTTGAAAGCTTGTAGCGTTGTCAATATTTATCACCAGATGATACCACTGCACACAATAGTGCATGTATAGTATTTGAATGTGTTGCCGTATTTGAAATTACGTTACAGTTTCTGGATTTTAAAAAAAAACTCTAAATTAGTGTAACACCTGTGTTACAATGCCATGATAAAGGTTTACAATTCAATTTGTGAATACGGCACCTAAAACAATTCATTCACGAGAGTGTAAATAATTGTTCGGCACATTAAACAAAAGTGTTTCAATCAATAAAGAGTTTGCTATTTTTCCTGTAAGCAATTTGTATATGTATAAACATGTGTGTAGCTTACATATAAAGCTTAAGGAATAATATTCAAGCTTATCCATTATAAAAATTCGGGATAGAGCCATGGATGAAATCCTTTGCAATAAAGGTCTCAGAAATCTCTTTTGGACTCCCTCAACTGTTAGGGAATTCTAGATTCCTTTCGGGTTTCATATGATTAAGCCATATTCTAATATACTGTGAACCGGTAAATTGTAAAGGGATCTCGTAACAGGGACATCATCAAATGCCCTAGAGACTGTTATAACCTTTTATTAGTGTTTTTTAAATAGATGAAATAATGTGAAAATCCACTGAACAGGGATTTTATTTAGCGCTTCATTTGTAATTTTTTTTAATAAAAGTCTCTTTCTGTTGCAGCGTCCTTCCATGCCTGGTTTCCAAGACCCACAACATAGTGCCCCACAGAGTGCTAAGCCCCCAGTCACTTTATTTCAATAAAGGCATCCTTATTTAAGTTAAATGCTAAAGGTACTTTGAAAAAATATATCTATTACAGCTATTTACTTATCAGTCTAAAAAAGCATGCTACTTAAGCAGCAATGTAAAAATCAGTAATGGAACAATTTTACAGCTAATTTCAGGACAAAATGCACTATTTGTAAGGTTTATCTTAATATTAATTTTAATGTATAATATGTAAAACTGATGTATGGGAGTGAAACACAGATGTTGAGACTTAAATGCTGTAGAAATGTATGCACTTAGAAGAATACATAGGGGTATTGTATGACAGAATATGTAATGAAGTGATAATGTTAATTTATTTAAATTTACACGATCAGTAATAAAACGAGAATTTGCACGGCACTTTCCAATGGCTGCAATATTGCAGTCATTTTTTTCTGCCTGTAAAAATAATGTAAGTCAAGTAAAGTTTTGTCGACAGAAGACCAACAAAACAAATATACATTGTAAATGTGAGTGGCAGGCTTGGTAGAGGAAGATCAAGGAAAGTACAGTTAGATCATGCGAAAGATATTTTGAAAGAAGGAAAATTAAGAAGTAATAGAGGTATCAGGAGCTATATGAGAAGTCGTATGAATGTGGAAGGGGTGAAATATGTGTATCGAGATAGAAAAGTCTGGCACTCTGTCTTCTCTGCCTACCTTAGCAGGGAAACGGCTTTTTTTACTTATACATTGATACGTTTGGGGGGAAAAAGCATGACCCCTCAATGTGCAAATTCGACCAAAAAAACTATATTAATTTGAATGTGACGTATTTTAGCTATGGGTGTAAATCATAAATTTAGATTTATTTATAATTCTTTGACATTTGCATTCATAACCTATCCTTAAAAAAACTTTGAACATCACAAAGAGTAATGGCGAGATACATGAACAGTGCTAGCTTATGAGACCATAGCAGAAATATTTAAATCAGAAATGACATAATAAAAGTCATAATACTAAAAGGACAGTTTATATAGCGCCATTTAGAGAGCAAACTCTCCTCAGGGCATTCTAAATCAGGATTCGAACCCATTTATAAATTTCGATAAGGCTTCTCAAAAAGGATTGTATCTAAGTGCTTCCTAAATCCCTTCGATACAATCCTTTTTGGGAGGCCTTCCTTCCTTTTTTTTTTGCTATATTTTTATTCTTGTCCTTTTATTATAATATTATTATTATTAACCTGGTGGCAACAAATTGTCATTTTTTTTTACTAAGAGATTTGTTAAAAAATTAGGCATTAAATATATTCTTTTTAACCCTTTAAGTGCCGGAAGTTATTAGTATGGCCACACCCAGCAGGCCGGGATTTTTTCAACAAAAATAAAACCTAAAAATTTTATATTTTTTGTATAAAGATATAAAGGATATTATGAAAACTTACTAAATATATACACGTGGGGCGTTTGAGCTGCCGTTCACTCAGAAAAACACAGTTTAAATATTCACAAAATGTCAGGGTTGTCACAACTTGACACAGAAAACACGTTTACTTATAAATATAGTGGAATATAATATACTTTGTAAACTAAAATCAACAAATTATCTGTATGATGTATAATAAAGCACAAAAGGTAAATAAACTATAAAATAAAACCGTAAAAAGTCTATATAAATGTCGTATTATGCCGCAAAACTACCGCCAATAACCAAAGAATACATGAAAAAACACTTTATAAATAAATACTTTGAAAAATTAACACACAAAAGTTAAAAATCAACCACTGAACAAAACTACAAACGAAGTCATTATAAATTATCGCAATTACGTCGCAAAAAAATGTAGTCGGTAACCCTGTATCAGAGACACGTATTGACTGTCAGTGAAAGCTTTTAGAAAGATGACTGTAACTTTGATAATATCAGTAAATTGTAATATTTAAGTATTTCTTGACCATCCCAATAGATGTCACTATGTGTTATAATTTATAAATTATTACAATTGTATTTGATATTGGCTTGCGACAAGCTCAAAGGAGAGCGCGTTTACGCGTTCATTTTGTATGGCCGGCCTGGCGAGCACTGAATCGGAGAGCGCGTCAACACGCTCGTGGCAGTGAACCGGTTAATGAAATCTATCATATGTAAGTCTCCATTCAGTATTCAGTTAAGTACTTCGGTCATATTTATCGAAATCAGGACATGAAAAATGTTTTAGTCACTAGTAATTGCCAAAAGTAGATCACCTATGTGTTCAAGCGACCAGGTGATTAGTGCTGGACAGCACAACACCGGGAGAACTGGAGAAGAATGTGCATGACGTGCAACAAATCCTTTGTGGGTCGTGTCCCGCAGCATTGAGGTTACAACGCAAAATATGAAGAAGTCTTCTGAATTCTTTCAGGTCTAGATCCTGTTTGGATCACGGCAGGAGGACCACGAGACGTGTTGGAAATTTTGTAAATAATTCAAATTTGTACCTGATTTAGTTTTAAGTTAGAAACTAATGAATATATTAATTGGATGTATAAGTTTTGTGCAATATGCTCTATTGTTTTTTTATTTTTTGACATTATTAAAATTGTATAATTTTCTAATAAATTATATTAATCAAATTAACCTGAAGATGAAGTGTTGTATCTTGCCTATATTACCACATTCACATCCTGAATGTCATCAATGCCAAAAAGAAAATGTCATCAAAGCCCGAAAGAAAAACTCCTCAGTTATAAGAACAATTCCCTTATGAAGATGATGTGTGTCAAACGGTCATCTTGTGGCAAATGAGAGACGTTGGTTTAAATAAAAATATAAATTTCAACAATATTATCAGTTATACGTGTTAGAAAGATATTGAACCAACTGAGTGACTCTGGATATATTCTCTGCATTATCAAGCGCACCGTTTCTCAACCCTTTAAAAATTAAATAAAAAAAGTAAGACTGTGGCCACCTACAAAAACTCAATATCTTGCTGATGCATGTGCATGTGGCCGCACAAATGTTGTACTTGCACAAAGACAATAAGCCTTATCAGATAAGGATATACAATAGAATCTATACAAAGGTTACCATTGGAGTAAACAATGTATAACAAAGACTTGGATTTTGGACTGTAGTTTGGATTGTAATGTGTTAATTTTAGACTCACTTATGTGACAGGAAAAATCCTTGCAAAGCAGTCACTAAAAAGTTGATCATATTTTATTTATTCATCAATATTATGCATACAGCGTAGCTTTTTGAGTGCTCTGTCGGTAACTACGAAAGTTGTTGTATCATTCGGATCAGTTTTAATATCAAAACATTATTCACACATTTGTACTGTTTTTTGATCCATGGGCGTGCGTTAACGTATTGGACTTCTATGCATGGCCATGTGGTAACGTATTAGACTTCATGCGGAAGGTTGCCAGATCGAACCCCGGCCTGCACTACTCCTTTCAAATGACATAGACATTTTTTCCAGCTTGTATTCGGGGGTACAAGTATACCTATGACTTCGGTAATATCTATTCTTTCAAAAAAGAGAAAAAAACATGCCGATGTGCTCCAATTGTCTCACTTCAATGTAACATTAGATCCAGTACAGCGGTGTGGCTGGTGAGGTTGCTGGTGTGCAACAGCACTTCCAAAAAAAACTTCCACGGCAGTGCTTTGCTTTCTAACTGAATTGACGTTGGAATGGCGACGGGATCCTCGACTATGAGGCCCAGCAACGATGATAATTTTTTTGTATAATTTGTTTTTATGAAAATGTTGATCAAAATGTAACATGAATGAAAAACTTCAATTGAAATGTCAGATTAAGTCAAGCTAATACCGTCTTAAGAATTTTGTCGGTTTACTAATATTTTATTGTCTGGTCACTTGAAAATCATCTGAAAATTGTTTTCCTGTATTTCTTGTTCATCATATTACTATCTCATTCTTGATGATACTGTCATTTGACTCTAGCTTCTACCCTCCTGGAGGCAGATGTGAGTTTTTTGCTAGATACTTAAGTGGTCACTATATCCTCGATTATTACCCTCTATGGTACAAGTTGCAAAGACACATCTCCACTCCTCTCGGCCACTTGTTATTTGTATGACAGTGTACAGACTTCCCCTTGTCAATTCCTTCATCTGATTACTCCATCGTGCCGGCGCTCTGCCTCTTCTTCCTGGCCATCTTTCTATGCCCATCAATTTCTCCAGGTTATCTGGCTCACATCTGGAAATGTGTTTGAATAGGATATTTTAGAAGCAAATTGAGTACAGTCATTCTGTCACATTTAATTCCTGTAGTATGGAGATATTCGTTTTTCTGACATCCACAAGTTTCTCAGCATCCCATGCCAACACCACATCTCAAAGGTATCAATTCTTACACATTCTCGGGCTTCTATTGTCTTTAGCATCGTACAAGAATATAGGAAATATTAGAGTTCGGACTAGCTTTGTTTTGGTACAATGGAAAATAGCCCGATATCTCCATATTTTTACTAATTGGGTCATAATACACTTTCAAAAATTTGTTTTTATTTCTTGATTTTTTTGAGGTAGTGAAGTTTTTGCTAAGTGCAGTTTTTTCTTCATCATTACAAATACATTTTTGACAACATTTGTATTTTTTAGAACTTATTAAATTAGCCTATTTTATACTTTACTGTAATATTGTAATTATGCATTTATTATTGATATTTTTATGAAAAATATATAATTATACAGTATCTTATGTTATTTTATTGACAAAGCACCATTCTGTTTGAAAGTTAATTTTAACTTCTGATGTATATTTTCACTGGGTGAGTAAGTATAAGATATGTATAGAATGCTTGGTTCCAGTGTTACTCAAATTTTCTCGTGGGGTAGACCGGTATAGGCACTTTATATTGTTAAGTTTATTTAATGCGGACGATCAAATGACACATTGTCAGCTCTTATATAGGGCAAGCCAAACTTGTAACAATACTGTACTAAATACTCGTACATTTGGAGCATTGTGACACAAAGTATTGTGAATATGAAATTTATTGTGAATATTATATAGGGCAAGCCAAACTTGTAACAATACTGTACTAAATACTCGTACATTTGGAGCATTGTGACACAAAGTATTGTGAATATGAAATGTACCCACATATCAACATATATATCTTTCAGTATCTTTGTATGCTCTTTGCTCTATATAATCTCTTGTCTATACTTTTTGGTGTGCATTATCTCTGAAATGATATTTGCCGACATGCAGTGTTTTGATTGAGTAAGCAAATGAGAACTTACTCACTCCCTGTCAGTAAAAAAGCAAAAAGAAAAGCTTTTTTCGTGGCAGAAGAATAAGGAAATAAGGACAAGGTAGATGAAAGTAGAAAAGAAGTAGGTATTTTATGATTAAGGATTAGGAGCTTTTAATATGTATAAATCAAATTCACAAATCATTAAAAATGGCTTAAGCTACCATAAAATGACTTTTCGCATTTTTTAATTTACGTATTTAGGGTCACTTAATGGACAAGAAATATAACGGAGTTTGTATCATAAATGGCAGTTTTATTATTATAATGGTGTCATATCGCCTGTTGAGAATCCACAGAAATATAATCTACCAAATTTGCCCAACTATCCAGTTTGGTTCAATGTCGATATAATCCGAGATCTCAAAAATAAAAACAAACTTCATAACAATTATCTTCAAAGCAGAAACCAGTCTGATTACTTAAAATACTCAAGGCTGAGAGCCAAATTAAAAACTCAAATAAAACAATCGCGCCAAGAGTATTTAGCCAAGATAGAGACCGACATCCGAGGAAACCCTTCGAATCTTTGGAATCATGTAAAAAATAGAAAAACGAATAAAACTAGCTTCAAATCTATGAAACTGGGTGACAGTATAACTGAAGACTCCCAAAAGATTGCAGAAAACTTTGCAAAATACTTTCAATCAGTTTACCTAGATTCAGCGGCCAAATATGACATAAAAAATATATTAAACAGTTCGTCAGACAGCAGAAGCATATCGCTCCATTCCATTTCTAAGGAAGAAGTGCTGAAAAGCATAAACTCCTTGCAAACTGACAAAGCAATCGGACCAGATGGGTTATCAGCCGACATTTTCAAAGTCTGTGCGAAATACGTGTGTGATCCCATCTGCTACATATTTAACTTGAGCATAAATACCAATACATTTCCCGAAAGCTGGAAGACAACCAGGGTCTGCCCTATCTTCAAATCGGGAGACCCGTTAGACTCTCATAATTACAGACCTGTAGCTGTTCTCTCT
This sequence comes from Odontocerum albicorne, assembly GCA_949825065.1. Lineage (NCBI taxonomy): Eukaryota > Metazoa > Arthropoda > Insecta > Trichoptera > Odontoceridae > Odontocerum > Odontocerum albicorne. The sequence continues at coordinate 7,284,350 of OX463840.1, read as the reverse complement.
TTGCTTTCAAAAATTTTCGAAACTGTACTGTGCAACCAATTGACCCACCAAGTGTCAACAAGACTTATTGGAAACCAGCATGGCTTTTTGCCAAAACGATCGACTGTTACCAACCTTCTCTCTCTCACACAACAGATTGCGTCAAACTTAGACGAACTTTCACAAACGGACGTAATATATACAGACTTTCAGAAAGCTTTCGACAAAGTTGATCACGATATATTACTTAAGAAAATGCACAAACTTGGCTTCAGCGATAATCTAATTGGATTATTTGCATCTTACCTAAAAGAAAGATCTCAATACGTGACAATCCGTAACAAGTCTTCTGTGGAATTTATCGCAAGATCTGGTATACCACAAGGATCCAATTTAGGTCCCCTACTATTCCTCATATTAATAGACGACATTCAGAATTCCATAAGTCACTCGACATGTTTATTGTTCGCTGACGACTTGAAAATATTCAAAAAGATCAATTCACCTCACGACTGTGCACAGTTACAACAGGACCTAGACTCCCTAGTCTCCTGGAGTGAGCAAAATCATCTTCTGTTCAACATTAACAAATGTGTCTGTGTATCTTATAGTCGATCGTTTTCACCAATCCACCATCAGTATACTATACAGGGAGTGGCACTAAACAGAGTTTCTGAATTCAAGGATTTGGGCGTAACCTTCGATGTCGGACTCACGTTCGTTAACCATGTCTCACGTTTGATATCGGACTGTTACAAACTACTCGGTTTTGTAATGAGAATATCAAGAGAATTTAACAGCACCGATATCCTCCGGAACTTATATAATTATCTAATTAGAACCAAATTAGAATATGCATCTACGGTTTGGGCTCCTCACCAGCTCAAATACAAAAACAATATCGAACAAATACAAAAAAAATTCCTCAGATATCTATGGTACAGAACAAAGGGCGATTACCCAAAATATGCTCACCATGCCGACCTTCTCACGGTGTGTAACTATAGAAGCCTTGAAACAAGAAGGCAAGAATCCATTGCGATATTCCTAATAAAGGTTTTCCAAGGTTCCTTTAACTGTCCCGCGATTCTAGAAGCACTAAGTTTATATGTACCCAATCAATATATCCGTGCAAGGAATCACCCTCTGTTCTACATACCAACTTACAGGACGAATATCATGGCTAAACACTCAGTCACGCGTGGTATAGAGATATTGAACCAACTGAATGACACGGTTGATATATTCTCGGTACCGTCTAGCAGTATGAGAAGAATCCTGGCTGATATTATTCCTAACGAATAAGCTAACGCTAGAAGCAGACCCTCTTTGTGTAACAGGAGAAATCCGTGCAAAGTGGGTATAAAAAAAAAAAAAAAAAAAAAAAAAAAAAAAAAAAAAAAAAAAAAATAGTGGCGAAACTACAAAAAAATAAATGTTCGAGTCAAGACTTACAAATGTCACAAAAATTACTCCTTTTTTACGTGCGTAAGTGGCGAAAGTATATTTCAACTCCTTGAAGCGTCAAGGAGTCGAAATATACTTTCGCCACTTACGCACGTAAAAAATGAGTCATTTTAGTGCCATTTGGAAGACAACTCGAAAATTTATTTTTTGGAGTTTCGCCACTATGATTCTCAACAGGCGGTATATTTGAGATTAACTGCTTACTTAGCAATAAAAAAACACATTAAAATTTTTTGACAGTAGGTTTAATAACACTAAACTTAATTTAAGAAAATAAGAATCCAATCATACACATAATACAGTCAAATCACGTTATAACGAATACCGAAATAACAAAATTTTCAATATAAATAATTGTTTTAACAATCTCCAAAAATAAATAACTTAAAAGAATCTCATTTTAACTAAATAAATATTTCTGTATAGTGAATTTAAAAAAATTTTTACTAAATACAACCAAACTCAAACTTCATAATTATTAAGAGATTAGCATCCCATGTAACATCACATCTTTCCTTCAGTTTAGATCATCTCATTTCGGTCTCCATAAGAATGTCGCAATTGCTTTTACAGCCGCCAGAGTAAGTCATTCTCAGTGAGTCATCAGTATTTTATTGATTGTCGCGGGGGTATGTTTCGTTTTGACGCATGCTTTCATCATTTTATGAACTTTTTAATTTCTTCACCTTTAAAATGTATCAAAATAGCGGAAAACAACGACGATCTTGAAAGAAAAAGATTGGATATTTTGGGAAAAATAAGCTCAGGGCAGAATAAAAATATAGTTGCGACCCAATAAAAAAAGAACGGATTTTATTACTAATTTGGTTTTCAATTACTTTATATACGTGCTATTAATGTATGCAATTGTATACATAAAGATGTTTGTATTGAGATTAATTAATAAAATATAGTATACGCGAATAGAAATGTAAATAAATTTTCAGTATAATAAAATGATTTAAAAGGTCCCTAGAAGTTCGTTATAACGAGATTTGACTATATATTTTTAACAACCGTTTTGAATGTTACTGAAGAACAATTTGACAAACTTCAATGACTGAAAAATGTCAGTTTGTGATACATATTCAACCTCAGAAAATATTTATTTATTTATCCATTGATTATTATTACTTGCCCATCAACATTAAACACTCATATGATTCGTACAATTTGTAGTCAAAAAAGACATACATACTAATGCACACAAAAGACTAGGGCTTAAAAGGTCCAGGGCCTATGCCGTGTTAGTAAAACAACATAATATAAAGGACATGTTTATATAAAGACATGTCGAGTCAGGAAAATCATTTCTAAGTTGAGTCAAATTAACCTCAAAGGATTTATGAGTTATTCATGTTTATGAAGAGAGTTAAATTCTTCTTTTAGACAAAGAGAATAGTTTTGATTATTCAGCACTATACATATTTAGAGGATCTGGAGATAAGATATAGATTACCTTTACATCCCTTTTTAAGAAACAAACATTCCCTATTTTCATTATCCTGATTTCAACTTGCAATATAAATGCTGTTCATAATATTAATAAAATAATAATTTATATAGCTCTATTTAAATAGCAGATTTTCCTCAAGGGTGCTCCTGTTGAGGAACATAATTAGTTATTGTCACTTTGCTGTCTTATTTTAATAACGGTTTATTCTTTGAAATTTATCTTTTGTATTAATTTTTTTTTATTTACTCTAATCCTGTATTGGTTTACTAAGTTCAATCACGGTCATGGATATTGATAATTAAAAAAAAAAATTGTAGCTGATTGATCACATGAAATTACTAGATGTATTCAATTGAAAATGATAAAATAAAATAACTTAATAATTATTTCACAACACTAATTAGTCTTATTCAATCAAAAATCATTTTCCTACAGGTCCACAATCTGGGCAATAAAACTTCTCCTAAGGTCGGTTCTCCTAATAGAGGACAGTTGGTTCGGGCAAAGTATTCCATGCTGTGCAGCATCCACAGTATAGCTACTCCTGATGCATATGTTGTTAACAAGAAAAAATTTCCTCCTAGTATTTTAGTATTCAAAAACATGAATGGAACCGCAAAGTTTATCATTATTAAGGAAGTTATAGGAAAGAAGGTGGAAAAAGTAAAAGAGATAATGATATCGTGAAATAAGGCTGAAACAATAAACACTCCATATATTGATTTAACTTTACTCCTAGTCACGAGAAATATTTCTCGATATACGTAAGCATAGAGCCAGTCATGTACAATTATATTCCACGTGCGGTACAAGGCATTGTAAGAAGTCTGATTCCACCAATCCTGGAACAAATTAAAATAAAGAAATAAATTAGAAAACACCTGGGGATTTAGGGCTCTCTATCAACTAATATACAAAAATATGCTGAAACAAGCACAACAAATGTTCCTGTGATATTTATGATACAGATCAGAGTGATTATACAAAATATGTAAACCATATTAACATTTTGATAGAATGCAATCATAGAAGCCCCGGAACAAGAAGGCAGCATCCGTCATGTTATTCTTACTTCAGTCACTTTGTTTATAAGTCTCCGATAATTACAACTGATGCAAGAAATCATTTTAGGGCTACACACGCAGTGACGTGCAGTTTAGAGATATTGAACCAGCTGAATGAAACAGTGGATATATTCTCATCACTGCCTAGCAGTATGAAAAAATCTTCCTTGGTATTCTGCCATATTAATAAATTAATCAGACCCATATTGCGTAACAGGAGAAATTCATAAAATGTGGAGTATGATGAAAAAAAGTAACCAGTGTTGTTAAAAAATATGCTCAAGTAACATATTTTATCCTAAGAGTAACTGTAAACTACCCATTACTACTATTTATTTATTTGAATAGCATGCTACTTTAGATTAAAATGTAGATATAATTGCTATTCTTTCTAAGTAGTTTTAACAACACTAATAAATTTCAAATAATAATTATTGTTATCATTATAGACATGCTGAATGAATACTGTTAATATCTAAATAAAGTTTAACTGTCATACAAGGGTTGATGAAACAATGATGAGATTTTTTTAATTTCGCAAGTTGTTTGTTTTTGCTCATCTTTTTTCTCACATTGGCGACACTGTCTGTGATGTACATTTCATTTTTCAGCCATATTGGATGGGCAGTTTGTATTTAACAAGGAAGTATTTACAACGCATGTTAGCACATTTGCGATATTTTCATTTTAAAAATATTTCTTTTTAAAGTTTAATGCCGTTTGCATGAGGTAATCCGAACAAAAAACTATCAAAATTATGGGCAAACAACTTCTATGTTTTGCACCACGATAATACACCAGCTCACACTTCTGGATTTGTGTGTAAGAACTTATTTGACGAGTTTTTAAATTAAGTCAATATTACAGCACTCACTTCACTACTGGCCAATTTATTGCAAGAATAACTGGTTAGCAAAATAATGTCCTTGGATTATTGTGGAATTTAGTTATGAAATGTTGTAAGTGATGAAGCTCTGGGCAATCATAATGACTGCAACACTCAATCAATTCTCCAGGATTTTATCTTGTTGCAGAGTAGTTGACTTCAATAAACATAGTCTAATGCTTTGATTAATTCTTAGATGGCTCAGTTAAAATTTCGAAATATAAATAATTGCAAAAATTATTAAATAAATATTTACGTTGTTATTCCATTATCATCCTATAAGTTTTATCGGGAACATTAGAAGGTCGTAAAGTAACTACATCCAGGTCGATTCACAGCTTGGCATTCCAAGACCTTTGTAACCCATGGTTGAACCAGCTCTAAGGCAATCTATAACTGTTGCATAAGTTTATTTTAAAGGCAATGGGAAATTAACCAAACTGTCCTGAGGTTTGTGGGAATTTCGAAGAATGGCTCAATCTGAAGTCTTAAAGACTACCGAAAAAGACTATCTGAAAAAGATGAAGGTCATATACTCCTTGACCCAACAGGAAAGCAAAAGTACAAGATACTGTAATTGACCAGTTAAGAGATAAAAGTTTAATAAAAGAAATTCATAATGCATACCAAGTAAAATTGACGATCTCCAAAACGGACCACCTCTGCAAAGCCATTCATCCAAGTATGAAAGATCATATAGTTGAGCAAAAATATGTAAAATAAGCTGCCCACTATGGAAATCACGTACTTTTCTAGTAGATGGGAGACTGTCACCTTCTGCAATCATCATATTTACCCCTTGAAATCAGAAAAACATTTCAAAGAAACTTGAAGAGTTAAGACAGATGTCACCTATTTATTGATACAAAACTATTCAGATCTTATATGAGTATATACAGGATGGTCAAGTTTAATGTCACCTAGAACCACAAGTAATAATATTATTTTTGTGACTCTAGATAATAAAACTTATTAAATTTATATAGTTCTATTGTCTTAATGCTGTCATAATCAAGGAAATTAAAAAAATCATTGAAATATGTTCAATGAGGGTGAAGTACCATAGATACAAGTAAGATGCCACATGAGTATCCCAATGTGTTCTGCTACTTAAGGTCCGAATTCATAGTTCGATCTTAACACAAAATACTAAATCATAACTATTAAAGAAATTAGTCATTTAAGTTATATTTTGTACAAGTTTATCAAAGTTTTCTTAAATAAGGGAGTCACATGGTTTCATTATCTAACTTTAACGTTTTTAGCATATGAGATTCAGCGATAGCATAATCTTTTGAGTATTTGTGAATAATTAAAAAAAATAATGATCTTACATGACCAGGCAAGCCGGTGTTTCCAAATGGGCTTATTATGAAGATTTCGACGATAACGCTGGAAAAGAAGATTTCAGTAACAAGTTCCAGCATAGCGAACGCTACCAGCCTCCATCTTGTTTCTTTGGTCCTAAAATATATTTAGTTTTTCATTCATCAGCGATACAATGTACCTTACAACAATATTTAAAGTAGTGACAAATACAAAAGAAATTTAAAACAATTACATAAAAATCAAATAAAAACAATACAATCACAATAAAACAACACATACATTTAGGTATGCAGTACACATGTTTTACTTCTTACAAAATTATACAATATATGTACATAGTTATTTATATGATACAGGATCGTCTTCAGACGGTCAGCCCGCACCATACCACACCAATTGTCACTCTTGACATTCATGTGGAAAAAAAGCATAGTTAGATACAAATAAAATAATAATAATTAAAAAAGGAATAAATCAATATATTCATAATATAAGCTTAATCAAAAGTCAACATTGACCACAACATGTTAAAATCAAAATTAAATTAGAAGCAAGAAAAATGTTTAATGCTATGATTAAACATTGCCCCCATTATAAACATCATTGTTAAGTTGTAGATGCATAAGCGTCATTGTGGATTGCATAATGACTAGTTTCTTTTAGTTTGTTCCCTTGGTACAATTTTTGACATGAACAAAAATAAATAAAATAATAAGCAAAGCTACATTGCTCTCACCTGGGATAGCTGTCCCTGTAGACTAGCGTAGGGGCAAAAAGAAAGTAGAGGTAGCACGAAAAAGGGGGCACGCCTGAGGATCGAGCCCGAGGAGTAACTGTGCGTACAAATGCAGACATTTTCATCATAAAACGTACCTGTAGAGTAAAAAAATGACATTTGAAAAAATATGAGAGAGATATTAGTGGATAACAATGGCTACTTAAACTTTGACCTATGTTTTAATGTAGTAATAATCTAACTATAGATATCATTCCACTTGAATTTATTTACTGACACTTATGAGCTGCCTTCCCTCACCATCAGCCTGGTTAACTCCAGTGTTGGACATAGGCCTCCTCTCTCCCCTTGTTTTTATCAAGAGTACATTGCTTCCAGTTGCTCCCAGCCACTTTTCTAATGTCATCCAACCATCTTGCTAGGGGTCTTTTTACACTACTTTTCTGTCCTTGGTCGCCACTCCAGCATTTTCTGGAATCACCTCTTATCACAATATGTGGAAATATATCCAGTTCTATTTCTGGATGGCCACCTTCACAGTGACTTTAGTCTGCTGCCTTATCCATTAATTCTTCCGGTCCATGATGAAATATTCAGCATTACTCTCTCCATATCCCTCTGTGGCACCATGAGATTGTGCTTTGTTTGTTTTGTGAATGTTAACACTTGAATTAAATGGGTCTTTCTTTAGATATATCTGGCACTTTGGAGATTTTATAATGAAAGATAGCTTATCAAATGCCTTTAATAAATTGAAATTCAAAGAATAAATCTGATTATAATAATAAATCACTTAATATACTGGAACAAACATGATTCATGCAAACATGCCGTGTGTTTACGCACCATCTTGACTGACCTAATTTATGCTCATAAGTTTAATACTAAACACTATTCCAATGGTAAAACTACACATTCACCAAATATATTTCATCCTAGAATATTTAACAATAAATAAGTTTTTTATTATTCCACTAATTCCATTAAATAATACTCAACATATAACATGTCTTTCTACATTGTATTTCGAGGCTCTTTTAAGGCAGAATCACTCCGATTTGTAATAAAAGTAATGCTTAGATCAGACTGATGTCATGTTTCATTGGAAGTGTGTGTTGTTTATTTACCCAAAGTGTGTGTGGTATATTGACCCAAACTATGTGTGGTCGATTGACCCAAAGTGTGTGTGGTCTATTGAAAGCTTTTATATTTTTTTTATACTTTTATGTTTATTTTCTTGTATATCTCTTATGTTTTTAAATTATTCATTTTATATAACTTTGTGACATATGTAAAAATTTAACTTTACTTTCTTTGAAATTATGATTTGTTTCTGATTTGCAAATACTGAATAATTGTAATTAGATAGAAAACACATATGTTCTTGTATTCTAGAGCCTATATTCTTTTGTGTCATTCCAGTGTATGTATTACGAGGCATATCCAGAAAGTAAGTGTACTGAATTTTTGTAGGTTACAATTTTTTTTATTTAAACAAAAAAATTACGTGGTTACCGTAGTACACATGTAAGCTATTTTTCGACATAGTCGCCATTCCTCTCAATGCAGATGGTGAAGCAGGGTATCAACTTTTTGATGCCTTCCTCAAAATAGTTTCCCGCCAACCCCTCCGTCCACTTCTCCACCTCCTCCTTTACCTACTCGTCGGTTGAAAACCTTTTTCCACCTATGTGCAGCTTCAGGGAGGTAAAGAGATAGTAATCTGAAGGTGCTAGGTCAGGGGAATGCGCGGGATGGTTCCGGACATCCCATTTAAACGAGGCGAGCAGTTCCTTCGTGGCGTTGGCCGTGTGTGGTCTTGCATTGTCGTGCAGCAGGCAGACTCCCTTTGTCAGCATGCCTCTCCTCTTGTTCTGAATCGCCCTCCGCAATTTTTTTAGGGTCTCACAGTATCTTGCAGAGTTGATGGTCTCCCCTTGAGGCATATATTCAATTAAAATTATGCCTTGACAGTCCCAAAACACGGATGCCATGATTTTCTTGGCTGAAATTGTGATTTTGAACTTTTTGGCGGAGGGTGAAGAGGTGTGACGCCACTGTTGAGACTGGCTTTTGGTTTCAGGCGTGTAGTGTGCAACCCAAGTTTCATCTCCAGTAACGATGGAGCGGAGAAATTCATCTCCATGGAGTTTGCAGCACCTCAAAAACTCTTGCCTTTTTACAAAATTTCGCACTTGGCGGGAGATTGGTTTGACTTTTTTCACGAAACATGTTGTCGCGTCGACACTTCTCAACGTACTGACCTCGAACCGGTCTCTTTGCGGAGGTGAAGGGTCAGGCTACACGGAAGTGTAGCCAACATGTCGAAAATAAAATCCATCCGGTCGTGAGAGCCTCAGTACACTTACTTTCTGGATACGCCTCGTATATATTCACAACTTTGTTAAATATTCTTATATGGAATTTTACAAACTTGGAGCCGAAACCTTTGATAAATTACATTTCATCCGTTCATAAGTTTACAAGTTGATCTGTAGTAACGAAACATCATTTCTTATAAAATGTTTTTAATGAAACCTTAACATGTGAAAGATGACTTCAATTTTCCCAACTGGTATTCAAAATTTTTTTTCGGAGCTTGGAGTGTGAAATACAGGAAAACACACAGAAAAGTTAGAATTTTTTTGTATCCATATGAATTTTAATTCACTTAATTAACATCCTTGAATATAGTAAGATTTTTCCTCAAGCATATTCATTCATTCGAATGACACCCCTTAAAACATATAAATTCTTCATATAGGCATTGAAGAGCTTGTCAGGAGAAAATATTGTCTTCGGACCCAGTAATTTTGAATTATGAACCACTGGAGTAGGCAAGTAACTCACAGTTTGCCATCATACATATTTGAAACACCCTTGCACCCATCTAGTGCGTGGGAGTATTGTTGTTTGAAGAACTTTTTAAGTACACTGGAATCCTTTTTTAATTCTTTTGAGTACCATCAGAAATCGAACCCGAAACACTTCCGTCTTACCAAACAGGCAACGGAGTTTATCAATAAGCAATATGCTTGTTTTAAGAGGTTTTACATGTATCTGCACTGGTTTTAATGTTTGGCTTGTCGTCAATGCTGGTCCTGAATATTTAAAATTACCATAGAGAAAAAATTCTTCAATTATAATATTTTGGTGGAATTAATGAAGATAAAATTATGAATTTAGTAGATCAATCAAGAAAGCAGTAATGCAAATTAACAAATTTTTACCATTTCAAAGTTAATAATTGATGCTGAGGCTACGGGGAAGCCAATAGTCCACATTAGGTACATAGGCCCCGCCATGAACAGAATTTGACTCACTATGAATATCATCAGCCAACTCATATCCCATGCTCTTCTGAGGGGTGCTGTAGGGGTAAAATATTAAATTAAGTTACAAGTTTTGGAAATAAACCTCCTAAAACATAACTTCATACGATATGACATCCAGGGCCGACATGGGAAATTGTGGGCTGGATGTCAAGTTTGGGCAGGGCCTTCTTATTTATTTATTTACACTTATATCTATGTAAGAGGGAAAAACAGGTAAAATATTGCCCAAATATTTTCACCCATTAAAAATGTTCCTAACTATTTCACAAAAATATTGTTATGAATGGATGTATGCAATAGATTGGTTATAGTTATTTTTAATAAACAAGCTTTTTCACTTTCAGAGTGTATCACAAATCATAATTTAATGACGACCATAAAGCATTAAAGTTTTTTTTAAACATGCAAATAACAAGAATTAGAGGTGGCCTATTTAAAATAGGTTGTGACCGAATTAATTAGCTAAACACCATTTTTTTTATTTATCTGTCATTAGTGTAACGCCTCATAAATACGAGACTAGGTACGGCTGCACTCTTTGCATCTGCCTCAGACCAGCCCTGACATCTAGCGGATTTATTATAATTTCTTCCAATCAACTAGCTTTTGCTATAAAATTATTATCAGTATCCGTGACCATGTCTTAAACTTAGTAAAGTGAAAGAATATTTGAGTAAAAGTATAAAAAATTAAAACATAACATAAATCTCAATAAAATAGAACTAAGGATGGGAATTATAAAGGAGTTAGAGAAGAGAAATATGTTGAGATGAATAATACAGCTTTTGTTTAATCTTAAAAAATATATATGGATGAAGCACATCTGAATGGCCACAGGAAGATCATTCTAAAGTCAAGCTGAGTGAACCGCTAAAGATGATGTGCAGAATAAAGTTGTGAAAGAATGTGATTGTGTACAAAAGATGTTGCCACCACCAGATCGTAGGGACAGTCCATGCTCAGAAAGAAAATTAAATTTTTCAGTGGTAAAACTTGCTATGTTTGAATAGTCGCAATAAGACAAAACTCCTATCGTTTTATTCAAGATGGTTTGAGTGCATTAAGATGGTTTGAGTGAATTATTTTCTGAATTTTTATCTCGAACCTTACTTTGTGGGACTCAATATTAAAATATTTAACAATAAATTACTTTATTATTCCACTAATTACATTAATCCCTCAATTTTCGTCTTCATTTTGACATATATAGAAAATATTCATTTACTGACATTATGCTTCCTAAATATTCCGCACTCTCATAAAATGGCATACCAATTCAACGTGGAGTCCGACAAGGTTGTATTTTGTCACCTATGTTATTCAATCTGTACTCTGATATAGTTTTCAAGGAAGCACTATATAACTTGAATCTGGGGGTCAAAGTGAATGGTGTATGCATCAATAAAATCAAGTACGCAGATGAAACGGTTGTTCTGGCAGACAGTATTGACGGCCTTCAAACGCTTCTAGAATTAATGAAGTCGGTGTGAGGCTGAACATGAACGTGAGTAAAACTAAGTTCATGGTGTTTGGCCGGCAGGATCATGCAGGAGCACGTCTTACATTGAACGGTGCTGATATAGAGAGAATTAAAAAATTTAAATACCTCGGAAGTATCCTAGTGGAAGACCTCGACCCAGAAACTGAAGTCAAGTGCAGAATTGAATCGTCTCGTGCGGCTTTGAATAAAATGAGAAGCGTATTCTGCGATCATAATCTAAACTTGAAACTTCGACAACAGTTAGTCAAATGCTACGTTTGGTCAGTGTTATTGCAAGGAGTGGAATCATGGACCTTAAAAGTTGGTAGTTTGAACCGACTGAAAGTATTCGAAATGTGGATGCACCGGAGAATGCTACGGATACCCTGGACGGATATGGTCAGTAACACAAGGGTTCTTCAAAGAGCCAAAGTTGATAGAGAGTTGCTGACTAATATTAAAATCCGAAAGGTGTCCTATTTGGGTCATGTATCATCCAAGGCAAAACAGAGGGTCAAAGAGGTGTTGGCAGGAGGCAAATCTCCTGGCTCCGCTATATATGTGATTGGAGTGGTATAAGGAGCGTCGGGAATCTTTTTCGGGCTGCCGGGGACAAAGATGTCTACTCTACATTCAACGTTGGGGGTACCTGACATGACTTTGGGAAGAAAAAGATAAAATGGCAGCATTTTACTCAATGATGAACGAGATTGATTTACTATTGAACGAGGAAAACTTTACCCAAGGAACTCTAGATAGTAAAATAAATAGCTAGAAACAATGGCTGCACAAAGTAATAAATAGCATACTTAATACTAAATTAAAGACTCAACTAATTAATAACTATATTTACTTCAAAATAAAACAACCAAAAGGCGAAGACAACTAGAGGTTGATGTTTTCTACAGTTTGATGGAATTACCCTCATTTTTTCAGGTTTACTTCCGAAGAAAATAAGACCTGTATATTACGTCAGAAAAAGAAAAATAGATTTAAAACACAAAAAAAAATTTTAATGCCAAAAAAAAGCATTTTTAAAGACAAAAACCAAGGGAGATAAACTACATAAGAACGGCATATATGAAATAGAATGTGGTCATGAAAGAATATGTTATACATTGGAATGACACTGAGAAACATAGGCACTAGAATACAAGAACATAAGCATTGTACATCTAAAAACAATTTCTCATAAACAGAGACTAATTCTAAATTCAATAAAAGTAAAGTAAAATTTACATATGTCGCAAAAAATATATAAAAGAACCAATTTAGAAATATTAGAGATACACAAAGTCATTAACGAAGAAAAAAAGTAATAAATAAACAGGGAATGCAAAAGATTTCACATTTCTTAAATATTTTTCCTTTGGATCAACAGATCATACACACCTCCAATGTGGGTGGTCTAATATAAGATGACACTAGTCTGATCTAAGCACCATTTATTCTACCTGAAGAGAGCCTTGGGACAGCAGGTAGAAACACGTGTATTAGACATTAATGTGATTAGTGGAATAACAAAGTAATATATTGTTAAATATTATGTATTTTTTATATCAATTAAGAGTGAACACTTTGATATATTAAATGTTCTTGAAGGAGTTTGTGATTGCCCCTGAGATTGGCTACCAGTGTGATTAGCTCATATTGGGCCTGAATAATATATTTCTATAGCTACTTTACAATCGCTTTTCTTTACAAAATAAAACAATATTAACATTAGAACCAGTGTTGTTAAAGCTACTTTGAAAAAGTAGTGCTGTTATAGCTACTTTTTAGTCTCAAGTAACATGCTACTCAAAAAGTATAGTAAACAGTGATAGCGGTGTACGTTTACAGGGGTGTAAAATGAATTCATTCATTCAAATAACTTTTATATAACCCCGTTTAGTTTTTCCTCAAGGGAAGTCGAACTCACTATTATTAAAGAAATCACATATGGCAGCTGTAACAGTGCCAAAAGGAATCATGTGTAATACTTTCTTCGTATACAGTACATGTAGAGAGATGAAGTGAAAACTAGACATCCCGCAGGAATCAAACCCACAACCTCCGTGTCAGAAGACAAGTATTTTATTAACTAGACCACGGAGGCCATCAAATAGCTACTTTTAGAGCATTTTTAACAATACTGATGTAATATACAACCATAAACAAAACAAGATGTAATTAGGGTTATTTCTCTACATAAAATATCATATACGGGGTTTCAATCACTCACGTGGTGGACTCATGCCTGCCCAGATGTGCACCAGAGGATAGACTAATAGGGACACCAGCTGCATCCCGGCCCAAATGCACATTACTTTATCCAGTTTACCAAATCCTGTGGCAATGATATATTGTCCTACATTTATTCTGAAATATTCATTTTAATATTTATTAGTAGCATCTATATAATAAAATACATTGGATAAAGATTTACAAGAGATAGATAAAATATGTAATGATGCCCATTATGACTTATGAAATCAAAACAAGAGCAGATACCATTAAAATTGAATTGTTCTTGTTTTCTTATTAAAGACACTATACTACTTCTGCCCAGAATTCTGCCATCAGGACAGCATTGCATTCTACAAATCAAGTCCTATTCGTGCAAAACACTAGGCTTCTCAGACACTGCAGCAAGTGTGACATAGATTCCTCCTATTGCAGATATAGAGCGTCGACCCATGATGTAACATTCCACATTTTAATATATTGTCCTTGGTTCTCCTAATTTCTGTACGAAACCCGTTAAGACATTTCCAGGTTCTCCAAGGCAGTTCAATGTTCAGGTGGCATTTCTTTTACAAACAAAACCCGCCCGATGCTCCTCTCAGCTCGTTCATCCTAACAATAATAGATGGTTGTTCCAGAAGCTTAGTAGTCCTAATAAAGTTGTGCCTGGATATTAACCTGGAGGCTGTGGGCTGGTGGTTATGCAAAATATGTATAGGGTCATTAAATTAGTTGGAGCTCTCAGAACGGTTTTAAATATCTACTGATTTTTAGGGGAGCAAACCTGGCGAGGGGATGAGCTTATTTAGTGCGGTTGATTTAATGTAACCTGTAATCAGGCAGCATGTCTCATTTGTGGCTTCATTCACCTGACCAGCGTGACTTGATCTATTCCAGATGGGGCAAGTGTATTCACCTTCCGAGTAGCACAAGGTCAATCCCGGGATTTAGAGGATAGAGGGTTTTGTGACCCAAGATGAACTTGTCAATTTTTGAGCAGGTTGATCCAAGTTCCAGCCTTTGGTTTCACCTTGCCGCAATGGGTTTTGAATGAAAACGTCCAATCGAGACTGACACTAAAATAATTGAGCGTGGGATAGTGTTCCAGTCTTGTATCATTCCAAATGGTATTGAGTTCATGGTTTGCTTCTCGGTTACGCAGGTGGACAGCGCATACATGAGTTTTAGAAGGGTTTGGTTTCAGCTCATTCACTTTGTAATAATTGCTCATTGCTTCAAGTGTCCCAAATAAGTTTTTCTCGGTTGAAAAGGTGAGACCGTCAGCATTAACAAAGGGTTTTGTATGTGAACTAAAGGGTTGGTTATTAGAATATATGTATATTGAAGAGAGTTGCAGCCAATATACTACCTTGAAGAATTCCGTTGTTTTGTTTAAAATAAAATTAATATATGGAAGGCCTCTGTAGGTGATTGAAGTGTGTGATCCAAAACCTACCAGAGCACTCTTTCCACCTTGATCTGCGTGTAAACGTGGGGAAAATAGAGATGATATGTAATAATGCCGACTTTGTGAAGAAAAAAAGTTAAATTTTCGTGTATCACGGTTGCTGGTGATGGAGTCTTGTGAATGAGCTGCCCATTAAGATGGGTGCTATGATACCTTAAACGATATGACGACCATATGGGACTCTTCAGTATTAAGTCTGAAAATGATATGTGAAGCATTTGGTGTCAAGAGTTTAGCCACACCTACATAATTTCATGAACATATGTATTAGAGTGATGATGGGCGTATGATGAGCGAGACAGTTCACCTTTGGATGCTGCAGTAACAGTCTGTATCCGAAGACAAACTCTCTGAAAGTTAATAATAATTTGTTTAACAAATTTGTTAGATACTAACCTGCCCTTTTTGATATAATCTCGTGCGAGTATGTAAATAAAGAGCAATATATAAAGGCAGGTGAAGATACGGTATACAATGTTTGGCCACGACTTTGAGGTTTTGTCTGAGAGAAGTGCCTCTCTCTTCACATACACTCGCTCCTTCAACACATATTCAGTGTTTTCTTTCTTCATATTGTATTGTATTATACTTTTGTTGTATACTGTAAAACCTGACAGACTTATTGTCATGTGGCAATCTCATCCAACCAACCAGAATGATGTTAAGCGAAGTGGTCTTAAGCGAAAACAAGACTGTAATCCTTTTTGAAAAAATGGGTTCTAATGGTATATGAACCCGCAACCTAAATGTTGGGAGATACGCGTCGTACCAACTAGGCCAAGAAGGTTGCCGTCACAGTGTCATACTGAAAGAAAATAATATATAATAATAAATATGAAATTAGACTATAAACTTCTATTGGCAATTACCTAATGTTGTTAGTTTTGAGGTAAAATTAAAGGTAAAAATAGTGGAGTAAAACTAAACAAAAATAGTGTGGTAAAATTAACGTGCAAAAGCAGTGGGGTAAAAGGGACAAGAAAAAGTAGTGAGATAAAAGTTACGTGTAAAAGTACGGTGTTAAAGTAGTGGGTTAAGGTAACGTATAAGAGTAGTGGAGTAAAAGTAATGTGTAAGAGTAGTGCAGTAAAAGTAGTGGGGTAGTAGTTAAACTTGTTTACAGCAGTAATTTTTCAGATAATTAATTTAATAATAAATTAATTCAATAATTTTGTTTGAATTTCAGACATTTGACAACATGACTTCGGAGAATATCAAAAAACGAAGATACGAACAAGAAAATAGATTTTTTTGAGAAGAATGAATAGAAAATTTTGTTAGTTTTTTTAATAGCGTGGAATATTGCTCGTACCGGGACAAACATCCATATGGAGATGAAGAATTTATTAAGAGAAACTTGGAATAAGTGGTCCAAGTTTTGGATCCAAATAATACAAAACTACATAAATTGGTGGCACAAATGCCATGTAACAGGGGTCTCCAAACTACGGCCCGCGGCCCAACACCGCCCCGCGAGCACCACCAATCCGACCCGCGGTAGCTATCTCCGCCGCAATGAAATATCCTTGACACTTGCCCTTAAGTACCAATTAAGAAACACCATAACTGACATACATAATGAAATTGAACATTTTAATTGTAATTAATGATATGAGATTTATCCTAAAAACTTACAATAAGTGACATACATAGGTAATTCACATAATGAAATGAAACATTATAATTATGATTATTGAGATTTATGTAGCTGTAACTTTCCACTGACAATTGTTTGTATTTGTGGATCAAGTATACTAGTGGAAATTATCAGCAGCGACTTCAAATGCTCATCAGTTAATTTGGATCTGTAAATATTTTTTGTATATTTCATTTTGGAGAATGTTTTTTCACACAGATAAATTGTGCCGAAAGCGGAAAAAAAGCCACGAGCAAATTTATGCAACTGATCAAACTGTGTGAGTGGAAGACTCTTATAAAATTTCAGCAATGATGACTTTAAATATTTTTCTTTAAAAATATCGCTACACCAACCGTAAGTACCAAGCGAAATTGCGAACGGAGCGGAGTCCACCCTCGCACCCTGCGCCATAGATATCTCATTCGCCCAATTAGTCCCAATACGAAAATTTGTGCGTAATTCAAAATTTCAATATGTTGGTATGATGAGCTAGCTAGGTCTTGGCCCTTGGGACTTAGTAGAGGAGTCAGTGTGGCCCTTGGGACTTAGTAGAGGAGTCAGTGTGGCTCTTAGGCCAAAAAGTTTGGAGACTCCTGCCATAGAACAATGTCACGCCACCGCGCACAACTGAGCTGAGTGTTGACGCCGTATTAATCAGTAAACATATTGAAAACATCGTTTGATATGTGATTTAAAAAAAATGTGCAGCACTTAGTTTAACTCTTGACGAGTCTACAGATATTCAGGATGTTCCACAATTGGCCGTTTTTGTCCGTTATGTATCTGCAGATCTAAGTGTCATTGAAGAAATATTGGACTTAACATAGTAGCTCTTATGGAAACAACTCGCGGTATCGATATTAAAAGTGCCCTTGATGAATTAAACAAGTTTGAAAGTATTAAACAAGTTTGAAATTAATCTTGATAAACTTGTAAGTATTGCGACTGATGGAGCACCTGTAATGATAGGGAAAAACCAAGGTCTTATTGGCCTTTTAAACAACGATCCTAAAATTCCACATTTCTTATCTCTTCATTGCATAATGCACCTCGAGGATCTCGTAGCAAAGTATTTCAAATACGAAAATGTGTGGAAGATTGTTTTGCAGATTGTAAACTAAATAAGAACGAATGCCAAAAGACACCGTCAATTTAAGAATTTAAAAAAAGAGTTAACATACAAGTGAATGACGATACACATGAAATGCCCAATGACTCATACCTTTGGTGCGTTGTGAGATGCCCAATGACTTATACCTTACCCAATGACATCCCTTTGGTGCATTGTGAGATGTCCAACGACCTTACCCAATGACTTATCCCTTTGGTGCGTTGTGAGATGGCTTTCAATCTATAATGTTTTGAGCCGTTTTGTGTAACTGTTAAACCCTATCGTAACATTTACAAAAGAAAAGGGAAAAACGTTTCCAGAACTAGAAAACAACACGTGGCTTTCTGATTTAATGTTCCTCACAGATATGTTGGAACATTTGCAAAAACTAAATTTGTCATTACAAGGAAACAAAAATATCATAGAATTGTCACAAACTATATTTAGTTTTGAAGCAAAACTGCAGCTTTTTGTTCATGATATTAACCTTTCCCTTCCGGTACTAAAACAAATCACGCGTTGCGGTGCTGTGTATTCAATACACATGTAAAAATGAGCGATTTAAAATCGAAAAAATAAGAATATTCATAGTCAATCGCTTAAATTAATAAAATTTGAAGTCAAAAGTGATAATAATTGAAATTTTATTGCTGAAAATATGAAAAAAACATTCACTGACGTTCACAAAACGGACGCAGAAACCACCTCGTATGAAAGCCCACTAGCTACTGAAACGGAACTCGGAACACTAACACTGTGTACCTATGTTATACCTCGAAGGAAGAAACAACTGCGAACTGAGATTATATTTCTTGCGTTCCCATATACCGAAGTAGAGTGAGAGTGAGACGTGAATAGTGTCGCTTCCTTATTCATAGCGGTTTTTAGAATGAATATACCTACGTCATACACTGGCACATGTTTGATTGTATTGGTGAATTTATTCCCGATTTTCACAAAATATCTCTGATGTGGCCGATAAGTGCTAATTATTATTAATATTATTTTTTTCATTCAATGCGTAAATGTATTACGGAGGAATACCTAAAATCTGAAGCCAGTATTTATTATATTTATAGAGATATTAAAGTTTTTAGAATAAATGTGTACAAGTTACACATCACGGGACAGGAAGGGTTAATAATGTTGTTTCATTGTAAATACCTTATTGTTCAGTATCTAAGTTTTCACATGGCACATGATTTCACATGGCACATGCACATGTTTGATTGTATTGGTGAATTTATTCCCGATTTTCACAAAATATCTCTGATGTGGCCGATAAGTGCTAATTATTGTTAATATTATTTTTTTTCATTCAATGCGTAAATGTATTACGGAGGAATACCTAAAATCTGAAGCCAGTATTTATTATATTTATAGAGATATTAAAGTTTTTAGAATAAATGTGTACAAGTTACACATCACGGGACAGGAAGGGTTAATAATGTTGTTTCATTGTAAATACCTTATTGTTCAGTATCTAAGTTTTCACATGGCACATGATTTCACATGGCACATGCACATGTTTGATTGTATTGGTGAATTTATTCCCGATTTTCACAAAATATCTCTGATGTGGCCGATAAGTGCTAATTATTGTTAATATTATTTTTTTTCATTCAATGCGTAAATGTATTACGGAGGAATACCTAAAATCTGAAGCCAGTATTTATTATATTTATAGAGATATTAAAGTTTTTAGAATAAATGTGTACAAGTTACACATCACGGGACAGGAAGGGTTAATAATGTTGTTTCATTGTAAATACCTTATTGTTCAGTATCTAAGTTTTCACATGGCACATGATTTCACATGGCACATGCACATGTTTGATTGTATTGGTGAATTTATTCCCGATTTTCACAAAATATCTCTGATGTGGCCGATAAGTGCTAATTATTGTTAATATTATTTTTTTTCATTCAATGCGTAAATGTATTACGGAGGAATACCTAAAATCTGAAGCCAGTATTTATTATATTTATAGAGATATTAAAGTTTTTAGAATAAATGTGTACAAGTTACACATCACGGGACAGGAAGGGTTAATAATGTTGTTTCATTGTAAATACCTTATTGTTCAGTATCTAAGTTTTCACATGGCACATGATTTCACATGGCACATGCACATGTTTGATTGTATTGGTGAATTTATTCCCGATTTTCACAAAATATCTCTGATGTGGCCGATAAGTGCTAATTATTGTTAATATTATTTTTTTCATTCAATGCGTAAATGTATTACGGAGGAATACCTAAAATCTGAACCCAGTATTTATTATATTTATAGAGATATTAAAGTTTTTAGAAGAAATGTGTACAAGTTACACATCACAGGACAGGAAGGGTTAATAATGTTGTTTGTAACAAATTTTACACCAAATTTGAGAAATTTAGCTAAAAGAGATAAATACACTTTTTATTATATTATATTTTATTTTTACTAAATAAATTACCATAATTATTTTATGTTTTCTTTCTCAGTTTTATTTTTCCTTATATGTGTATTTTTTATACTTAATATAGCAATTAAGATTTGTGTAGAGTACTACCTTGATCAAAAAGTTTTAGGACTTTATTCATAAAATCGAAAATACAAGTTTATTCATCAAAATCGATATGGTCCCCTTCAAAGTACTCCCTATCGACTGCAACGCACTTACGCCAGCGCTTGATCCAATCCTTGAAACACCGCTGGTACTCAATTTTCGGTATGTCCATCAGAGCCGTCTTCGATTTTTTCATGACATCCTTTCAGGTGCTGTAACGCGTTCCGCGAAGCGGTTTTTTAAGTCGGTTGAACAGGAAAAAGTCGCAGGGAGCCAGATCAGATGAATTCAAAGGCTGCTGGATAGTAGTCGTGTGGTTTTTGGTCAAAAACTCATGGAAATCATGTCTTTCGAGATTTCAACGCGGTCCTTTTTTTGCATGAAATTGAGGTCTTTCGGCACCAATTTTGCAGCGACACGTCTGAGGCCCAAATCACTAACCAAAATGTCTTGAGCGGATCCATAAGCGATGTTGTGGTCCTCTGCCAGCTCTCTGATGGTCAATTTGCGGTTTTCGGCCAACATTTCTTTGATTTTATCGATGTTTTTATCGATTTTCGACTGCCACTGCGTTCGTCATCCTCGACCGACTCACGACCATTTCTGAAGCGTTCGTGCCACCGAAAAACACTTCTCCAACATTTCCAAGGTCTGCGGACCGTTAAATCCGTTTTTCACACAAAATTTAATGCAAACTCGTTGATGCACAGATGATGCAATTTTCAAACTTGTAAAAAATCGAAAACACGCACAAAGGTAGATGACTCAGTACAGCGTAACTTTTACAAATGTCAAGCTATGACGCAGAAATTTAGAGGGAAGTGTCAATGATAGATATGGTAACCTAACAAAAAAAAAGAATTCCAATCAGGTGACTGACAGCGCCACACGGTGGCCGGTCCTAAAACTTGTTGATCAAGGTAGTATGTAATAAATTTGAATTTATGTATTTAATGTGAGAACGTGACTATAGTATGTGAGAACGTGACTATGGCTCTTTATATACAAGAAAATCCAGAATGTTGGTCTCGTTGACCACCCCAGCTCTATGCTCTTTTTTGCTATCAATAAATTTTTGTATTTATTTATATTTATTATATCGAAAATCGGGAGGTAATTTAGTTTCTGGATGTTGATTGGTAACGGTAAAAGATGTGTTAAGTATTTAAAAAGCGAAGGAAGCCGGTTTGTTATTAGTATTCCGTGATCTAGTTTGACAAAAAATATTAAGAATCGTGATTTTTCTTAGAAGGGGGTGTAACGATAAAAAAAACCATCTTTTTACAAAAAAAGTATTGCTGTCTTCTTATATAAAGTGGCATTTCTACTCCCTCAACTTGCATTGCATTAATTTGTGTTGATTTAATTGCACCAAGAACAAATGGATTGAATACGAGTCATTTTTAATTCCAAATATTAGGGGAAGGGGGACCAAAGTAAACATCCGTATTCTAAATGACTGTACATAAAAGTATTCTAAAATAGCTTACGAGTAGAAGGATGAGCATCCCACCAGACCCTGGAGATTGCTCTCAAGGGATTGGTGTGTCTTTCACAGACTTAAACAACATGATTTATATGATCATGCTTTAAGGTTATTGGATACAATGAAGTCACTACTTAGGAATTTATTTGCCACTAGCACTGGTGACTTCCACTGAATATTTAAAACGATCTTCTGGCTTAATGCCACTGGTCACCAGATTTCCTATATTTTTTTTTTATCAAGCTACCGAACGTCATAGGATGGAGAGCCTTGGACGCATCATTATTTAGCACTATTACCAACAATGGAGGAGGAACTGCAGAATTATATAACATATTTCCGTGTTCTGGACGAGAAGGATCCTCTGACGATCCTGGGGGAAGTAAAAACACGAAATGATACAAAAAGTTATGAATAGAATTTTAACGTTACTAATAAATAAAACTTTACGCCGCCCGCCAAGCAAGTAGAAATAAATTACATACTTGAAATTAAACTAAGCCCAGCCAACTCAGCCGTAGTAGACACGACGTTGTCACACGACACTTGCAAGTAGACTCACATAGCTCACTTATCATATTCCTTAAATCGCCTCCATTTCCAGCAAGCATTACCATATCATCTGCATACAGAAGTCCACATACATTTATTTCATAAAGTAACTATCACAAAGGGTCTGAAAATCATATCGAATTACGGAATTAAACAACGATGGAATTGACAATACGTTTTTTTTAATTACAGTAATCCCTTGATTTTGCGGACAAAATTTAATGCTAATAATTTTAACGGGGTATTCTCATTTCAAGGGCCGAAAAATCGACGATTTTTAAGATTTTTTTTTCCAGTGAACGAATATTTTTTTTAAAATGTTGTTTTTAGACATACTCGTATTTATTTATCTTTTAAGAACATTTTCATAAAATTTCATGGTAAAAAATATATTTTTTTGTTATTAAGTTGGAAGTAAAGCCGCCCGTACATGAAGGGGGTATGCACGTAATTGTTGCTGTTGAACAAGTCTTAAAATAAAAAAAAAAAATGTTTTACTAAAAAAACATGTGGCTATGATCGGTACTAAAACAATTAAAAAATAATAATTAGAAAAAAAAAATGACGGCTTATTGAAATTAAAAATATACATTTTTTTCTTTAGAGTAGGGGAAAAAATCGAAAAAATGATTCGATTGAAATAATTCTAGTACCGGCTATAGAAAGAGGTAAGTCCTTATTTATTAAAATCCTTTTATTCGTTTTTGAGTTATTATGGGGCATATTTAAAAAAAAGCGATTTTTACACGAATTAAAGTAAATATTTTCAACTTACTTTTAATCAGAAATTCCAGGGCCATATAAACTTGTTCAAAAATCCCGACAAACTAAATATCAATTCATCATTCTAAGAAATCCTATCAATAAAAAATCCTAGAAATCCTATCCTGAATTCTTGGAAAATAAGGCTGCTGCCATAACAATAGATGACCCGAAAGCTGCGAAGCCCAGAGCATTTTTCGACCGGCGCGCTCGAATATAAACCCTCATAACTATTCAAATTTACAAGATTTTTGAAAATTTCTCTCTGTAAATGATTCAGAAAGGATTTTAAAAAATAAAATGAGAATATCCCCTTAAACATCCTATTAATTTAACCGCTTGTAAACAATGTTCGGCGCATGATAAGTACGGAATCACACAGAATCACGTGCGGTTATAAATACTATTGTCACGTAATTTTCTGCAGCAGGTGTATAAGAAACGCACTTAATTTTAATAACACAATCGTGTCTACATAAGTAAACATAGAATTAACTAATTTGTTAACATATGCATTAGTGAAACTTACTAATTATACAACGGACCTTCGGCTTTAACGGACACTCCCTCGCCCGAATTAGTCCGTTATGTTGAGATTTTACTGTAATTTGAATTAACGGGGTTTTACTATATATCAGGGGCGGCTAATATCTTTGTTGTCGTAATAGACTTTTCAAGTAAAAAAAAAG
Source organism: Odontocerum albicorne (assembly GCA_949825065.1). Classification (NCBI taxonomy): domain Eukaryota; kingdom Metazoa; phylum Arthropoda; class Insecta; order Trichoptera; family Odontoceridae; genus Odontocerum; species Odontocerum albicorne. The sequence goes on along the minus strand of OX463840.1, from coordinate 7,260,132 downwards.
TCGGGATCAACCTATCAAATTCGCGAGATTTAAAGTTTGGTATGTTTGCCGACAAGCATAACCTTAATGAATCTTCAGTATGGGAATCAATAAGGAAGGAACGATGATTTTGTTTTCGTCAATTTTAAATACGAAAAAGCCGATTCGCAAAAGCGTGTGGATCCTAAATAAGAATGGACATATTCACAACATTTTTTAATATTTGGGTACCACTCTGGACTAACTAAGAAGACATTTTCAAAAAACTTATTCGAATCCCTACGCTTTTGAAATAATGTCAAATTGCAGTGTTATGGTTTCATTTTCTAATTTAGTTTTTTCCATGAAGAAATTTAAAAAAATAATCCACAGGATATTTAACATTTAAATGTTCCTTAAAAGGAAAACTTAGATACTGAACAATATCTTCGATTTGTTTTTAATTATTAAATCTTATATCAAAGTCCTCGATTACGTTTTTAATTTCGAGGTGTATTTTTCAAAATTAAAATTGGGATGTATTTATAAATGGTCATCCATATTTGGAAAGAGTTTTAAGTTTTTTTTGTTGAAGATCTTTTTTTTTATGATAGGCAATCCACCCAATGTGGATGATAGAATCACTATACAATTATAGTGATAATAGGCAATCCACCCAATGTGGATGATAGAATCACTATACAATTATAGTGATAATAGGCAATCCACCCAATGTAGATGATAGAATCACTATACAATTATAGTGATAATAGGCAATCCACCCAATATGGATAATAGAATCACCATACAATTATAGTGATAATAGGCAATCCACCCAATGTAGATGATAGAATCACTATACAATTATAGTGATAATAGGCAATCCACCCAATATGGATGATAGAATCACTATACAATTATAGTGATAATAGGCAATCCACCCAATGTAGATGATAGAATCACTATACAATTATAGTGATAATAGGCAATCCACCCAATATGGATGATAGAATCACCATACAATTATAGTGATAATAGGCAATCCACCCAATGTACAATAGATGATAGAATCACTATACAATTATAGTGATAATAGGCAATCCACCCAATATGGATGATAGAATCACTATACAATTATAGTGATAATAGGCAATCCACCCAATGTAGATGATAGAATCACTATACAATTATAGTGATAATAGGCAATCCACCCAATGTAGATGATAGAATCACTATACAATTATAGTGATAATAGGCAATCCACCCAATGTACAATAGATGATAGAATCACTATACAATTATAGTGATAATAGGCAATCCACCTAATGTGGATGATAGAATCACTATACAATTATAGTGATAATAGGCAATCCACCCAATGTAGATGATAGAATCACTATACAATTATAGTGATAATAGGCAATCCACCCAATGTAGATGATAGAATCACTATACAATTATAGTGATAATAGGCAATCCACCCAATGTAGATGATAGAATCACTATACAATTATAGTGATAATAGGCAATCCACCCAATGTACAATAGATGATAGAATCACTATACAATTAAAGTGATAATAGGCAATCCACCTAATGTTGATGATAGAATCACTATACAATTATAGTGATAATAGGCAATCCACCCAATGTAGATGATAGAATCACTATACAATTATAGTGATAATAGGCAATCCACCCAATGTAGATGATAGAATCACTATACAATTATAGTGATAATAGGCAATCCACCCAATATGGATGATAGAATCACCATACAATTATAGTGATAATAGGCAATCCACCCAATGTAGATGATAGAATCACTATACAATTATAGTGATAATAGGCAATCCACCCAATGTAGATGATAGAATCACTATACAATTATAGTGATAATAGTAATCCACCCAATGTAGATGATAGAATCACTATACAATTATAGTGATAATAGGCAATCCACCCAATATGGATGATAGAATCACCATACAATTATAGTGATAATAGGCAATCCACCCAATGTAGATGATAGAATCACTATACAATTATAGTGATAATAGGCAATCCACCCAATATGGATGATAGAATCACCATACAATTATAGTGATAATAGGCAATCCACCCAATGTAGATGATAGAATCACCATACAATTATAGTGATAATAGGCAATCCACCCAATGTAGATGATAGAATCACTATACAATTATAGTGATAATAGGCAATCCACCCAATATGGATGATAGAATCACTATACAATTATAGTGATAATAGGCAATCCACCCAATGTAGATGATAGAATCACTATACAATTATAGTGATAATAGGCAATCCACCCAATGTAGATGATAGAATCACTATACAATTATAGTGATAATAGGCAATCCACCCAATGTACAATAGATGATAGAATCACTATACAATTATAGTGATAATAGGCAATCCACCTAATGTGGATGATAGAATCACTATACAATTATAGTGATAATAGGCAATCAACCCAATGTAGATGATAGAATCACTATACAATTATAGTGATAATAGGCAATCCACCCAATGTAGATGATAGAATCACTATACAATTATAGTGATAATAGGCAATCCACCCAATGTAGATGATAGAATCACTATACAATTATAGTGATAATAGGCAATCCACCCAATGTACAATAGATGATAGAATCACTATACAATTATAGTGATAATAGGCAATCCACCTAATGTGGATGATAGAATCACTATACAATTATAGTGATAATAGGCAATCCACCCAATGTAGATGATAGAATCACTATACAATTATAGTGATAATAGGCAATCCACCCAATGTAGATGATAGAATCACTATACAATTATAGTGATAATAGGCAATCCACCCAATATGGATGATAGAATCACCATACAATTATAGTGATAATAGGCAATCCACCCAATGTAGATGATAGAATCACTATACAATTATAGTGATAATAGGCAATCCATCCAATGTAGATGATAGAATCACTATACAATTATAGTGATAATAGGCAATCCACCCAATGTAGATGATAGAATCACTATACAATTATAGTGATAATAGGCAATCCACCCAATATGGATGATAGAATCACCATACAATTATAGTGATAATAGGCAATCCACCCAATGTAGATGATAGAATCACTATACAATTATAGTGATAATAGGCAATCCACCCAATATGGATGATAGAATCACCATACAATTATAGTGATAATAGGCAATCCACCCAATGTAGATGATAGAATCACCATACAATTATAGTGATAATAGGCAATCCACCCAATGTAGATGATAGAATCACTATACAATTATAGTGATAATAGGCAATCCACCCAATATGGATGATAGAATCACTATACAATTATAGTGATAATAGGCAATCCACCCAATGTAGATGATAGAATCACTATACAATTATAGTGATAATAGGCAATCCACCCAATGTAGATGATAGAATCACTATACAATTATAGTGATAATAGGCAATCCACCCAATGTACAATAGATGATAGAATCACTATACAATTATAGTGATAATAGGCAATCCACCTAATGTGGATGATAGAATCACTATACAATTATAGTGATAATAGGCAATCAACCCAATGTAGATGATAGAATCACTATACAATTATAGTGATAATAGGCAATCCACCCAATGTAGATGATAGAATCACTATACAATTATAGTGATAATAGGCAATCCACCCAATGTAGATGATAGAATCACTATACAATTACAGTGATAATAGGCAATCCACCCAATGTACAATAGATGATAGAATCACTATACAATTATAGTGATAATAGGCAATCCACCTAATGTGGATGATAGAATCACTATACAATTATAGTGATAATAGGCAATCCACCCAATGTAGATGATAGAATCACTATACAATTATAGTGATAATAGGCAATCCACCCAATGTAGATGATAGAATCACTATACAATTATAGTGATAATAGGCAATCCACCCAATATGGATGATAGAATCACCATACAATTATAGTGATAATAGGCAATCCACCCAATGTAGATGATAGAATCACTATACAATTATATGATAATAGGCAATCCACCCAATATGGATGATAGAATCACCATACAATTATAGTGATAATAGGCAATCCACCCAATGTAGATGATAGAATCACTATACAATTATAGTGATAATAGGTAATCCACCCAATGTAGATGATAGAATCACTATACAATTATAGTGATAATAGGCAATCCACCTAATGTGGATGATAGAATCACTATACAATTATAGTGATAATAGGCAATCCACCCAATGTAGATGATAGAATCACTATACAATTATAGTGATAATAGGCAATCCACCCAATGTAGATGATAGAATCACTATACAATTATAGTGATAATAGGCAATCCACCCAATGTAGATGATAGAATCACTATACAATTATAGTGATAATAGGCAATCCACCCAATGTAGATGATAGAATCACTATACAATTATAGTGATAATAGGCAATCCACCTAATGTGGATGATAGAATCACTATACAATTATAGTGATAATAGGCAATCCACCAAATGTAGATGATAGAATCACTATACAATTATAGTGATAATAGGCAATCCACCCAATATGGATGATAGAATCACTATACAATTAAAGTGATAATAGGCAATCCACCCAATGTAGATGATAGAATCACTATACAATTATAGTGATAATAGGCAATCCACCCAATGTAGATGATAGAATCACTATACAATTATAGTGATACTAGGCAATCCACCCAATGTAGATGATAGCATCACTATACAATTATAGTGATAATAGGCAATCCACCCAATGTAGATGATAGAACCACTATACAATTATAGTGATAATAGGCAATCCACCTAATATGGATGATAGAATCACCATACAATTATAGTGATAATAGGCAATCCACCCAATGTAGATGATAGAATCACTATACAATTATAGTGATAATAGGCAATCCACCCAATGTAGATGATAGAATCACTA
>OX463840.1:6936525-7254948 GCA_949825065.1 Odontocerum albicorne | reverse complement strand
ATATATATTATATTATATATATATATATATATTATATATATATATATATATATATATATATATATATATATATATATATATATATATATATATATATATATTATATATATATATATTAATATATATATATATATATATATATATATATATATATAATATATATATATATATATATATATATATATATATATATTTATATATATATATATTATATATATATATATATATATATATATATATATATATATATATATATATTATATATATATATATATATATATATATATATTATATATATATATATATATAATATATATATATATATATATATATATATATATATATATATTTTTTTTTTTTTTGTTTATTTTCGGGTACATCGCGTACTTTGTCATTTATGTGACGTTTCGAGTACACCTGGGTACTCATCTTCAGACTTTTGACGGATAACCTCTCGGTTTGCTCGTCGTTTTCTTACTGATTGTTTCGAGTATTGGTTGGTAGAGGCGTTAGTTTCTGTGTCGCGCTGATTGTTAGCTTGGTTACCTGGGTTACCTTGGTTACCTTGGATACCTTGGTTACCCTGGTCATCGGTAGAGGCGTTAGTTTCTGTGTCGTGCTGATTGTTTGCTTGGTTACTTGGGGCGCAGATAATTTGTTGTTTGTCGCTGGTACTTTTTTTCAGAGTTGGTATATTATGTAACAAATGATGATAGGTTTTCGGTAATTTTTGGGCTTCCTCACGAAGATTCATAGCAAAATCTCTCTTCTTTATATTGATGGCTTCATATAGTATCCGGTGAGATTCATTATTGGTCTTAATGATGGTTCTAGCTTTACTGAAATTAATTTTATGACCCTCCGTCATGTTGTGAAGAGCCAAAGTTGAAGTGATTTTTTTGTTGCGTACATCAACTTTGTGTTCTTCAATACGGGTGCTGACTTTCCGGTTGGTACGTCCGATGTACACCTTATCGCAGTCGTCGCAGGGAATTTCGTAAACCCCTTGAAATTCGTTGTCCACTCTGTCAACAGGATGGGGGCAGTGACTGATTCACTTTCCAGTCTGTATTGTATACAGTGCGGATCTTGAATTTGCGGAGCGTTCGACCAAGACTGTCTGTGACCCCTTTGATGTAAGGTAGAGTACAAGTGCCAAAGTATTTTTCGGAATCAGTCTCTGATGTTGATGGTTTGTTATTTCGATATGCTGTGGTTATTTGATATTTAGAGAATGCGTTATCCAATAGGGCTTGATTGATATTTTTTGTTTCTTCTTTTATATGGTCCGAATCTGTCAGTCTCTGTGATCTTGCGATTAAAGTTTTTGCTACTGATGCAATTTGTGACGGATGGTGGTGTGAGGTAGCATGTAGATATCTATTTGTATGCGTTTCTTTTCTATAGACAGTGTGAGATATTGAACCATCATTCTTTTTTGGATATGAGTATATTCAAAAAAAGGTAATGAATTGTTTTGCTCTATCTCCATGGTGAATTTAATAGAAGAGTGTAATGAATTTATGTGCTGTAGGAACTCTTCAAGTTTTTCTCTTCCATGGGACCAGATTGCAAACGTGTCATCTACGTATCTTTTATAGAAAGATGGTTTATACTCAGATTTTTGGAACGCTTCTTTTTCAAAATACATTAAAAATATGTCTGCAATCACGGGACTTAAAGGGCTGCCCATTGGTGCACCTTTAATCTGTTTATAATACGTATTTTTGTAAAGAAAAAACGTATTATTTAGGCAGTGTGAAATTAAATCAATAATGTCGTCTGAAAAATCTAGATTATTTTTAATTAAGTGGAGGCCAGCTCCTTATCACGAATTAATATAAAAAACCAATTTGATCTAGACAGCTGTCTGGGACGAGTGGAATGTCAATTGTTTATTTATTTGTGCACTTGCGCGGCCGAGAAACAAACAAAGCACTGTTTGAGCGACAAACGGGTGACGGTGAACTTGACGCGACACTATATGACGAATCGTGTATTGTAATTGTTAGTTATCAACGAAATGCTGTGAGATCGCGCTGTTTTAGCGGGAAGCGACTGCTCTGTAGCAGATCCGTGACTGAACTCCGTTAATATCTTAGTGGCTTTAAGAATAATGATGTCGCCTCAAATATGGCGTCCTATTTAAAGCAAAGATAACTATACCACGACTCCTCGTTAGATTATGAAGGAATGTTTCGGGTATGTTATCCTTGCCCTTAAGGTCAAATCGATATCAGTGATTTATCTCTCGCTCGCGGCTTCTCCCACTTAGTGATACCAAATCTTTATTGAATTTGGGGAGATAACCACCGACGGGATGATAAACTTAAACATAATACAATGAGTAGGTTGACACTAATGTAATAACGCTAATATTTATAGGATCTAGTACATGGTTAGCATCGATAAGTCTGACAAGGGTTTACATAACTTTTAACATTTATTTGAATGTGGATAAGAACATCGATAAGATAACATCGGTTTTGGTATTTATATCGTGTTACAGATAATGCTAATATTTATAGGTTCTTAGATAAGTAGTACATTGGTTGCATAATATATTGGGGGTGAATGAGAGTATAGATAAGATTAACATGCACTGGCAGTAGACACATGACATAAGTACGGTGATGATTATTTATTTTGTAATTGAGAAAATGATGACATAACAGTAATAGTTGTAAACACTAGAAGAAGTATCAAACGAAATGTGTTTTGTATCCAATGCGCATCTATAATACTTGATTGGGTCCATGATCAATTTTAAACAACAAAAATCTTTTCTCGTCGCACCAGACGACTTCTTCGTGTTTTTACAATAACACCATCCAGTGAGGAGACACAAAGAGCGCTTCTATAAAAACAAAAATAAAAAACCCAACTCAGTTTTCTGGAGAACATCTCTTGAACCATTTTCAAACTGTTATTGGACGTGTGACTACAAGAAGCCGCATTCTGCTGAAACCATGTCTTCGAATTGTATCCTAGAAATTCTTGCAATTTCACAGTCTAAAACTCGCTCAGTATTTAAATGTAACGCTCCTAATTATTGCTTGGCCTTTAAAAAATAAAGACCGATAATAACCAACGCTGACATAGCTACTCAAACTATTCCTTTACAATATAGTGATTTGTGTTTTTCATTGTTCAAATAACGGCAATTTTGCGTACTGATGAAACCATTCATATGGAAATGTGCCACGCCTGAAAAGAATATAATTCTTATTAAGTAAAAATTGATGTAATAAAAATGTATATGTTATACTAAAACATTAAAATAATTTAAATTATTTTATAAATAACTTAACAACAAAATTATTTCAAGTATTACACAAAAATAAATTTTTTATCTTGAACATTTGAGCAACACACGAAAATCGTCTATATGAGGACACACACACGGTTAAAATGTATTCGTTCTTAGAATAACTACCGGCATTTCCAAAAGCAAGTTAGTTTGACTAATACGAGTATGTAGAAATAACGATACATGTCTGCGTTATCTCATAAAATTATCCCGAACATACAAACACGTTCGGGTTGTTGACCATTCATAAGATAACGATAATAAGTAATGCTTCGTGCTATTGCAAATGAAATAAAACATTTTGATACGTTAAAAAGAGGTTGTTAAGAATGCTCCATTTATATACATTATTGATACCATCCTGAAGTTTCCTACAATCATCAACGCTTAAGCCGTGGCCAGAGCAAAGTGCTTCGCTAGGTGATACGTGACTAATGACTAATATATTTCATGCATGGCCACACCAGTGCTTTGCACAAATTCATTTGACATTTGGGAGCGGTTGAGTCAACAAACGATGCCACTCTCAAAACTAACCAATTTCATTACAACTTACCTTATCTTTATTTACTTCCTGTGCAACTTCATTCCAAATGATTTTATTACAGGTGCATTTTTTTATAAATCGCTCGATGGATTCCACAAAGGCTCCCTTTTATACACAGCTGTTATTAAAACTTCCACCATTTTGTAAAATCACGGTGACAATAAAATTAACCAACACGTCTGTTCGTTCGCTAGAATTTTATTGCGTCACCGTGATTTTACAAAAAGGCGGAAGTTTTAATAACAGCTGTGTATAAAAGAGAGCCTTTGTGGAACCCATCGAGTGATTTATACAAAAATGTACCTGTAATAAAATCACTTTGGAATGAAGTTGCACAGGAAGTAAATAAAGATAAGGTAAGTTGTAATGAAATTGGTAAGTTTTGAGTGTGGTATCGTTTGTTGACTAAACCGCTCCTAAATGTCAAATGAATTTGTGCGAAGCACTGGTGTGGCCATGCATGAAATATATTAGGCATTAGTCACGTATCACCTAGCGAAGCACTTTGGTATGGCCACGGCCTTAGTGTTAGGAACAATTTAGGATCATCCGTAAATAGTAAAACATTTGTGTCAGTTATGTTATTTTTCTTATCATTAATGAAAACAAGAAACATGTACAAACATATGCAGATATACAATTTACTTACATAAATTTATTGTGTAATATTTATTTTATTTCCTATCCGTACACTTTACTTACATGAATTTATTGTGTAATATTTATTTTATTTCCTATCCGTACACTTAACTTACATAAATTTATTGTGTAATATTTATTTTATTTCCTATCTGTACACTTTACTTACATGAATTTATTGTGTAATATTTATTTTATTTCCTATCCGTACACTTTACTTACATAAATTTATTGTGTAATATTTATTTTATTTCCTATCCGTACACTTTACTTACATAAATTTATTGTGTAATATTTATTTTATTTCCTATCCGTACACTTTACTTACATAAATTTATTGTGTAATATTTATTTTATTTCCTATCCGTACACTTTACTTACATAAATTTATTGCGTAATATTTATTTTATTTCCTATCCGTACACTTTACTTACATGAATTTATTGTGTAATATTTATTTTATTTCCTATCCGTACACTTTACTTACATAAATTTATTGTGTAATATTTATTTTATTTCCTATCCGTACACTTTACTTACATAAATTTATTGTGTAATATTTATTTAATTTCCTATCCGTACACTTTACTTAGTTGACAGGGAGACAGTCACAATTGTGGCAGCATATTGTACCGGCTATCGTTCACTTCTGGAAAAGGACATCGAGGCAGTGCTGGCCTTGGGGCCCAAGGTCATCATGGCCGGGGACTTCAATGCCAAGCACCGTTACTGGAACTGCTTGAGAGCTAACCCGAACGGAACGACGCTGTACAATTATATGGAAAACCACAACTGTCAAATACTCTATCCAAATCAACATACCTATTTCACCAACCCCCGTAGCCCTTCTACACTGGACATTGCCGTAGTCAAAAACTACCCTAACATCTCTAGCTTGACTGCTCTAGAAGCTCTCTCGTCAGACCACCTCCCAGTCTACTTCACATTGGGAGTGAGGCCGATTGCTAGCCTCAGGGAGCAGTACGACTACGCCAATGCTGACTGGAAGGGTTACAAAGCCTACCTCCACAACCAGCTCTGCCTATCACCAGAAACTCTGGTGAGCCCACAGGACATCGATACCGCGATAGATACCATCTCCACCTTCATCCATAATGCCCGTGATGAAAATGTTCCCCTCAAAATTGTCACTCCATACAAAATAACTCTTACTCCTCATATCAAACTCCTTATATCTCTAAAAAACAAACAAAGACAGACCTACAGACGTACACTAGACAAACGTGACAAAACACTTCTAAACGTCCTCCAAGATGAAATCAAAAAAGAAATCCGCCTACTTAAAAACCAGCTATGGCAGAGAAAATTGGCAGCTCTAGAACCGGGTAACGGTACTCTCTGGCGAGTCGTCAAGGGTATCAAGTGCTCGTCTCAAAGCATACCACCTCTGCGCACAGCCTCAGGGTTGGCTGTTTCTGGCAGTGACAAGGCTAATGCCTTGGCGGACGCTTATGAGAATACGTACTCAATCACTTCCGACCTTGGAAATGTTGATGTCAATAAAGCTGTCGAGGACACTCTCACCAGCTTTGCTTACTCCCCGACCAACCAAAACGAGGTGCAACTTTGCACCCCGTCCGAAATTAGTCGTATCCTTGACAGGCTTAAAACACGAAAAGCACCCGGTCCCGACAATATACACAATAGCCTTCTTAAACAGTTACCACTCAAAGCGAGGATTTTTCTTACTAAAATAATAAATGCCTCACTCCTTAATGGCTATTTTCCGAGTATTTGGAAAGTAGCCAATATTGTTCCTATCCACAAGCCAAATAAACCTACCGAAAATCCAACTAGCTACAGGCCCATCAGCCTTCTTCCAGGTCTTGGCAAGATCCTTGAGAGAGTGGTTGCCTCAAGGCTAGTGTTCCATCACGAATCCAATAATACATTCCCTCATGAGCAATTTGGATTTAGAACAAGACACAACACGGTCCAGCAACTTACCCGTGTCGTGGAAGACGTGTCGATGGGCTTCAATAGGAACAGAAGTACTGGCATGGTACTGCTGGACCTCGAGAAGGCTTTTGATACTGTCTGGCATGATGGCCTTCTTCACAAACTTCTCCTCACTGGCACTCCACTCTATCTCGTGAAGCTACTTCAATCCTACCTTTCCAATAGAAGTTTCACAGTCACCACTCATCATTCTACGTCATCCGCCAGGCCCATCCCTATGGGTGTCCCCCAAGGCAGTATACTTGGACCATGTCTATTTAACATTTACACACACGACATTCCTACTCCCCCAAACTGTAAACTCGCACTCTTTGCTGACGATGCGGCATGCTACGCATCGTCACTCAAGGTGGATCGAGCTGGTCGCCGTCTTCAGATTGCTCTTGAGATCCTTGAGAAATACTACCAGGACTGGAGGCTCAAAATCAATGACGCCAAAACTGAGGCCATCATGTTCTCCCGAAAAATCAAGGAAAGAGTGCCGTCGATGCCCTTATTTATCGGTGGTTGCCTGGTTGAGTAGCAGGACGTGGTTAAATACCTCGGCCTGCACCTTGACCGGCGACTGACGTGGAAAACCCATTTGAATACCATCAGACAGAAGGGTCACAAGGGCATAGGGGCTATCAGTTCGATATTTCATCGACGCAGCTTCCTTTCACCCAAAAATAAGCTCCTCCTCTATAAAACCCTTATTCGTCCTATCTTGACCTATGCTGCACCCGTTTGGGGTAGTGTGAGCAACACGGATCACCTGAAACTCCAGAGAGTGCAGAACAAGGCATTCAAGATATCTTTTAACACCCATCCCAGAACAAATCTTACCCGACTTCACGCTGAACAGCGAGAAGAAACCCTACAACACCACATTCTCGCTTGGACCGTGAAGTTCTATAAAAGCCAACAAAATCACAGAAATCCCTTAGTCGCTGCCCTGGGGGCTTACGAGAGTAAATCCGACCTACCCTTCCGTTATAAGCACAGACTCCCGAAGCATTATCTGTTGCCTGACTAGTCCACCTACAGTATTAGCTGGGACGACCAAGGTCTGAGTGAATGTGATGGAATACAAGTAGCCTGAACGAGTGGACTTGTTTTTGCTGAATAATTAGTGTAAGAATTGTTATCTAGTTATAAGTAGTATGTAGGTGTTAATTATTTCTAAAATCTCATATATTAAGATTGAATAAATAAAATAAAATGATATGTAGGAAAATAAGATTAAATAAGTTCATAAATTATAACATATAATTAAGATTAGTTAAGTAATAAATTTGTATATAGGTATAGCCTTGACAAATGTTTGTATAATAATTTACTTGTTTAATAAAAAAAAAAAAAAAAAAAAACTTTACTTACATAAATTTATTGTGAAATATTTATTTTATTTCCTATCCGTACACTTTACTTACATAAATTTATTGCGTAATATTTATTTTATTTCCTATCCGTACACTTTACTTACATACATTCATTGTGTAATATTTATTTAATTTCCTATCCGTACACTTTACTTACATAAATTTATTGTGTAATATTTATTTAATTTCCTATCCGTACACTTTACTTACATAAATTTATTGTGTAATATTTATTTTATTTCCTATCCGTACACTTTACTTACATAAATTTATTGTGTAATATTTTTTATCTGTCCATAATAGTGGGTTATAGCGCCCTTGAGGAAGTCTACTCTCTAAACGGCGCTATATAAATTGTCATTTAAATATTATTATTAAAATTTTACATACATATTGTGTAACATTTTCATTGTGTACAGTGCATTCTGGCGGGCTTATAACCATGTGACATTATCTTTCAACTAACCACGGTTAAGGTGTGAAACACGTCTTAAGTGCAAACCAGAATTGAACCGTTATTATTATTAAATAATCTGGGTACCAACGTGAATCAAACCCGCAATGACAACGGATTAGTTGCAACAGATTGACAATGCACGGATAAAGCTTCTCAAACCATATCCCAAATACATTTTGGAGTAGACAGAGAGGATAGATATCTACACATAGTGTTTGCGTCATAGCTCTTCATTTCCACATACTCGTACACTAGTGAAATTGAATTTGTTTGGTAAAGGCTCTCAAGGAAGAGCAGTTCAAATAATCATTTTTATTGAAAAAGTTCGGTGCGTGGTGGACGAGTTTTATTGAATATTGATAGATTTGTTCGAATATTAATTGTTTCACACACACACAGACAGACACGCACACATACACACACACACACACACACACACATACACACACACACACACACACACACACACACACACACACGTGTACGCATGCTCACTTCGGATAAGTTCGGTTTGGTATCACACTGTTCAAATAATAAGGCTGACTAACTGGCAGATGTTCAAATAATAAGGCTGAACAATTGGCTCTAGCTAGTTGTTGAGCCTTATTATTATCTGAACATAATTATTTGAATAACATATTGAACATAACATTAGTGAATGCATAATTCAATATGTTGAAGAGTTTGTACTGGATAGAGGGCAATGTCTTAATTCCAAAACAAACTTTGTTGTTAATGGGTAGTTAAATAACTATTGATATATTGAAAGGCAGTCATATGTTAATTATCAGCAAATACGTACCACGTTTTATAAACTGCAGTCTATTCATAACCACCGAATCGATATAAGGTGGGTCACGTCATGTCGCATGTGTGTATTGCTAGATATGAAAGAGCTGATGAATTGCTTAAGGAAGCAGGTCAATTAATATAACTTTTAATTGAATTTTATAATTTAACTTCAAATATTGAGATCCATTTATCTGGGTTTCTCTGATTAAATTAAGCGGGAGGTCTGCTTAACAGGTATCTTCGGAAAGGGGAAGGTGAATGGAAGATACCAACAGAGGGTCATGTAACAAAGCTGTTCACAGCAGTATCTACAAGAGAATTAATACCAGAGAAGTGAAATTTAGATAGAGTGACAATTTTTAAGCATTCATGGAAGATTCAATAAGTACTTTTTTTAAATACAAGACTCAGTCGTAAACTCTAAGGCCGAGGCCACACCGAAATGCTTCGTGGTGTCTTAAGCTATATTTTACGTGACTCATACACTAGGTGACTTCATGCATGGCCACACCAAAGTGCTTCGCACAAATTCATTTTACGGTCGGGAGCGGTTGAGTCAACACATGATGCAACTCTCAAAACTAACCCATTTCATTATAACTTACCATCTTTATTTACTTTCTGTGCAACTTCATTCCAAAGTGATTTTATTACAGGTACATTTTTCTATAATTTGCTCGATGGGTTCCACAAAGGCTACCTTTTATACACAGCTGTCATTAAAACTTCCGCCATCTCGTAAATTAACCAACACGTCCGTTCGCTCGGAGATTCCCTCGGTGACTAATCGTTATGCAACGTGGCGCGAACCGTGCAGTGTGGCCACTGTGATAGTATGCGATACGTTGGTTCGCTAGGATATGTCGCCTAACTCGCAACATAGCTCTAAGCATCAAGCGAGGTTCCTTCCTGTGTGGCCGAGGCCTAACAGACACACACTCACTCGTACACTTCCACAGACACACGCTCAGGCGCACAATTCCATAAACACACAACCACACGTATACTCGCACGACACGCACTCATAAAAAAAAACAATAAGTTATTATAAAAAAGATGCAGGTGAATATACGAGGGTCATTCAGAAAGTAAGGTTACAACATTTATGTAGGATCGAAAAATGCTTGTATTTAATTGAAATTCACAGGATACTTCACAAATATATTAAACTATTTTTCAACGTAATCGCCGTCGAGATCGAGATATTTCTGTAGCCGGAGCACCAGCTTTTGTATGCCAGTGTCATAGACCTCCGCCGCCAGCTCTTTCAGCCACTTCTTCACAGCTTCCTCGACCTCCTGATCGTTGAAAAAATGTTGGGGTGTTGTGACACACCCACGTCTCATCTCCTGTCATGCAAGAGTCCAGAAAAGCTTCTCCCTCCTGTGCAAAACGATCCAAACATTCACGCGCGGCGGTCACGCCATTTTAACGGTGCTCCGGTGTGAGCATTCTGGGCACCCATCTCGCACACAACTTCTTGTAACCAAGTTTTTCCGACACAATATTACCAAGGAGACTTCGAGAAATATCGGGAAATTCACTGCCTTGCCTCGTCGTGAGTATCAGTACGGCCTTCGCTGAACAACCTAACCCACTTCGTGACATGTTGTCGACTCATCACATCACTACCATAAATTTCCACGAGCTTCTGATGGATGTTCGCGGCGGTATTGTTCTGCAAAGTCAAAATACTGATGACCGCGCGGGTCTCGCACGGACGAGAGTTGGCGGGAGCGCACGACGACCTCTTCATCGGAAGAATTTACTGTGACTGAACAAGATGGCCGACAAACACGCGGGACCAAACAAACTGACCGTTAGGATCCCCCCTACACGTCAGTTGCACCAACTTTGAAGCAAAAAAATCCCCCGGCCTCAGGAGCCCTTGTAACCTTAGTTTCTGGATGACCCTCGTAGCTTAGAAAGCATTATTTTATTTTGACTTGTTTATTTCCATGAATACGTAATTTATGAAAAACAAAACGATCAACTAAATAAAAGACGGGTTATTTAAAGTTGACACTCAATTTATGTAGATCTGGGTTTGTTGCCTTTCATTTGTCGTTTCCCCAGTAAACTAGGCATATGCCTATATCTTACTGAGGATATAAACATGGAAAAATAAGTTGATGCTTTTTACCGATTATTTAAAACCTCCGCCACAACCTCTCGTCAACATAATAAGTTGTAAGACTTAATTTCTGTATGTACCAGGCGAGTTAACCCTCATTGTTTCAAAGAAATCAAAAGTCCATCTAAAAATGAGTGAAAATTTGCTAATTTATATAAAAAGATTAAAAATAACAGATGCACAAAAAATGCTGAAATTATATTTTTATCAAATTCTTTTTACATAATTTCCTTATTAAAGCGGTGGGATTCCCCAAACTTGGGATAAAAATCTTGAGATAACATATTTTAATATTAAATCTTCTAATACAGGGGGAGCCTCGAAAATGTAACCGCTCGCCGGCGCATGGGATTCGCAACTACTATGGGATCCGTAATTTGCGTGGAAAATGTCAAATTATTAGAAATCATACACATTTTGACGAAATACATGGTTTTTAGAATAACCAGTAGAATGTATTACGAAAATCGATTTCGGGAAATAGAAAATAGCAAAAAAATCAAATTAAAGTATATTATTTATTTAAAGTTTATTTTCAAGAATCTTAAATTCAGACTGTCACAGATACGTAACAATTTGACTGTGAGCCGAATTACAGCTTTTCCCATGGACTGTGTGTGGCAGGTCGTCAACCAAGCTGTGGTAAAAATTGGTTGATGACTTCACATGGTATTGGGTTGGCGAGATAATCTTTCAATGGATTGCTTTATCTTATATTCCTTTTGTCAACTGAAAGGGCTGTGTATTTACCACATGCTGGGCATGAAAAATATCAAGTATGTACAGGTATTCGCCGACTTACGACCGCATTAGGTTCCGATAAACAGGTCGTAAGTTGATCTGGTCGGAAGTCGGCTTATGCAATAATTTCCGTACATATGTAAATTATAGTGCGTAAGGATATTTTAAAACTGTTTTCTGTGTTCTTGTTATAATCAGTGTATCACCACTGTCATTTATCGGGTTTCTCTATGGTTTTTTTTAGAATTATTTTTCGAGTTTGTCTTTGTTTTCTTTATCATATCATATCAGCATGCAGCTGATATTCGAATATCTTTACGTATTGCTTTGTTTTTTATTTTAAATTTGTTAGGATTAAGTAAAAAATTATGCTTCAGTAAAATTGGTTAAATATTATATTATTAAAACATATGAAAATACAAAATATAGGTGTTTGTTATACATATAAACTTTTTATTGGCCGCTTGTTTATTTTTTTTTTTGCATAAACATGGTGAACTTTGTCTGGCTTGTTTGTTTCTTCTTCTCCTCGTATATTTCACGATATGGACGAAACACGTCGTATGCCATCCATTCAATCCTTGCAAATCGTTCGATATTTGGGTCCATCTCTTCAAAATGTGCAAGAAGTTTATTCAGAAGATGTAAACCTTCGGATAGTCCCTTAACTTCTTCTTCCAATTTGATAAGTTCTTCATTCGTAAGTTCTCCAGACTCATGATCTAATAATTCCTCGATGTCCTCTACCTCACACTCAAGACAGAAAAATTTGCTCCGGTAGATACCCTTCATCCGTTATTATTTTATCAAGACTATCAACAAAGTTCCGAGCTCCTTCTTTGTCTGCACTCTCTGCTTCTCCAGTCCCTCGAACATTATGCATCAGTGGCGGCTGGCAAAATAATTGGGGGATCACCAGAGTAGGTATCCATGTACTAAATTATATAAAGAAAAAAAAAAACATATTTCATACCTATTTATAAAGAAGTTTTATTATCGGTTCTTTTTGTTTAGCGAAAACCTCAATGACCCTTTTGTTGAAATCAGGTATAGACTGAATTAGCACTTTTTCGATGCTTAACACGTTCGCTGCTAAAGACGCCCCTGGGGCGTCAACACACTTTTTGTAGAGACGCTAATGACGCCCGTTGCGCGTCATTCGATTCTTTTTGTTTGTATGGTACCAAATATTTTAAGATTTTAAGGTTTCCGTAAGATTTTAAGGTTTCGAAAATACCGTAAGATTTTAATGTTTCGAAAATATGATTTTTTCAGTACCTCTACACTATTCTATAAATACATATCGCTGTGAATGTGTTAATATTGATACTAGTAAAGCGATCAGCCTGTCCTAGCTCATCGGATTTCTCAAAAATGTTTTTATGCTTTTTAACGTAGAGAAACACCTTTCACTCTCAACAGAAGTCATTGGAATAGTGCATACGAGTTTAAGTAACTTTACAATCTGAGATAAATCTTCTACTAAACCAGTATTATAAAATAGACAAAGCGCCCTCAGCATTGGCAAAATCATCGCGAGCATAAATCGCACCGAGTTCACCTTTTAATAGAACTTTATTTAAAAAATCGTATATTTTACCGTCAAAATAAAACCATGTTCGGGAAATTTTGACCTATACTCGGTAAATTTTTCGCAATAGAATAATTTTGCTGCAGTTAGGTGATTACTAAATGCAAAACGTTGTTTCATTTCACACAAAATTGTATCGCAGACTTCTTTACAAATAATTTGACTTCGAGGTTTTTATTCGTTTAGTCGAGGGTTCAAGAAAATTGTCCGTGGAGTTACGCACATTTTGAACACATTTTTCAAACTCACTGATATGATATTGTTACGAATTATAACGGGATCTAAATTCTTAAATTGCAATTGTTTGAATAAAATATCACATTGTGGCAGAATTTTTTGGAAACATTTACGCAAACAAACGCAATAAATAATCCAAATAGTTATGTTTATCTTGCAAATGGCTCGTAATATTATAAAGATAGGTAGATAAGCGTTTAGCCACGTGACGAAACTGCAAAAATATCATTGAAATCGGGAACGGAATTTCTTACAAGTTACTAAACAAAACAATAAAGGAAGAAAGTCGGTACCTAATTAAGCAAAAAGGTTTGTTAAGTTGGAGACATATACTCGCAAAGATATATGTAAGTACTAAAAGACGCCCCAGTTTAAATGCTAGGAACAAATCATCCCTTCTATGCAGTGCCCATATTTAAAAAAAAAACTTTAAATTGATGTATTATTATCCCAGTGTACTGTCATATCGCGTCATTCGGGTGTTTCCGAGATCACTCGGATATTTACCGAAGTTGCTACGTGCGTGCACCAGAATTACTAGAAATTCCTATTCAAATATACCTGTCTCATCTTTACTCTTCTCTCCTAATTTCAAAGCAAAATGTCGTGATTTTGGGACGGACTCAAATGCGCACGAACAGCGAGTTCTTTGTGTAACATTACGCACACATGCGCGCAGAATGCGCCCGTATGCAAAACACATGTATACAAAAAATGTGCTCTAACAAATCGAGTTGCATATTGTAGTGAGCCATGTCGACATAAGTATATTTATTTTTCATAAATATTGTTATAATAATATACATTTTCGCGATACTTATTTATGTGTTTATTGTTATATAAATTTAGTAGTTCGGCGCATGAGAGCACTAATGAGCCAGCCGCTACTGATCTGGAATATTTTCTTGAATCTCTTGAACCAGCCAGTACTTGCTACAAATTCTTGACTATAGTCGTCTCCGGCACGCTCCTTCAAAGTCCCAAATAAACTTGTAGCCTTCGTCTGCACAATAAAAAGGGATAACGGTGTGCATTTTTTAATTTGATCTTCCATCCAAATATGCAATCGTTTCTCCATTCTGTGGATGGGACCAATTCGTTGCTTGGTTATAACTGTCGACTGCATAGGTGCGGAACCAATAACAGCTTCACGAATCCTTTCTTTGTCCTTCAGAATTGTCGACACAGTCGAGTGTGATAGCATCAAATCACTCGCAATGGCATTCACTTTTTTTCCTCCTTCGTACTGCTTAATTACGAAAGTTTTCAAATCAATAGCCTTTCTTTGCTTCTTGGCAGGTTAAGAAATTGACATTTTCCTTTTAGTAGACATCTCGGAAGGGCTTAAAAATGCTTATAACAAAACAACAACTTATTGGACGAAGCCGCAACTAATACTGACTGCGACGCGCAAATGCGCATAGTAATACAATATGTAGCGTACATGGACTGCTAGTGCCACGCTTAGCGCAGGCGGACAACCGGATCGCGGATTGTGGTCGTAAAGTCGAACAATCGTAAGTCGCATAGGTCGTAAGTCGACGACTTACTGTATTAACACGGCGTGACTCGTTGATTTTTTTTCTCTTTCTTTTAATTGACTTAGTTTCTCTCAAACTTTTCGAGATTTCGAGTAAATACGAGTATATTAAAATCTAGATACGCTTTTATCGATACGCCTATACATATGAGTGAATTGATTGGGCGTATGCATATTAACATATTTTTTAAAGATTATTTCTTTTCGCTTGTTAGGATCTTTGATTGCCTGAACTTTGATTTATATCAGATTTGTTTTTTATGTGTGATGGTATACATGTTCATACTTCTTGCCGATAGTTTTTTGTATGTTATATACATTTTATTGTGATATATCTTTATGATTTATGTAAATGTTAATAATATTTATAACAAGTTGTATTTATATTCATGGCCACTCAAAATTCTAATTTAAGTAATACTTTTAAAAGATCAATAAAATGCATTGTAACAAAATAAAACTAATCATTGCCCACAATAATATCAAACGTTTTCATATAATTATATTGGGTGTTAACATAAGTTGTGTCCGTTTTTTTCCAAAATAAAAATGAGCACCAAAAGTAAAACAAAATGGTAAAAGGTTATACGTCATTCGAAAGAAAATTTTCTGCTCTACCAGATATTTTGTTTGCTTTTACGTTACATATATTATTTTATTTGATTAAAAACCTTCAAAATGGAATGTCAAGTAGACGAAAGTGAGCATTTTCGACACCTCCTTCTATTCGCGTTCAATCGAGGGAATAAAGCTGCTCGCGATATTTGCGAAGTGTACGGTGAAGATGCTATGAATGAAAGGACATCTCATCGATGGTTTTTGCGTTTCAAAGATGGTAATTTCGACCTGAAAGATATGGAGCGTTCCGAACGACCAGTGGACTTCGATGAGGACCGCTTAAACCATATTATTCATGACGATCCCCTTCAAACCACCGTAGAATTGGCTGAGCAGATGAATTTTAGTCACATGACTGCACACCGCTATCTTAAATCAATGGGAAAAGTCCAGAAGTTCGACGCTTGAGTTCCACATGTTTTGAGTGAAAACAACAAAAAATCAACGTTCGACAATTGATTTTTGTTGTTTTCACTCAAAACATGTGGAACCCAAGCACCGAATTTTTGGACTTTTCCCATTGATTTAAGATGGCGATGTGCAGTCATGTGACTACAATTCATATGCTCAGCCAATTCTACGGTGGTTTGAAGAGGATCGTCATGAATAATATGGTTTAAGCGGTCCTCATCGAAGTCCACTGGTCGTCCGGAACGCTCCATGTCTTTCAGGTCGAAATTGCCGTCTTTGAAACGCAAAAACCACCGACCAGCTGTCCTTTTATTCATAGCACCTTCACCGTACACTTCACAAATATCGCGAGCAGCTTTGGCAGCTGTATTCCCTCGATTGAACGCGAACAGAAGGAGGTGTCGAAAATGCTCACTTTCGTCTACTTGACATTCCATTTTGAAGGCTTGTAATAAAATAAAATAATATATGTAACGTAAAAGCAAACAATATATTGTATAGTAGAGCAGAACATTTTCTTTCGAATGACGTATAACCTTTACCATTTTGTTTTACTTTTGGTGTTCATTTTTAATTTGAAAAAAAAAAAACGGACACAACTTATGTTAACACCTAATACAATAATGGTTGCTACAAAGCTATTAATATGTCAGTCAAGTTTATTTCTACACTTTTAAAATTCATTAAATAGATATACATTAATTCTGAAGAGATACGTGAAACTGATAAAAATGATGTAAATCTAAAAATAGGTATTTTGTTCAAAATTAATCAAATATCTTTTTAATTTAGAAACACTGTCTTAAAGATAACTTTCATTGATTTAACTTTGTAACACTTATTCACATGTCTTGAATTTTTAAAAGTCATATTTAACATCTCAGTAGTTGCAGTGTTGTTAAAGCTACTTGGAGAAAGTAGCATGCTACTCAAGTATTCAGTGGACAAAGCTACTTGACAGCTACTCTAAAAACGAAAGCGATACTTTTACACCAATACTTTTACATGTTATTTTTACCTCACTACTCTTACACGTTATTTTTACACCACTAATTTTACATGGTACTTTTGTCCCACTATCTTACGCGTGACTTTTACCCCACTACTTTTACTCGTTACTTTTACTCCACTACTTACATGTAACTTTTACCCCACTACTCTTATACGTTTCTTTTACCCCACTACTTTAACACCGTACTTTTACAAGTAACTTTTACCTCACAACTTTTTCTTGTCCCTTTTTCTTGAATGTTTTTGCACGTTACTTTTACCACATTATTTTTCTTTTACTCTACTATTTTTACCTTTAATTTTACCTCAAAACTAACAACATTAGGTAATTTACAATAGAAGTATATCGTCTAATTTCATATTTATTTTTATATATTACTTTCTTTCAGTATGACACTGTGACGGCGACCTCCTTGGCCTAGTTGGTACGACGCCTATCTCCCAACCTGGAGGTTGCGGGTTCAAATACCACTGGAACCCATTTTTTAAAAAAAGGATTACAGTCTGCTTTCCACTTAAGGCCTCTTTAAAATATTTCTGGTTGGTTGGAAGAGATTACCACATGTCAATAAGTCCGCCAGGTTTTATAGTACACAACGAAAGTATAATACAATATGAAGAAAGAAAATGTGTTGAAGGTTCGAGAGTATGTGAAGAGAGAGGCACTTCTCTCAGATAAAACCTCAAAGTCGTGGCCAAACATTGTGTACCGTATCTTCATCTGCCTTTATATACTGCTCTTTCTTTACATACTTGCACGAGATTATATCAAAAAGGGCAGGTTAGTATCTATCAAAATTGTTAAACAAAATTATTATTAACTTTCAGAGAGTTTGTCTTCGGATACAGACTGTTACTGCAGCATCCAAAGGTGAATTGTCTCGCTCATCATACGCCCATCATCACTCTAATGCATATGTTCATAAAACTATGTAGGTGTGGCTAAACTCTCGGCACCAAATTCCTGACGTATCATTTTCAGACTTAATACTGAAGAGTCCCATATGGTCTTCATATCGTTTAAGGTGTCATAGCACCCATCTTAATGGGCAGCTCATTCACAAAACCCCATCACCAGTAACCGTGATACACGAAAATTAATCTTTTTTCTTGACAAAGTTGGCATTATTACACATCATCTTTATTCTTTCCATATATTAATTTTATTTTGAACAAAACAACGGAATTCCTCAAGGTAGTGTATTGGCTCTAACTCTCTTCAATATATACACTAATAACCAACCCTTTAGTTCACATACCCTTTGTTTATGCTGACTGTCTCACCTTTTCAACCAATAAAAACTTATTTGGTACACTTGAAGCAATGAGCAATTATTACAAACTGAATGAGCTAAAACCAAACCCTTTTAAAACTCATGTCTGCGCCGTCCACCTGCATAACCGAGAAGCAAACCATGAACTCAATACCATTTGGAATGATACAAGACTGGAATACTATCCCACATCCAAATATTTTGGTGTCACTCTCGATCGATCGTTTTCATTCAAAACCCATTGCGGCAAGGTGAAACCAAAGGCTAGAACTTGGATCAACCTGCTCAAAAAATTAACAAATTTACCTTAGGTCACCAAATCTTCTGTCTTCTTTATCTCAGGATTGACCTTGTGCTAATCAGAAGGTGAACACACTTGCCCCATCTGGAATAGATCGAGTGACAATGGTCAGGTGGATGTAGCCCTAAATAAGACATGCTGCCTGATTACAGATTGCCTTAAATCAACTGCACGCCCTCGCTAGGTTTGCTCCCCTAAAAATCAGTCGATATTTGAAACAGTGCTGAGAGATCCAACTAATTTAATGACCCTATACATATTTTGCATAACCACCAACCCACAGCCTTCAGGTTAAAAACCAGGCACAAATTTATTAGGACTACTTAGCTTCTAGAACAACCATCTATTATTGTTAGGATGAACGAGCTGAGAGGAACATCGGGTGGGTTTTGTTTGGAAAAGAAATGCCACCTGACTTCCTGAACTGCCTCGGAGAACCTGGAAATCTCTAAACAGATTTCGTACAGGAATTAGAAGAACCAAGGACAATATATCAAAATGTGGAATGTTACGTGATGGGTCGATGCTCTATATCTGCCGTAGGAGGAATCTATGTGACACTTGCTGCAGTGTCTGAGAAGCAATGCTGTCCAGATGGCAGAATTCTGGGCAGAAGTAGTATAATGTCTTTAATAAGAAAACAAGAACAATTAAATTTTAATGGTGTCAGCTCTTGTTTTGATTTCATGTCATAATGGACATCATTACATATTTTATCTATCTCTTGTAATATCTTTATCCAAAGTATTTTATTATAAAGATGCTACTAATAAATATTATAAATGAATATTCCAGAATAAATGTAGGACAATATGTCATTGCCACAGGATTTGGTAAACTGGATAAAGCAATGTGCATTTGGGCCGGGATGCAGCTGGTGTCCCTTTTAGTCTATCCTCTGGTGCACATCTGGACAGGCATGAGTCCACCACGTGAGTGATTGAAATACCTTATATTATCTTTTATGTTGAGAAATAACCCTTATTATATCTTATTTTGTTTATGGCGATTGTAACATAAAGTAGCTATAGAAAGATATTATTCAGGCCCAATATGAGCTAATCACACTGGTAGCCAATCTCAGGGGTGATCAAAAACTCCTTCAAGAACATTTAATGTACTTAAGTGTTCACTCTTAAATTATATAAAAAATACATAATATTTAACAAATTATTACTTTGTTATTCCACTAATCACATTAATGCTCAATACACGTGTTTCTACCTGCTATCCCAAGGCTCTCTTCAGGCAGAATGAACCTGCTTTGTTCTTTATGAAAATGGTGCTTAGATCAGACTAGTGTCATCTTACATTAGACCACCCACATTGGAGGTGTGTATGATCTGTTGATCCAAAGGAAAAATATTTAAGAAATGTGAAATCTTTTGCATTCCCTGTTTATTTATTACTTTTTTTTCTTCATTAATAACTTTGTATATCTCTAATGTTTCTAAATTGGTTCTTTTATATATTTTTTGTGACATATTATGTAAATTTAACTTTACTTTTATTGAATTTAGGATTAGTGTCAATTTATGAGACATTATTTTTAGATGTACAATGCTTATGTCCTTGTATGCTAGGTTAGGTTAGTTGTATGTTTCTTTGTGTCATTCCAATATATAATATATACATTCACGAGTACATTTTATTTCATATATGCCGCTCTTTTGTAGTTTATCTCCCTATTTTTGTGGCATTGTAAATGTCTTTTTTGGCCTTAAGAATTTTTTTTTGGTGTTTTAAATCTTTTTATATTGTTGACGTAATATATAGGTCTTTTTTTTCGGAAGTAAGCATGAGAAAATGAGGGTTATTCCATCAAACTGTAGAAAACATCAACCTCTAGTTGTCTTCGCCTTTTAGTTGTTTTATTTTGAAGTAAATATAGTTATTAATTAGTTGAGTCTTTAATTTATTATTAAGTATGCTATTTATTACTTTGTACAGCCATTGTTTCTAGATACAGGCAAACCTCGACTTTCGCACATTCGACTTTCGCACAATTCGCTATTTCGCACATTTTTGAAAAATAGTTTTTTAATTATTTTTTTCCCGAAATAATGCAAAAATGTTTTGTTTCCCTGTTGCACCATGAAACGCTTATGAGCCCAGTCCGCACTGTGAAAAGTGTTATGTCCTGTTCGCACATATGTTCGCACATATGCATTAACATACGAGAGCGAGCGAATCAAACGCATGCATTTGAATTTACTAATTTGTACACACTCCCGTCTGATCTCGACAGGTTCAGTCTTGCGTTAGCATACGCACAGATGAATTGTTCTGCGAGTTTTGTTTCAAATATTACGTACCCGTTTTAACATAATTTATTTTGGGAGAAGTTGTACAGTAGTAATATTAAATAAATTATTTTGTTTAAAAAATAAAAAAAAAAATAAAGTTTTAACATGAGTGAGAAACGAAAAAACTGTGAAGTAAATATAGCTAAAAAAAAACCAAGAACCCATAAACTTCATACAATCGAAACGAAGATGGATATAATAAAACGATCTGAAAATGGAGAGTCGTTTGCTTCAATTGGCCGATCGTATGATATAAACAGGTCTACGATATGTTCGATATTAAAGAATAAAAATAAAATTAAGGAATATGTAAAAAATTGTGGAAATATATCATCAAAAATTGTTTCCAAAAAGCACGGCATAGTAATTGATGAAATGGAGAAATCTTTGATGTATTGGATTAGTGACCAAAATCAAAAAGACGTACCTCTGAGTACTTCGGAGATTCAAGCTAGGGCTATTAGCTTGCATAATGATTGGAAGGCTAGACTAAAAAATGATTCTGACACGGTGTTTCATGCAAGTAACGGCTGGTTTTCAAATTTTAAAACAAGGTATTCTTTACGCAATATTAAATTCACCGGAGAATCAGCCGATGCGGATAAAGATGCTGCAAAAGACTTTATTCCGTCACTGTCCAAAATTATTGAAGATGGAGAATATACCTCTAGTCAAATATTCAATGTAGATGAGACTGGTTTATTTTGGAAGAAGATGCCTAATCGTACATTCTTATCAAAGGATGAATCAGTTGCGCCTGGCCATAAACCTTCTAAAAACCGATTGACATTGCTTCTTGGTGGAAATTTAGCTGGTGATTTAAAATTGAAGCCATTGTTAGTTTATCAAGCAGAAAATCCTAGAGCATTGAAAGGGAAAGATAAAAAATTGCTTCCAGTCATTTGGAAATCCAATAAAAAAGCCTGGGTTACCGCTTTAATATTTAAAGATTGGTTTACTTCACATTTTGTACCAGCAGTAAAACATTATTGTGAAGTTAATAATTTACCATTTAAAGCATTATTAATCTTAGATAATGCTCCAGGACACCCAAAATCTCTACAAAATTTATACCCAGAAATCAATGTAGTGTTTCTTCCCCCCAATACTACGTGTCTCATACAACCCATGGACCAAACGGTGATAGCTACGTTTAAACGATATTATATGCGGTCGATCATGAATCAGGCCATCAAGGCAACTGAAATGGAAGGTGGGCCCACATTAATAGATTTCTGGAAAAATTATAACATATGGAATGCAATAAATAATATTGGAGATGCATGGGCTGAAATAAAAGAGTCAACAATGAAAGGTTCGTGGAAGCAACTATGCCCACAGATGATGAGTGATTTTCAAAATTTTGATGATACCCCAGAAACCATAACTCTTGAAATAGTTCACCTGATGAATGAACTAAGCCTTGAAGTCAATAGCGAAGATGTTAATGAATTGATAGAATCACATTCTGAACCATTGTCAAATGAATTTCTTATGGATCGTCACGAGAATGAAAATTCTAGTTCATACGTACAAAACGAAAGTGAGGAAGAAGAACCAGAAGAAATACCCAATACCTTAACATTAAAAAACTTGAACGAAGCTTTAACACATATTGAGAAATTTTTAAATATTATAGAAGAATGTGACCCAAATGGAGAACGCATATCTAAAGTGCGTAGGGAGATCCATAATAGCACTGCGTGTTACAGAACTCTCTATGAAGAATAGAAAAAAAATAATAAAATACAAAAAACTCTTGACAATTTCGTTAAAAAAATATAATTTCAATTTAATATGTACTGAGTAATTTTTGACAAATAAAATTTTTGAAGTATATACAATCTTTGGTGTTTTTTTTTCTTCCCTCTACTTTCGAACATTTAACTTTCGCACACATTTTCAGGAACCAATTATGTGCGAAAGTCGAGGTTCGCCTGTATTTTTTTTACTGTCTAGAGTTCGTTGTGTAAAATCTTCCTCGTTCAAAAGTAAATCAGTCTCGTTCATCATTGAGTAAAATGCTGCCATTTTATGAGAGTGCGGAGTATGTAGGAATCATTACGTCAGTAAATTAATATTTTCTATTTATATCAAAATGAAGACAAAAATTGAGGGATTAATGTAATTAATGGAATAATAAAGTAATTTATCATTAAATATTTTAATATTGAGACCAATAAAGTTAAATTCGAGATAAAAATTCAGAAAAGAATACACTCAAACCATCTTGAATAAAACAACAGGAGTTTTGTCTTATTGCGATTATTCAAACATAGCAAGTTTTACCACTGAAAAATTCAATTTTCTTTCTGAGCATGGACTGTCCCTACGATCTGGTGGTGGCAACATCTTTTGTACACAAACCCATTCTTTCACCACTTTATTCTGCACATCATCTTTAGCAGTTCACTCAGCTTGACTTTAGAATGATCTACCTGTGGCCATTCAGATGTGCTTCATCCATATATATATTTTAAGAATAAACAAAAGCTGCATTATTTATCTCAACATATTCCTCTTCGCTAACTCCTTTATAATTCCCATCCTTTGTTCTATTTTATTGAGATTTATGTTTTGTTTTCATTTTTTATTATTTTACTCAAATATTATTTCACTTTACTAAGTTTAAGACATGGTCACGGATACTCATAATAATTTTAAAGCAAAAGCTAGTTGTTTGGAAGAAATTGTTTTAGTGAAATAAATCCACCAGATGCATTTACATCAGGGGCGACCTAAGGCAGATGCAAAGAGAGCAGCCGTACCTAGTCTCTTGTTGGAGGCGTTACTCTTATGCCAGAGAAATAAAAAAATGGTGTGTAGCTAATTATTTCAGTCCCAAACTATTTTAAATAGGCCACCTCTAATACTTGTTATTTGTTTATTTAAAAAAAAATTAATGCTTTTTGGGCCTTATTAAATTGTGATTTGTGATACACTCCGAAAGTGAAAAAGCTTGTTTATTTAAAATATCTATAACCAATCTATTGCATACATCCATTCATAACAATATTTTTGTGAAATAATTAGGAACATTTTTAATGGGTGAAAATATTTGGGCAATATTTGACCTGTTTTTTCTTCTTACATACTCATAGATATAGGTGCAAAAAAATAAATAAGAAGGTCCTGCCCATACTTGACTCCCAGCCCCGCAATATCCCATGTCGTCCCTGGATGTCATATCGTATGAAATTATGTTTTTGGAAGTTTATTTCCAAAACTTGTAACTTAATATAATATTTTACTCCTACAGCACCCCTCAGAAGAGCATGGGATATGAGTTGGCTGATGATATTCATAGTGAGTCAAATTCTGTTCATGGCGGGGCCCATGTACCTAATGAGGACTATTGGCTTCCCCGCAGCCTCAGCATCAATTATTAACTTTGAAATGGTAAAAATTTGTAAATTTGCATTACTGCTTTCTTGATTGATCTACTGAATTCATAATTTTATCTTCATTAATTCAACCAAAATATTATTGTATGATTGACATTTTTTTCTCTATGGTAATTTTAAATATTCAGGACCTGCATTAACGACAAGCCAAACATTAAAACGAGTGCAGATACATGTAAAACCTCTTAAAACAAGCATATTGCTTATTGACAAACTCCGTTGCCTGTTTGGTAAGACGGAAGTGTTTATGTTTCAGGTTCGATTTCTGATGGTACTCAAAAGAATTAAAAAAGGATCCCAGTGTGGTTAAAAAGTTCTTCTAACAACAATACTCCCACGCACTAGATGGGTGCAAGGGTGTTTCAAATATGTATGATGGCAAACTGTGAGTTACTTGCCTACTCCAGTGGTTCTTAATTCAAAATTACTGGGTCTGAAGAAAATATTTTCTCCTGACAAGCTCTTCAATGCCCACATGAAGAATTTATATATTTTGAGGGGTATCATACGAATTAATGTAAAATTTGATTGAGAAAAAATTCTTACTATATTCAAGGATATTAACCCTTCATTTCATCGGGTAGCATATTTGCTACAAATCGAAAAATCTACTAATATTTGTATATAATATTTGAATTTCATATATCTTCATGTTGTATTAAATACGTTACATTCCCATCTACCTATTAAGTTAGACAAGCCGTCGCTAGTGTCACTAGTTTACGCAAAATCTCCATTTTACTTTGACATTTGGGAGGCGATTGACGCGCTTCGATTACTCCAGTTCTTAGACATATTTTGAGTTGAAAAAAACCGTTCTTTTCAAATAAAAAAATATAACTATATTGCCAGGTGAGTGTTTTATCATGGTCAATAATTGGTTTTATGTAATAATAAATAATATTATCAAATTTAGCTGTGTTGCAAATTTGCTACACAATGCATCGGTGATACTTTGTATTGACAGTACTTGTATGTACGATATAGCATGATAATATCTTATATTTTCATATTGCTTGTATATATTTATTTATATTTTATTCATATTTATGTTTTAGCATGTCTACAGGAAACAAAGATCCCCTTGCGGAAGAAGAATTGCTTAAAATATTAGAGAATTATGACAATAGTGAAGATGAGTTGGACAATGATTCAGATGATGACTACAATTACAATGAAGGAGATATTTTGGAAAAACGTGACGTCACATTTGAATACATTGATGAAGAAAATGTTTCTCCTGATGAACCTATGCCATCTACGAGTACATCTATGGACACTAATACAGAGTATGTTTGTAGACAAGAAGAATTCACTTGTATTGTTCCTAATAATAACGATAAAGTTGTTTATAAAAAAGTATTGTGGACTAAAAAAAATTTAAATATTGATGAAGATGCTTCGCAATTTAAAGGTTCATCTGCTCTTCCAGATTTTATGATTTCGCAATTAGATACACCATATGACTTTTTCAAGTATTTTTTTGACGATAATTTTATTGAACTTATTTGTCAGCAAACAAATCTTTATGCCACGCAGAAAAATCCAAATAATGTTTCTGTTTTTGAAACAAAAGACATAAAAATTATCGGGATATGCCAATATATGTCTGTTGTCTCGCTGCGGAGAACGAGATGTTATTGAAGGGATGACATAGGAATAAAAGACGTTAGAGAGGCAATGTCAATTAATACATTTGAAAAGCTGAAAACCACATTACACTTTAATGATAACAGTAAAATGCTGGATAGGAGTGATTCAAAATATGACAACTTATGGAAACTGAGGAGCCTAGTTGATGAATTGAACATAAAATTTTCTTCAGTCCCCAAAGAACCTCCTTTGGCTATTGATGAACAAATTTGTGCAACAAAAGTTAGACATCATATGAAGCAGTACATGCCCCTCAAACCTAATAAATGGTGTTTTAAACTTTTCATTTTATGTGGCGCCTCTGGGTTTGCATACAATTTCGAAATATTTACTGGTCCGGAGAATCACTACACCAGAAGAATCTCAAATGAACCGAACCTTAGTGCTACTGGAAACGTTGTAGTAAGGCTTGCCAGAGTAATTGAAAAAATTCAAAATTTCAGATTATATTGCGACAATTACTATATATCGTTGCCACTAGTTGTATACATGGCCAAACAGATATATATGATAGGAACAGTCCGGAGGAATCGGATTCCCAATTGTAAATTGACGGAGGAGTCAAAAATGGAAAAACAACCCAGAGGCACTTCTGAAGAATATGTGGCCTATGTTGATAGGGTAGAAGTGAGTAACGTCAGTGGCTTGACAATAAGTCTGTCACATTACTTTCCACTTGCATAGGAGAACTTCCTAAAACAAAGATCTAGAGGTTCGATCGGAAGCGAAGGGAAAAAATAGACATTGATTGCCCTAATGTTATCAAGGAGTACAACAAACATATGGGTGGCGTCGATCTGATGGACAGTCATATCGGTAGGCACCACATACCATTGAGATAAAAAAAGTGGTATTTTAGGATATTTTTCCATCTTATTGATGTCACCGCAATTAATGCTTGGCTACTGTATTGCCGGGCTAATAAACAAAAAGGTGTGGTTTCCAACATGACCCTTTGGGAGTTTCGGTTGGCACTCGCTAAAAGTCTATGTTAGGTGGGAATGTCACGCGACAGAAAGAAAGGTCGACCATCTGATGTCGAAATGAATCTTGAGGCCAAGCGCCATCGAGGACCGACTGCTCATGTTCCCCCACCAAACATACGAAGAGATCAATTGTCTCATTGGATAGAGTACACAAATGCTAGACAAAGGTGTAAATTGCCCAATTGCAATGGTTTTACCCATTACAAATGTTGCAAATGCGGAGTACATCTTTGTCTAACAAAAGACAAAAATGGTTTTAAAATATTCCATGAGTAATTATAGATTTTTGTTATGTTTTGTCACATATTTTCTTAAACATATTTCTATTATACTATATTAGTAAAAAGTACGACATGTTCATGATAGTGCAAATTTGCTACAAACAATTTTTTACAAAAATAAAGGTATAAATAAATAAATTAAATTTTTTAATTATTTTTCCCATGTTTTACTGTACAATAGATAACTAAAAACATTTTTTTTGTTAAAATTAAAAAAATCATGAAATGAAGGGTTAATAAGTGAATTGAAATTCATATGAATACAAGAAATTTCTAAGTTTTCTGTGTGTTTTCCTGTATTTCACACTCCAAGCTCCGAAAAAATATTTAGAATACCAGTTGAGAAACTTGAAGTCATCTTTCACATGTTAAGGTTTCATTAAAAACATTTTATAAGAAATGATGTCTCCTTAGTACAGATCTACTTGTAAACTTATGAACGGATGAAATGTAATTTATCAAAGGTTGTGGCTCTAAGTTTGTGGAATTCTATATTAGAATATTTAACAAAGTTGTGAATTTATAATACATACACTGGAATGACACAAAAGAATATAGGCACTAGAATACAAGAACATATGTGTTTTCTATCTAATAACAATTTTTCAGAATTTACAAATCAGAGACAAATCATAATTTCAAAGAAAGTATGTTAAAGGTAAAATTTTACATATGTCATAAAGTTATATAAAACAAATAATTTAAAAACATTAGAGATACACAAGAATATAAACAAAAATAAAAAAGTTATAAATAACAAAAAAATATAAAAGGTTTCAATAGACCACACACACTTTGGGTCAAAATACCACACACAGTTTGGGTCAATAGACCACACATACTTTGAATCAATAGACCACACACAGTTTGGGTCAATATACCACACATACTTTGTGTCAATATACCACACACAGTTAGGGTCAATAGACCACACACACTTTGGGTCAAAAGACCACACATTTTGGGTCACTATACCACACACACTTTGGGTCAATAAACCACACCCACTTGCAATGAAACATGACATTACTTTTATTACAAATCAGGGTGATTCTGCCTTAAAAGAGCCTCGAAATAGAATGTACAAAGACATGTTATAAGTATTATGTAATGTAATTAGTGGAATAATAAAAAAGTAATTTATTGTTAAATATTCTAGGATGAAATATATTTGGTGAATGTAGTTTTACCATTGCAATAGTGTTTAGTATTAAACTTATGAGCATAAATTAGGTCAGTCAAGATCAGGGGTCGGCAAACTTTTTACGCTAAGGGCCAGATCGTAAAAAATTTAGGCTCGACGGGCCAGGAAGCAAACTCGAGGATATTTATTTAGCAAAAAAACAGGTTTTACATTTTTTATTAGGCAGTGATCATATTTATACACATTTTGCTGACACACTTACGAAAAAACGAATTAAATATTTACATTTATTAATTAAAGTACTATAGAAACAGGCAAAATGTTTGTATTATGTTATTGAACAACAAATGAAACGTAATGAGATGAATGTAATTGTTTTTTCTGAGGTAACATTTCATCAAACTGGAGTTCGAAGTAAGAACTTCCTATCATCAAAATTGATTTCAAATGGTCATCTGTTAATAGTGAACTAATAATATTCTCTTAAAATAAAAAATTTGTTCATGACAAAATAATTTAATTTAATTAAAGTATAAAAATAAACTTAATCTAACTATGTACTGAATAAAACAATATAGTACAAATACAATTTAACTAAAACAATTTAACATAACAATTACATAAAAATTATCAAAAATGAGTTTGATATTGAATTATTAGTTCCCGGGCCGGATTAATATAGGCATCAGGTCGGATTTGGCCCGCGGGCCGTAGTTTGCCGACCCCTGGTCAAGATGGTACGCAAACACATAACATGTTTGTTCCAACATATTAAGTGATGAATTATTGTAAGATTTTTTCTTTGAATTTAAATTTATCAAAGGCAGCTAGATTGCATTTGGTAAGCTATCTTTCATTGTAAAGTCTCCCAAGTACCAGATATATCTAAAGAAAGACCCATTTAATTCAAGTGTTAACATTCACAAAACAAACAAAGCACAATCTCATGGTGCCACAGAGGGATATGGAGAGAGTAATGCTGAATATTTCATTATGGACCGGAAGAATTAATGGATAAGGCAGCAGACTAAATTCGCAGATGTCACTGTGAAGGTTGCCATCCAGAGAGAGAACTGGGTATATTACCACATATTGTGATGACAGGTGAACCCAGTGCTGGAGTGGCGACCAAGGACAGAAAAGTAGTGTAAAAGACCCCTAGCAAGATGGTAGGATGACATTAAAAAAGTGGCTGGGAGCAACTTGAAGCAATGTACTCTTGATAAAAACAAGTGGAGAGAAGAGGCCTATGTCCAACACTGGAATTAACCAGGCTGATGGTGAGGGAAGGCAGCTCATAAGCGCCAGTAAATAAATTCAAGTGGAATGATACCTGTTGTTAGATTATTACAACATTAAAACATAGGTCAAAGTTTAAATAGCCATTGTTATCGACTAATATCTCTCTCATATTCAAATGTGATTTGTTTTACTCTACAGGTACGTTTTATGATGAAAATGTCTGCATTTGTACGCACAGTTTATCCTCAGGCTCGATCCTCAGGCATGCCCCCTTTTTCGTGCTACTTCTATTTCCTTTTTGCCCCTACGCTAGTCTACAGGGACAGCTATCCCAGGTGAGAGCAATGTAGCGTTACTTCTTATTTTATTTATTTTTGTTCATGTCAAAAATTGTACTAAGGGAACAAACTTAAATAAACTAGTCATTATGCAATCCACAATGACGCTTATGTATCCACAATGATGTTAATGATGGGGGCAATGTTCAATCATATCATTAAACTTTTTTCTCGCTTCTAATTTATTTTTGATTTAAGCATGTTGTGGTTAATTTATTATTATTTTCTTATAATCATTTTATTTGTATCTAACTATGCTTTTATCCACATAAATGTCAAGATTGACAATCGGTGTGGTATGGTGCGGGCTGGCCGTCTTAAGACGATCCTGTATCATATAAATAACTATGTACATATATTGTATAATTTTATAAGAAGTAAAACATGTGTACTGCATACCAAGATGTATGTGTTGTTTTAATTGCTTTTTTGTGATTTCATTGTTTTTATTTGATTTTCATGTAATTGTTTTAAATTTCTTTTGTATTTGTCACTACTTATATTTTTTAAATATTGTTGTAAGGTACATTGTATCGCTGATGAATGAAAAATTAAATATATTTTAGGACCAAAGAAACAAGATGGAGGCTGGTAGTGTTCGCTATACTGGAACTTGTTACTGAGATCTTCTTTGCCAGCGTTATCGCCGAAATCTTCATAATAGGCCCATTTGGAAACACTGGCTTGCCTGGTCAAGTAAGATTATTATTTTGTTTATTATTCACAAAAACTTAAAGATTTAAGGTTCTTTTTCTAGTTATTAAAAAAAAATTATAACATTTTAATATTTGTTTTGTTAGATACGAGTATATTTAAAACCCTTTGTCTAATATTCATAGTGGGACAAAATACTAATTTCTATCCTTGGAATGATGTGAACTATATTTAGAGTGGGGTCTCATATGGTACAAACTTTAAAGTGATAATAGTTTTGATTATTTACAGTATACATTTGTACAAAGTATAACTTAAATGACTAACTTCTTTAATAGTTAAGATTTAGTATTTTGTGTTAAGATCGAACTATGAATTTGGACTTTAAGTAACAGAACACATTGGGATACTCATGTGGCATCTTACTTGTATCTATGGTACTTTACCCTCATTGAACATATTTCAATGATTTTTTGAATTTCATTGATTATGACAGCATTAAGACAATAGAACTATATAAATTTAATAAGTTTTATTGTTATATAGAGTCACAAAAATAAATGTGATGATTGCAGGAGGTGACAGTCTTCCAGCTACTAGAAAAGTATGTGATTTCGATAGTGGGCAGCTTGTTCTTCTTATTCTTGCTCTTCTATATGATCTTTCACACTTGGAGTAATGGCTTTGCAGAAGTGGTCCGTTTTGGAGATCGTCAATTTTACTTGGTATGCATTATGAATTTCTTTTAGTAAACTTTTATCTCGTAACTGGTAAATTACAGTATATTGTATTTGTGCTTTCCTGTAGGGTCAAGGAGTATACGACCTTAATATTTTTCAGGTAAGCGTTTTCGATAGTCTTTAAGACTCCAGATTGAACAATCTTTCGAAATTCCCACAAACCTCCGGACCGTTTGGTTAATTTCCCATTGCCCTTAAAATAAACTTTTGTAATAGTTATATGCCGCCTTAGAGCTAGTTCAACCACGAGTTACAAAGGTCATGGAATTCCAAGCTGTGAATCGACCTGCATGTAGTTACTTTACGAATTTCTTATGTTCCTGATAAAACGTATAGGGTGATAATGGAATAATAACATAAATATTTATTGAATAATTTTTGCAATTATTCAAATTTAAAAATTTTAACTGAGCCATCTAAGAATTAATCAAAGCATTAGACTATGTTTATTGAAGTCAACTACTCTGCAACAAGATAAAATCCTAAAGAATTGATTGAGTGTTGCAGTCATTATGATTATACAGAAACCCAGAAGTGCTGCTTTAGTGGTGTTATGTTTCATTGCTTTTCCTTGATAAACATACACGAGGTTTGATAAAAAAAAAAATGAGAATTTTCATTTTTATAAAGAAGTATTTATTTTGATAATTTTTTTTAGATTAACTCATGCAAATGGCATTAAACTTGAAAAATAAAATCTTTTTTAAAATGAAAAAAATGCAAATGTGCCAACATGTCTTGCAAATACTTCCTTGTTAAATACAAACTGCCCATCCACTATGGATGAAAATTGAAATGTACATCACAGACGGTGTCGCCAATGTGTGAGAAAAAAATGGGTAAAACAGTTTTCATTCAGCCTGTCTATAATGATAACAATGATTATTATTTGAAATTTATTAGTGTTGTTAAAACCACTTAGAAAGAATAGCAATTATATCTACATTTTAATCCAAAGTAAAACCTCACCAATAAAAAACTCAGTTCGTCTGTGTGTTGAGGGAGTTACTCATATTATCTACTTATGACTAATAATATTTCATAGTTTAACATTAATATGTTAGCATGCTATTTAAGTAACTAAATAGTAGTAATGGCTACTTTACAGTTACTCTTAGGATAAAGTATATTACTTTAGCATATTTTTTAACAACACTGGTTACTTCTTTTTATTATACTCCACATTTTATGAATTTCTCCTGTTACACAATGTGGTTCTGATTAATTTATTAATATGGCAGAATACTAAGGAGGATTTTTACATACTGCTAAGCAGTGTTGAGGATATATCCACTGTGTCATTCAGTTGGTTCAATATCTCTAAACTGCACATCACTGCGTGTGTAGCCCTCAAATGATTTCTTGCACAAGTTGTAATTATCAGAGACTTATGAACGAAGTGAATGAAGTAAAAATAACGTGATGGGTGCTGCCTTCTTGTTACGAGGCTTCTATGATTGCATTCTGTCAAAATTTTAATATGGTTTATAAATATTGTATAATCACTCTGATCTGTATCATAAATACATTTGTTGGTCTTCTTTCAGTATATTTTTGTATTTAATTTGATGTGGATCCCTAAATCCCCAGCTGCTTTCTAATTTATTTCTTTATTTTAATATGTTCCAGGATTGGTGGAATCAGACTTCATACAATGGCTTGTACCGCACGTGGAATATAATTGTACACGACTGGCTCTATGCTTACGTATATCGAGAAATATTTCTCGTGACTAGGAGTAAAGTTAAATCAACATATGTAGTGTTTATTGTTTCAGCCTTATTTCACGATATCATTCTCTGTTTTACTTTATCCACCTTCTTTCCTATAACTTCCTTAATGATGATAAACTTTGGAGTTCCGGTCATGTTTTTGAATAGTAAAACGCAAGGAGGAAATGTTTTCTTGTTAACATCATATGTATTAGGAACAGCTATACAGTGGATGCTGCACAGCATGGAATACTTTGCCCGAGCCAACTGTCCTCTATTAGGAGAACCGACCTTAGGAGAAGTTTTATTACCCAGATTGTGGACATGTAGGAAAATGATTTTTGATTGAATAAGACTAATAAGTGTTGTGATATAATTAAGTTATTATTGTTATTAATTATTAAGTTATTTTATTTTAGCATTTTCAATTGAATACATCTTGTAATTTGATCTGATCAATCAGCTTCAATTTTATTTTAAATTATCAATATCCATGACCGTGATTGAACTTAGTTAATCAATATAAGATTAGAGTAAATCAAAACAATTAACGCAAAAGATAAATTTCAAAGAATAAACCGTTATTAAAATAAGTCAGCAAAACGACAATAATTAATTATGTTCCACAACAGGAGCACTCTTGAGGAAAATCTGTTCTTTAAACAGAGCTATATAAATTGTTCTTTTTTTATTATTATTAACAGAATTTACATTTTAAGTTGAAATAATTTTAATCAAATCAGGATAATGAAAATAGGGAATGTTTGTTTCTTAAAAAGGGATGTAAAGGTAATCTATATCTTATCTCCAGATCCTCTAAATATGTATAGTGCTGAATAATCAAAACTATCCTCTTTGCCTAAAAGAAGAATTTAACTTTCTTCATAAATATGAATTAATCCTTATAAATCCTTTGAGGTTAATTTGACACATCTTTGAAATGATCTTCCTGACTCAATAAGATGTCAATCTTCCATATGTATGTAGGAAAATAGGAAAAAACTCAAATAACATTATTTATCTTAAAATATTCCATATAGACTTACCCTCTTAATTCTGTTCTTTCTAGAGATTTGTCTTTGATCTTTTATTTAACTGTTATTGTTTGAACGTTACTTTTTATTCATGTGCTTTATACACGGTCATAAATACCAAACATACTTTTTTTATGATACAAAGTGTAGTTGATTGGAAGAAATTGCTACACAGAGATATATCAACCAGGTGTATAGAATAAATTCAGTAAAAGTCCCGTAATTAGAAGAATGATTATTCATAATTCATAATTTTCATCATTATCCCGAAATCAACTTTTTGTAATATATTCTACAATACTATTTAATTGAAAAAAAATGTGTATTTTGTAATGTCAATATTTATTCTTCAATAAGTATTTATGAAATTCTAACAATTCAAAATTATCCATACAACCTATGTAGAAGCCGGGCCCTGGAGGTAGACAGATCAGTATTCGAACAGAATTCCCGGGGTTCCCCCTATATCCATAGATGCAATATCAAAATTTACCTAGTCTGTTGTGGGCATTAGTACGTATGTCTTTTTTGACTGCAAATTGTACAAATCATATTAGTGTTTATAAATAAATAAATATTTTCTTTCCGCTACTTTGATACATTTTAAAGGTGAAGAAATTAAAAAGTTCATAAAATGATGAAAGCATGCGTCAAAACTAAAACATACCCCCGCGACAATCAATAAAATACTGATGACTCACTGGGAATGACTTACTCTGGCGGCTGTAAAAGCAATTGTGACATTCTTATGGAGACCGAAATGAGATGATCTAAACTGAAGGAAAGATGTGATGTTACATGGGATGCTAATCTCTAAATTATTATGAAGTTTTTGTTTGGTTGTATTTAGTAAATTTATTTTAAAATTCGCTATACTGAAATATTTATTTAGTTAAAATGAGATTTTGGAGATTGTGAGATTTTGGAGATTGTTTTTGGAGATTGTGAATACAATTATTTATACTGAAAATTTTGTTATTTCGGTATTCGTTATAATGTGATTTGACTGTATTATGTGTATGATTGGAGTCTTATTTTCTCAAATTAAGTTAAGTGTTATTAAACCTACTGTCAAAAATTTTAATGTGTTTTTTTTATTGCTAAGTGTGCAGTTAACCTCAAATTTTTATTTTTAAAATTTTTTATTTATTTTTTATTAAACAAAGTAATATACTGTACAAATACCTGGCGGATGACGTAGAATGATGAGTGGTGACTGTGAAACTTCTTTTGGAAAGGTAGGATTGAAGTTGTTTCACAAGATAGAGTGGAGTGCCAGTAAGGAGAAATTTGTGGAGAAGGCCATCGTGCCAGACAGTATCAAAAGCCTTCTCGAGGTCCAGCAGTACCATGCCAGTACTTCTGTTCCTATCGGAGCCCATCGACACGTCTTCCACGATACGGGTAAGTTGCTGGACCGTGTTGTGTCTTGTCCTAAATCCAAATTGCTCATGAGGGAATGTATTATTGGATTCCTGATGGAACCTATCCTTGAGGCAACCACTCTCTCAAGGATCTTGCCAAGACCTGGAAGAAGGCTGATTGGCCTGTTGCTAAAAAGTAATTTTATGGTAGCTTAAGCCATTTTTAATGATCTGTGAATTTGATTTATAAATATTAAAAGCTCCTAATCCTTAATCATAAAATACCTACTTCTTTTCTACTTTCATCTACCTTTTCTTTATTTCCTTATTCTTCTGCTA
Organism: Odontocerum albicorne; assembly: GCA_949825065.1. Lineage (NCBI taxonomy): Eukaryota > Metazoa > Arthropoda > Insecta > Trichoptera > Odontoceridae > Odontocerum > Odontocerum albicorne. Next base: position 7,218,807 of record OX463840.1, on the reverse strand, counting down.
CGAAAAAAAAACTCAAAAAAAAAGTAACATTAAATGTGGTCGTAGATATATACAGGTGCCAACTTTGATGTATGGAAGTGAAACATGGACACGGAAAAAGACTGCAAGGAGCTAAATTAATACTATAGAAACAGGTGTAGTGTAAAATATATGATAATAAGGAATAAAGTGTTATGGGATGAATGTAAACTGAAGAAGTGCACTCTGAGATGGTTTTGTCATGTGGAACGTATGAATGAAGAAAACTAAGATTATTAATATGTAGTGCAAACGTGAGTAGAAGGTGTGATAGAGGAAGACCAAGAAAAGTATGGTTGGATCAAGTGAATTTATATTTTGAAAAAAAAAAAGGAAATTGTAGGAGTTGTAAGACCTCTCTGCCTACTCTGTCAAGAAGATAGCGTGATGGTACGTATGTAAGTCTACTAATCTATTGTAGATTCTTTAAATTTCTAAGTATTATCGTCTCATGTACTTTAAAGTTTCCTCAGTGTAAAATGTAATTATTATATTCCAGCTAAATTGTCCCGGGCGTGGGACCTGACCTGGCTGTGCCTGCTGGTGGGATTCCAGTGTGCCCTCATTACCCAGCCCATGTCAGCTCTGCTCTTCCACAAGCTGCCCATAGTCTCTTCACTTGAGGAGGTAATATTAAAAAAAAACATGTCCACCAAATCAGAATGTTGGGAAATCGCAAAAAACTGTTTGCATTAAAAATATATGACGTAATCATTCATTGTAAAAATATCTGAAATCCTTAAAATCGCTTAAGGTGACTTGATTTGTTGTTTAAAATCGAATCATAATAATTTAAATAGTTATTCTAGTTTAAAATATGGACATGATCCTTTTTGTGTGAACAATTCTACTTTAATCTTTTTTGATTGGACATGGTGTTTTTTGTTCGATTTCAAAAATATTTTACAGGTGTTGCAAAAAATAATCAAAAAATAATTGGGTATAGTTCTAAAATTCTAGGATGAGTCCTGTGACAGCTCACAAATTTGCCCCAATACAACCTTGTAACGATGTTCAGTAATTTTGATTATTTTATCAACTTTAATATAAGCCTCAATTCTAATAAATAGCAAGTTATTTAGGTATATACATTACAAAAGGTTGTATTGGGGCAAATTTGTGAGCTGTCACAGGACTCATCCTAGAATTTCCGAACTATAGAGTAATTTATTTTATTTGATTAAAGTAAAGTGTTACAAAATAAGAAGAAATATTACTTTTTTTTTTTTTGAAAAAATACTGGTTTTTTATTATGATTTTAACATGATTTATGTGATTTTTTCATTGAAATGAAAATGTTAAACGATTGAGTACCATCGATAAGAAAAAATCTGCTCTATTAACCCATTTTTTGTATCCAATGGACATGATCTTTTTTTAATGTTACCTCCTCACTTATATGTTATTTGTTATAGAATCTGTAAGTCACTAACTTGTTTTTTTTTTATTTATTCTAATTTCAAAATCATTTTGTACATTGATAGAATCACTATTCCTAATATTGACACAAAAACTTTATACAAATAGTAATTTTTTTTGGTATCCACAGGGGATTGGTTCCAGGATCTCCCCGAGGATACTAAAAGCCACAGATGCTCAAATCTTTTATATAAATATGGCAGAAATAACGCCTAGTTTTGAAATATAAATAAAAAAGACATTATACGTGTTTTGCAAAATTTCATTTTATAATCTGTTGAAAGACATTTAAAAAGGGTTCCACTCTGGTTTTCATTTATGCCCTCTTTGAAATCTCTCTTGTAAGTTGGTAGAGATTGCCACCCCAAATTCAATAGATGGCAGATCCACTTGTGATTGGTTTTTACTCTTCATGTGGTTCTTATAAAATATTCTTTAAACTCTATTAAGCAATATAGAGTGGTACAATATAACATACTCGTATATCTACCAAACGAAAGGCTTCAGCAGATCAAACCTTGCAATCATCTTGGAACTCTGAGCTCCTTTTTTGTTGGAATATCCAGTTTGACGAAATGCAACAACATGCACAGGTGTCATCTAACCACAAGATAGTTGATAATTCATACTTGATCAAGAGTGATTTTATGTCATCATCATTACATTATTGTTAAGTGTATAGGTGAAGAAGAAATCCTTGAAGATTATCTGTTTTAGGTACGCTTTTTGATGAAAGTCCACGCGTTTGTACTCTCTGTGGTACCCCGTGCTCGCACCTCAGGCCTTCCTCCCTTCTCGTGCTATCTCTACTTCCTGTTTGCCCCCACGCTAGTCTACAGGGACAGCTATCCCAGGTGAGACATTTCATTAAAATAACTTATTTCTATAGCTATACTTTTTTCAGTATACCTTTACCTCACATTATGGACCATCTTTAAACCAAATTTCACTACAACTTAATTGAAAAAACAATCAACAAATTAGTTTTACACCTGTTGGTACCCAGTGGGTTCGACCCCTGTTGTTACACAGATTTCATATTTGTAATATCCCAGTCTGGTTTCACTTACGGCTTATTCAAGTTTCTGGTTGGTTGGAAGAGATTCCCACATGGTACTAAGCTCACCAGTTTTTACTGTATACAATAAAAGTGTAATATAAACGACTTCCATGGCTTATTTGGTTATACACCCAAACTGGGGGTTATGCGTTTCGATACATGCTGGAAACTAGATTTTTAAAAAGTTTTTCCTTTACAGTTTCTTTGACACGTTTACAGTACAGTATTTTTTATTCAAAGCAGAGTTGGTCCACTTTGAAATGATCAAATATTTGTTTAACCAGAAAAACAAGAATCCTGAAGAGCTAAAAAATGATAAAACCAAGAGATCTCAGGAGATTAATTTTATGTAGCTAATTGTTAACATGATGTATAGTATGTTATGTCATTTTGCAGGACATCGCACATCTGTTGGGGGGTGGTAGCTGCGCGGCTCCTGGAAATTATAGCCATCATCCTCTACATCAGTTTCCTATGCGAGCGTTTCCTCCTCGGCACTTTCTCCAACTATGGCAAGCCTGATGAGGTCAGTCAATTCATTCTTTGTCTCGTAAGTTCTGATATTGAGAGATACTTTCAAAATCATATAATCATATGGTCAGAAAAATAATGGATTGAATCAATGTTTCCCAAACTTGAATTAATTAGCCAAAATGGGATAAAAGTTATTTTTATTCAGGTAATTTGTTGAAATGACATAAATTTCATACAATGATATTGCTTTTTACAGGGTGGCCCAGGTAAAGTGCATTTTTTTAATTTGGCACGTTATATTCGAATGCTGAGAGTTTTTAACTGTTAAATTTTAATAATTTCCGGGGTACAATTTCAGAATGTGGTTTTAACAGAATGGGGCCATTGTCACATGTCTAATAACAGTTTCCCAGAAAACTTATTTGGCGAAGTGGTGACATTGTATGACACAAAGTCCTGATTCGTCTCCTGTAATTTTTTTGTGAGGATACAACTACGCTGCAATTGAAACAAAAATGTTTCATTCCATTTATTTTCCATTCATTTCTTCTTTTATTTGTTGGTCTACTTTAATGTTGTCGACGTGAACCTTTGTGAATCGGCCTCGTCTATCCACCCAGTACGCACTTCTCCCTATCGGGGAGGAGGATGGGGAATGGTCCGTCCTATCTTGCAGCAAATCCGGCGTAAAAACAGGGAGGATGTTCTGTTAACGGACGCTCTCTGATAATTACTTGATATTCAGTGTAGAATGCTTTCGTAGCGTATTTTACTGCCGCATACCTCGTTTGGTAGACTTTCTGGTTCATCCGTATTGTTTCCCATTGCGCATTTGTGTTGCATGTTGGTTGAGGCTCCGCCGCTTCTTCAGTTGCTCGCCATTCTCCATAGTATGCAGATTGTATCCCAGAAGCGCCTGACTTGAAGTCACTCTGGTTGCTGCGTTTTGATGTCTTCTTAATGCCGTAAGTAATTTTGACAGTTTTGAATTTCCGTTTGTCGTGTGGATGCTCATCCAACATGATCCTCAAACCCTTTTTGATCTCCTGGTTCCTTCTCTCCATTGGATTGGAGTAAACGTGGTAAGTTGCTGTCGTCCAGTGTTCACACTGCCATCTTTTGAGTGCACGCATCCACTCCCGGTGCATGCATTGCCTCCTATTATCAGTATGGATCCATCGGGGACATCCGTATCGGGGGGAAAATTCTCTCTCCAGGTATCAGATTGCCAATTATACTAGATGATATGGCGTACGCTTTTACCCATCTTGTAAAGAGGTCCGTTACAACCAATATGAATAGTTTCCCTCCTCTGGTTCGTGGGTAGGGTCCCATAACGTCTGAGGCTATTATGTCCATATGAGAGTTTGGTATCGTCGCCCCCTGCGGTCTTTTCAGTGGTCCGCCTACCGTGTCAAGCGTTTCTCTAACTCATTGGTACTATCCCTTTTCCGTTACAGTCGCGACTGGAATCGGCATCGGAATTTGCGTGGTTAAGACGCGGTAAATTTTCCATCGGCTTGCTGAATCCATAGATTGAATTCAATATTTTTTTTCGATGTTTCTTTTCTTCTTCGGGATGGCGAATCTCACTACGAAGGATAATTGGTAGACAGGTGACGCCTATAGGCGCATCAATACATACATTTATTTAGAGTATACATATCTACATATTAAAAAGGAAAACTAATTAATTGCGTTGACAAGTGCATGCGCGTAATGAGATTTGACAACATCGCACGTCATGTTGTAAATTACGACGGCGGCCACGATCGATAGGTCAATCGCGATCGACCTGTTGGCCTCCCTAGTATAAAGCAGCAAGTGCTCCGTTTACCTTGTTGCCTGCCGCTATCTTTATTTTAATGTCCCTTTCAACTCGCCAATCACACGTAAACATATTGCCCAGATAACAGAACTTATCAACCTGCTCCAGTTTTTCTGAGTTAACCCATATGTGCAGCACCGGTACAAATACTAAATGTAGGTGGGCGGCTGCCGCTCAATACACGGAGATTTCGGTTTACTTCTTGCTTTTCTGGTAAAAAGTAGCAGGGTGAAGAGATTCCTCTTTAGCAGTTAGAAGTTGGTAGTAAATAAAAGCACAGTAGATGTTCCAGAACGTGAGAATATATTTTTCGTTCCTTATGTGCAGCCCATCGCTCATAGTCAGCTTCTTTATTCGCCCAAGAATGCCGCCATGGCTTACTAAATACTTTGTATACCGTGCGCTCCACGCTTGCATGGGCCGTCCGACTTTTTATAGTGACTATTGTGAAGGCCACGCATAAGGAACATTTCATTACACATCAATTACAAATAAATAATATTTTTTAGGTGACGCATACGTCGGATACACCATACATCGCACACACTTGATCAAAACAATTTAATGTATTCATGATAAGCTGATTGGTTGGAATAAATAACTACGAGTATATATCAATGAGATTAGATTTTGCCTATTGTCTATTGTGAAGGCCACGCATTGTGAAGGCCACGCATCATGACTATTGTGAAGGCCACGCATAAGGAACATTTCATTACACATCAATTACAAATAAATAATATTTTTTAGGTGACGCATACGTCGGATACACCATACATCGCACACACTTGATCAAAACAATTTAATGTATTCATGATAAGCTGATTGGTTGGAATAAATAACTACGAGTATATATCAATGAGATTAGATTTTGCCTATTGTCTATTGTGAAGGCCACGCATTGTGAAGGCCACGCATCATGACTATTGTGAAGGCCACGCATAAGGAACATTTCATTACACATCAATTACAAATAAATAATATTTTTTAGGTGACGCATACGTCGGATACACCATACATCGCACACACTTGATCAAAACAATTTAATGTATTCATGATAAGCTGATTGGTTGGAATAAATAACTACGAGTATATATCAATGAGATTAGATTTTGCCTATTGTCTATTGTGAAGGCCACGCTTTGTGAAGGCCACGCATCATGACTATTGTGAAGGCCACGCATAAGGAACATTTCATTACACATCAATTACAAATAAATAATATTTTTTAGGTGACGCATACGTCGGATACACCATACATCGCACACACTTGATCAAAACAATTTAATGTATTCATGATAAGCTGATTGGTTGGAATAAATAACTACGAGTATATATCAATGAGATTAGATTTTGCCACGTATAAAAATGGACATAATCCCATCACCCGTGTACATCGCACGTTTAGTATATTACTATGTACTGGGAATAGTGCAAAATCGTGCTTGAAGTAATAAAATCTTCATTAAAAATGGAAAATCATTCATAGAAATAGATTGAGAGACACTGGTTTATTGTAATTTGCATTTGATGCCTTGCTATAAGTAAATAAATATGTAAAACATATGGAGCTAAATTAAAGTTCACAAACTGTTTATCTTTGAACTAGACCAGGGGTCTGCAAACTACGGCCCGTGAGTCAAATCCGGCCAGATGCCTATTTTAATCCGGTCCGCGAGCTAATAATAACCAATCTCATTTTTAATAATTTGTATGTTTTATGTGTTTGTTTTGTTAAATTGTTTTAGTAAAATTGTATACGTATAATATAGTTTTATTTAGTACATAGTTAGTTTAAGTTTATCGTAATACTTACTTTAATCAAATAACATTATTTTGTCATGAATAAAAAAACTATTTCGAGAAAATGTTAATTATCATAAAAAATATGTAATTGTTCACGATCACTGCATTTCTAGTGTGCCGACAAAGGGTTGAGGTGGCAGGTTGAGGATGGGCGAAAGGGACAACGCTAATGTCACTGAGATTCTAGACTCGTTGATGCAGAAGAAGACTCAGAAAAAGCAATTACATTTATCTCATTAGTAGAGATTATTATTATGTAACATTTGTTGTTCAATAATACGAACATTTTACCTGTTTCTACAATATAATACAATACTTTAATTCATAAATGTAAATATTTCATTCGTATTTTTATAAGTGTGTCAGAAAAATGTGTATAAATACTATCCCCGCCTAATAAATAAACTTGAAACCGGTTTTTATGCTATTTAAGTAGAATATAAATATCCTCGTGATTGCTTCCTGGCCCCTTGAACCTACAAGTTTTACGATCTGGCCCTTAGCGAAAAAAGTTTTCCGACCCCTGAATTAGACCAAAGTAATATATATCTTCCGATCGATCGAAAATATTTTTTTTTGGCCGATCGCGGTGGTCTTCTTAACTTACAATATGACGCACGATATCAAATCTCATAACGCACATGGACGTTCAACGCAGTTGTCACCTGTCTGCTCTTGGAGTGTGTTGTTCAGTTCACCTGTATTTCTCCCGGTGAGCATACAACTTAATATTTGAGTTTACCACCCAGCGTGTCACACAACCGATAGGAATTGCCTTATTCAGATTCTAAGTTGTGGTGAAAAAAGTATAGGTACATTCCTTTCTTTTGGGAACTTTAAATCTCTTCCAATTAAAATAATTCGAAAAATCCGATACTTACCATTTTCATGAAGAATTGGAGCAGGTAGCCATAACTAAGGTAATTTGGAAAGACATTTTGTATGTCTCCATAGTAAAATCGGTCGTAATATCAGTTAAACAGTGATTTAAAAAGAAGTAAAACTAGTGTTCAAGTTTATGTTATTAACACAACAAAATGTGTTTAAAATACATATTTTAAAATCATTCGTAGTGAATACCGGATCATTCAAAGACAACTATATTTTAGCCAAAAAATGTAAGTCATTTTCTGATAGATAATTAGTGAAGGAAGCTCTCTTAGAAATATTAAATTCACTGTTTGAAGATTTCAAGAACGAAAATGAAATTAAAGATTTACAATCGTTACGAAATAGTGTGATGCCAAGGACTGAGAAAAACAGTAACGTAAACATTTCAATTTGTTTAGTCAAAAACTGTTTATTCCACTGTATATAACCTTACAGGTTTTAAGGTTTTCTCCCCATCATCAGGGAAGCACAAACGAGACATTTGATAAACAAGAAAATCTTGAAACCGGTAGGGTTATACCGTTACATAAACTGGAATAAACAGGGTTTGACTTAACAAATTACAATGTCTTTAAACCTCCACAGTGTTAATGCCTTAACTATAACTAATATATGGATGAAAAGTGAGTACAAATTGATGAATCGACAGATATGCAAATGCTTGTTTTCATTCGTATGGTTTTTGAAGAGTTTTCCACTAAAGATGAAATGAGCATGATTTCTTTGAAAGGAAGAACTAGACGTGTAGATATATTCAAAATTTCATTTCTTAGTTGAACTTACCCCTCTAAGCTAGCATCAATCACAACGGTTGGACCAAAAACAATGATTGGTCACATGAATGGATTTAAAGCGCTTTGTCAGAATGATGATAAATTCCTAAACTTTTTTAACTATCCCTGTATAATTTACCAGCAAGTTTTAGTCAGTAAAATATTAAATTTAAAAAAATCATAAATAACGAGTATAACCTTTAAACGAACGAGTATAACGTTTAAAATCGTTAATTCAATTCGAGGAAAATCTCTCCAAACGGGTTTTTTCAATCTGAACTCGATGAGGACAACCAGAATTTATTTTTCAGAAATCTCTACAAACGGTTTTTTTCCAATCTGAACTCGATGAGTACAACCAGAAGTTCTATTGCACACCGATGTAAGATGGATTTAAGTTAATTTCTGTAACGCTTTAAGTTAATTGCTTTTAAGTTAATTTCTGTAACGATTTCGTCATTTGTTAGATTAGATCATAATTTTATCAAACAACGAGATGATGAATGCCAATGTTTGTATGATGAAAGTTGGTTCTGCGATCTAGCGTTTCTGACAGATTTTACATCAAGCGTTTCTGACAGATTTTACATCAAGCGTTTCTGACAGATTTTACATCAAGCGTTTCTGACAGATTTTACATCAAGCGTTTCTGACAGATTTTACATCAAGCGTTTCTGACAGATTTTACATCAAGCGTTTCTGACAGATTTTACATCAAGCGTTTCTGACAGATTTTACATCAAGCGTTTTCAATTTCACACTGCAAGGAAGAAACAAAACATTGAGTAACATGATAAGTAATATTAATGCTTATAAAAATCATTTTTTAATGCTGTTCGTTTGCGGACGGGCCACTGCATGGTGGCTAGTCAACTTTACAGAATGGGTATTGTGGACGATCCCAGCTGCGAGTGTGGTTTGGATGATGAAACTATAGACCATGCATGTTTCAGTTGTCCTCTGCGAAACAGATTTGATTTACTAAAAGCCATATCTTAATCGTGTCCAATGAATGTTGCGTTTTTTCTTTCTTCGAGGAACTTTTCCACTTATAGATCGTTTGTTCAACTTTTATACTTTAATCCGTTAAATCTTTAAATTGTCTAGAATTGGCTTTTTTTTAATATTGACTCGTATAATTGTATAGTGATTCTATCATCCTAGTTTGGGTGGATAGCGTAAAAAAAAGATCTTCAACAAAAAAAAACTTAAAACTCTTCCAAATTTGGATGACCATTTACATCTAAATATGCATGAGCATTTTACATATAGTACATAGATCAATAAGTCCCGGGACTAACCAACAGATGGTGCCTCTAATAACAAATCCATACCATTCTTAGTTAGTAACAACCTTTAGAAGTTACGTGTCAAACTTTCATGACATTCCGACATTGTGTCATTGAGTTACAGTGGTTTTAGTGACGCTACTTTTGCTGTTTTCAAAACAATGGAAAAAACCGAATTTCGTGTGTTAATAAAACATTGCTTTTTAATAGGAAAAAATACCATTCAAGCTCGATGATTCAAAATCGCGATGGCTTGGAAAGTGTTATTCGGGCTCTGCCCCGTCGAAAACAACCATTTGTCGCTGGTATGCTGATTTCAAACACGGTCGTACAGACACAAATGATGCTGAACGCTCTGGTCGTCCAAATAAGGCTGTTACACCAGAAAACATAAAAAAAAACTCAAAATCGTGATGGAAAATCGCAAAGTAAAGTTGCGTGAAATAGCTGACATCCTGAAGATATCATTTGGTAGTGTTTACACTATTTTGCATGAACATTTGGTCATGAAAAAGCTTTTTTCGAAATGGGTGCCGCGTTTGCTCACAATGGAACAGAAACAACAACGCATCGATGATTTAGAGCGCTGTTTGGCACTGTTTACGCGAAATAAACAGGAGTTTTTGCATCGGTATGTAACAATGTATGAAACTTGGATCCACCACTATACTCCGGAATCAAATCGGCAGTCAGCTGAGTGGAGAGCAGCCGGTGAAAGTCGTCCGAAGCGACCAAAAACTCAACAGTCGGCCGGAAAGGTTATGGCCTCCGTATTTTGGGATGCGCATGGTATAATATTCATCGATCACCTTGAAAAGGGAAAAACCATAAATCGCGAATATTACATAGCGTTATTGGAGCGTTTGAAGGCAGAAATTGCAAAAAAACGGCCCCATATGAAGAAGAAAAAAGTTCTCTTTCATCAGGACAATGCACCGTGTCACAAGTCGATGAAAACGATGGCCAAATTGCATGAGTTGAACTTCGAATTGCTTCCGCACCCACCGTATTCTCCAGATTTGCTCCCCAGCGACTATTGGCTGTTCGCAGACCTCAAAAAGATGCTCCAGGGAAAGAGTTTTGGCTCCAATGAAGAAGTGATTGCCGAAATTAACGCCTGTTTTGAAACCAAAGATAAATTGTTCTACACGGCTGGAATAGAAAAGTTAGGAAAGCGTTGAAATGAATGCAACGCTCTTGGAGGAGACTATGTTGATGAATAAAGAAGAAATTTGGCAAAAAAATGTTGTTTTAGTAGTTAGTCCCGGGATTTATTGATCGATGTGTTACATCCCAATTTTAATTTTGAAAAATACACATAGAAATTAAAAACTTAATCAAGGACTTTGATATAAGATTTAATAATTAAAAACAAATCGAAGATATTGTTCAGTATCTAAGTTTTCCTTTTAAGGAACATTTAAATGTAAAATAACCTGTAGAATTTTTTTTTCAAAATTTCTTTATGGAAAAAACTAAATTAGAAAATGAAATCATGACGCTGCAATTTGACATTATTTCAAAAGCTAAGGGATTCGAAGAAGTTTTTTGAAAATATGTTAGTCCAGAAAAGTACCCAAATATTAAACAATGTTGTGAATATGTCCATTCTTATTTAGGATCCACACGCTTTTGTGAATCGGCTTTTTTGTATTTAAAATTGACGAAAACTAAATCATCGTTCCTTGCTTATTGATTCCCATACTGAAGATTCATTAAGTTAATGCTTGTCGGCATACATACCAAATTTTAACTCTCGCGAATTTGATAGATGGATCGCGACTATTTTTTACGTGAAAATCTATCACGACAACAAACATATTAGCCGCCCCTGATATATAGTATAGTAAAACCCCATTAATTCGAAATACAGTAAAATCTAGTAGGAACTACGGTCGTCCCTGAATATTGTCAACACGCACGGTCAACGACCGACGAAACGACCTTCGGATATGTCCAAAGGTCGCATACCAAAACATTGAAATTGTTTACCCGCAAATACTATTTACGATACATTCCACAGTAGAAAGAGAACGCATCAGCTGTCTCGCCGTTTTCGCCAACAAATTATCTACCCACAATATTATTCGCGACGTCTGCAATATTTCGATCGACCATCTCTGCACGCACAGAGGGAGATAAAAATATATTGCGGGCGCACTCACGCGCCCCTTTCTTAAATGTATAAATACCTACTTACCGATAAATAAAGCATCATTTGATCATTAATCACTATTTATTATTCATCGATTCATTCACTCTCTGCTTCCGCATTGCTAATTGACGTATTTTATTTAAATACCAAACAATCAAAATCATCAGCACGTCCTTCAAGGACATCTGCTAAAATCTCAATATAACGGACTAATTCGGGCGAGGGAGTGTCCGTTAAAGCCGAAGGTCCGTTATATAATAAGTAAGTTTCCCTAATGCGTATGTTAACAAATTGACAAATTAGTTAATTCTATGTTTACTTATTTAGATACGATTGTGTTATTAAAATTAAGTGCGTTTCCTATACACCTGCTGCAGAAAAGTACGTGACAATAGAATCCACAACCGCGCGAGATGTTGTGTACTTACGTACTTATTGTTTAGAAGCGGTTAAATTAATAGGATGTTTAAAATTAATAGCATGAAATTTTGTCCGCAAAATCGAGGGATTACTGTAATTAAAAAAAAGCATATTGTCCATTCCATAGACATCATTTTCAGACTTTTTTGTGCTAGTTACTATCGCTTAGAGTTTTTATGAAATAAATGTATGTGGACTTCTGTATGCAGATGATAATAGTTATGCCATCGGTTAATCAGGTGACCGGTGGCATTAAGTCAGAAGATCGTTTTAAAATTTCAGTGGAACTCACCAGTTCTCAAGCGGCAAATAAATTCCTAAGTAGTGACTTCATTGTATCCAATAACCTTACAGCATGATCATATAAATCATAATGTTTAAGTCTGTGAAAGACAAACCAAGAATGGGGAATCCCGGCTGCGATTGCGGCCTGGATGATGAAACTATTTATTTATTTTACACAAATAAGAAAAATAAAACATTTGGACACACAATTTTAATGGATCTGGGTTTGTTGCCTTTCATTCGTCGTGTCCCCCGTAAACTAGGCTTTTGCCTGTATCTCACTGAGGACACTATATACGACGTATTTTTCGGTTGTACTTTGCGAGACAGATTTGATTTGCTAAAAGCCATATCTTTGCCGCGTCCAATAAATGTTGTGTTTCTTCTTTCTTCGTGGAACTTTTCCACTTATACGAGGGTCATCCAGAAACTAAAGTTACAAGGGCTCCTGAGGCCGGGGGAAAGTTTTTGTTTAAAAGTTAGTGCACCTGGTGTGTAGGGAGGATCCTAACGGTCAGTTTGTTTGGTCCCGCGTGTTTGTCGGCCATTTTGTTCAGTCACAGTAAATTCTTCCGATGGAGAAGTCGCCGTGCGCTCCCGCCAACTCTCGTCCGTGCGAGTCATCAGTTTTTTGACTTTGCAGAACAATACCGCCGCGAATATCCATCGGAAGCTCGTGGAAATTTATGGTAGTGATGTGATGAGTCGACAACATGTCACGAAGTGGGTAAGGTTGTTCAGAGAAGGCCGTACTGATACTCACGACGAGGCACGGCAGTGATTTCTGACAAATTTGGGCAAAAAAATTGAAGAACAAGTGCGAAATGACCGCCGTGTGACGACCCTCACGAAGAATTTCCTGACATTTCTCGAAGTCTCCTTGGTAATATTGTGTCGGAAAAACTTGGTTACAAGAAGTTGTGTGCGAGATGGGTGCCCAGAATGCTTACACCGGAGCACCGTCAAAATCGCGTGACTGCCGTGCGCGAATTTTTGGATCGTTTTGCACAGGAGGGAGAAGCTTTTCTGGACTCTATCGTGACGGGAGATAAGACGTGGGTGTGTCACTACACCCCAACAATTTTTCAACGATCAGGAGGTCGAGAAAGCTGTGAAGAAGTGGCTGAAATAGCTAGCGGCGGAGGTCTATGACACTGGCATACAAAAGCTGGGGCCCCGACTACAGAAATGTCTCGATCTTGACGGCGATTACGTTGAAAAATAGTTTAATATATTTGTAAAGTATTCTGTGAATTTCAATTAAATACAAGCATTTTTCGATCCTACATAAATGTTGTAACCTTACTTTCTGGATGACTCTCGTAGATCGATTGTTATTTTTTTAAGCTTACATAATCAGTTCTCCCATTATTTTTAACCTTGCATATTTTATACTTCGTAATTTGAAATAATTTCAAGATTTACATGTCATGGAACAATTTTTTTAACTCTACTAACTCGAAAATTCTAAATACCAATATTGTATAATAGATCAGACATAGCCAACATGAGAAAAAATATTTACATTATAATTTTTTTTAAATTTTATATATTACCCAAATATATATATATATATATATATATATATATATATATATATATATATATATATATATATATATATATATATATATATATATATATATATATATATATATATATATATATATATATATATATATATATATATATATATATATATATATATATATATATATATATATATATATATATATATATATATATATATATATATATATATATATATATATATATATATATATATATATATATATATATATATATATATATATTATATACGAGTACATATAAGCATTCTAAATAATTAATATTTTTTTCTTGAATATTAGAATATAAATTTGTTTAACTTTTTGGTGTCGTATACTCGTATATAAAGTTTAAATAAAATAAATAAACACATATGTTTTATTTTGTATTCACCACGGTTTCAAACACTTTCGTCTTCCTCGTCAGGTGAACTTGAACTAAATTATGTACAAAAATTTAATTGAATAGGTACATACGAGGGGGAGGAGAGAAGTTACTAATAAGGGGATCATCCTTTTGACGACTACCTGCTCCCCTCCCCCTCTTCTATACCTATTACAATTAGAAAAAAAAATTAGACATAATTTAGTTCAACTTCACCTGACAAGGAAGACGGAGGTATTTGAAACAGGTAGTGTCACATTTATGAAATAAATTTAAGAAATGATAATATTTATTTATAGTAACCAAGGCTGTGTGGTAGTGAAAGTAGTAAAATGCAAGACTTGGAAGCAGCATTTGGAGAAAGTTACATCGTTTTCAGGCATTCACATTTTAATATCATTATTACGAGTAATTTTAAAATAAACAAACACCTTGATGTGTATAGTATTCACACTTATTTAGTGATGAAATTTAGCATGGAGTCACCTTGATGTGTACAGTATTCACACTTATTTAGTGATGAAATTTAGCATGGAGTCACCTTGATGTGTATAGTATTCACACTTATTTAGTGATGAAATTTAGCATGGAGTCACCTTGATGTGTATAGTATTCACACTTATTTAGTGATGAAATTTAGCATAGAGTCACCTTGATGTGTATAGTATTCACACTTATTTAGTGGTGAAATTTAGATTATTTGCTTTTCTTTCTTTTTGTTTGTTAGGATCTTTGATTGCCTGAACTTTGATTTATCTCAGATTTGTTTTTTATATGTGATGGTATACATGTTCGTACTTCTTGCCGATAGTTTTTGTGTTATGTAAATTTTAACATATCTATATGATTTATGTAAATAATCATCATTTCTATAACAAGTTGTATTTATATTCATGCGCACTTAAAATTTTAATTTGAGTAATACTTTTTAAAGCTCAATGACATGCATTGTAACAAAATAAAATGAATCATTGTCCACAATAAAATCAAACGTTTTTATCTTAGGTGTTAACATAAGTTGTGTCCGTTTTTTTTTTCAAATTAAATATGAGCACCAAAAGTAAAACAAAATGGTAAAGGTTATACGTCATTCGAAAGAAAATTTTCTGCTCTACAAAATATTCTGTTTGCTTTTACGTTACATATATTATTTTATTTGATTACAAGCCTTCAAAATGGAATGTCAAGTAGACGAAAGTGAGCATTTTGGACACCTCCTTCTGTTCGCGTTTAATCGAAAGAATAAAGCTGCCAAAGGTGCTCGCGATATTTGCGAAGTGTACGGTGAAGATCCTATGAATGAAAGGACAGCTCTTCGATGGTTTTTGCGTTTCAAAGACGGTAATTTCGACCTGAAAGACATGGAGCGTTCCGGACGACCAGTGGACTTCGATGAAGACCGCTTAAACCATATTATTCTTGAAGATTCCCTTCAAACATTTTTCATCACCATTTTCAAACCATTTTTCATCACCAGTAATGATGCGGTAAAGGAACCTTTGCTTGTGGCCATGTGTAGCTCAATGACGCGCGAGCAAACCAGCAGAAATTGTCGAACGTTGATTTTTGTTGTTTTCACCCAAAACATGTGGAACCCAAGCGCCGAACTTCTGGACTTTTCGCATTCATTTAAGATGGCGGTATACAGTCATGTGACTACAATTAATCTGCTCAGCCAATTGCTCTTATACGTTTCTTTTACCCCACTACTTTAACACCGTACACGTAACTTTTACCTCACCACTTTTTCTTGTCGCTTTTACCCCCCTGCTTTTGCACGTTACTTTTACCACACTATTTCTTTTTTTACTTTTACTCAACTATTTTAACCTTTAATTTTACCTCCAAACTTAAGGTTAATAGAAGTATATCGTCTAATTTCATATTTATTATTATATATTATTTTCTTTCAGTATGACACTGTGACGGCGACCTCCTTGGCCTAGTTGGTACGACGCCTATCTCCCAAACTGGAGGTTGCGGGTTCAAACACCACTGGAATACATTTTTTTAAAAGGATTACAGTCTGGTTTTGGCTTAAAGGCTCTTTAACATCGTTCTAATTGATTGGAAGAGATTGCCACGTGGCAATAATTCCGCCAGGCTATACTATATACAACAAAAGTATAATACAATACAATATGAAGAAAGAATATGTGTTGAAGGAGCGAGTGTATGTGAAGAGAGAGGCACTTCTCTCAGACAAAACCTTCAAGTCGTGGCCAAACATTGTGTACCGTATCTTCATCTGCCTTTATATATTGCTCTTTCTTTACATACTTGCACGAGATATTGTCAAAAAGGGCAGGTTAGTAACTATCGAAATTGTTAAACAAATTATTATTAACTTTCAGAGAGTTCATCTTCGGATACAGACTGTTACTGCAGCATCCAAAGGTGAACTGTCTCGCTCATCATACGCCCATCATCACTCTAATGCATATGTTCATGAAACTATGAAGGTGGGGCTAAACTCTCGGTACCAAATGCTTGACGTATCATTTTCAGACATAGTACTGAAGAGACCCATATGGTCTTCATATCGTTTAAGGTATCATAGCACCCATCTTAATGGGCAACTCATTCACAAGACCCCATCACCAGTAACCGTGATACACGAAAATTTCTCCTTTTTCTTGACAAAGTCGTCATTATTACACATCATCTCCATCTTACTCACGTTTACACGCAGGTCAAGATGGAAAGAGTGCTCTGGTAGGTTTTGTACCACACACTTCAATCATCTACAGAGGCTTTTTTCCATATATTAATTTTATTTTGAACAAAACAACGGAACTCTTCAAGGTAGTGTATTGGCTCCAGATTGACTCTCTTTAATATGTATAGTACACTAATTACCAACCCTTTAAGTCACATACAAAACCCTTTGTTTATGGTGATGGTCTCACTTTTTCAACTAAGAAAAACTTATTTGGGACACTTGAAGCAATGAGCAATTATTACAAAGCGAATGAGTTAAAACCAAACCCTTCTTAAACACATGTCTGCGCTGTCCACCTGCATAACCAAGAAGCAAACCATGAACTCAATATCATTTGGAATGATACAAGACTAGAACACTATCCTACATACAAATATTTTGGCGTCACTCTCGATCGAACATTTTCATTCAAAATCCATTGCGGCAAAGTAAAACCAAAGGCTAGAACTTGGACAGAAATTTGACAAATTCATATTGGGTCGCAAAACCTTCTGTTTTCTAAATCTCGGGATTGACCTTGTGCTACTCGAAAGATGAATACACTTGCCTTATCTGGAATAGATCGAGTCACGCTGGTCAGGTGGATGTAGCCCTAAATAAGACATGCTGCCTGATTACGGATTGCCTTAAATCAACTTCACTAAATAAGCTGCACGCCCTCGCCAGGGTTGCTCCCCTAAAAATCAGTAGATATTTGAAACAGTGCTGAAAGCTCCAACTTATTTAATGACCCCATACATCTTTTTCATAACCACCAACCCACAGCCTTTAGGTCACAACATCCAGGCACAACATCATTAGGACTACTAAGCCACTGGAACAACCGTCTATTAATGTTAGGATGAACGAGCTGAGAGGAACATCGGGTTGGTTTCGTTTGGAAAAGAAATGCCACCTGAACGTTGAACTGCCTTGGAGAACCTGGAAATCTCTAAACAGGTTTCGTACAGAAATTAGGAGAACCAAGGACAATATATCAAAATGTGGAATGTTACGTGATGGGTCGATGATCTATATCTGCCGTAGGAGGAATCTATGTGACACTTGCTGCAGTGTCTGTGAAGCCTTGTGTTTTGCAGAGAAGAGGACTTGATTTGTAGAATTCAATGCTATCCAGATGGCAGAATTCTAAGCAGAAGTAGTATAGTGTCTTTAATAAGAAAACAAGAACAATTCTATTTTAATGGTATCAGCTCTTGTTCGGATTTAATAAGTCATAATGGGTATCATTACATATTTTATCTATCTCATGTAATATCTTTATACAATGTATTTAATTATATATTGTACATAACATATATCATATGTTAGATGCCACTAACAAATATTAAAATGAATATTTCAGAATAAATGTAGGACAATATATCATAGCCATAGGATTTGGTAAACTGGATAAAGCAATGTGCATTTGGGCCGGGATGCAGCTGGTGTCCCTGTTAGTCTATCCTCTGGTGCACATCTGGGCAGTTATGAGTCCACCACGTGAGTGATTGAAATATCTTATATGATCTTTTGTGTAAAAAAATAACCCTAATTATATCTTGTTTTTTATGGTTGTATATGATAATCCGTGTTGTTAAAAATGATCTAAAATTAGCTATTTGACGGCCTCCATGGTCTAGTTGATAAAATACTTGTCCTCTGACACGGAGGTTGCGGGTTTGATTCCTGTGGGATGTCTAGTTTTCACTTCATCTCTCTACATGTACCGTATACAAAGAAAGTGTTACACATGATTCCTTTGAGCACTGTTACAACTGCCACATGTGATTTCTTTAATAATAGTTCGACTTCCCTTGAGGAAAAACTAAACGTGGCTATATACTCGTAAAATAGTTATTTGAATTAATTCATTCATTTTAAATTGCTGTAAACGTACACCGCTATCACTATTTACCAGGCTTTTTGAGTAGCATGTTACTTGAGATTGAACAGTAGCTATAACAGCGCTACTTTTTCAAAGTAGCTTTAACAACACTGGTTCTAATGTTAATATTATTTTATTTTGTAAAGAAAAGCGATTGTAAAGTAGTTCTGGAAATATATTACAATATTAAGGCTCAATAAATTGGACAGATTAGATACCCTAGAAATGTCTAAATCAGTACACCGATCCGAACATCTGTTGAACAGTTATTTCCCTAAAATCTCTCCGCTCTTGGCTGAAATTATCCCGTGCCTCCCTCACCCCTCAGCCTCCAACCGTTGAAGCGTGTATATCGGTACCAGTTCGAACAGCATTTAGTCTTGTTTGCGCTCCCCTGAAGATGAGGTGAAAGCCTTGAAACCGGTAGGGTTATACCGTCACAAAAAAGTGGAATAAACAGTGTTTGATAAAAATAAATTACAATATTATTTTATTTTTTAAAGAAAAGCGATTGTAAAGTAGCTCTAAAAATATATTATTCAGGCTCAATATGAGCTAATTACACTGGTAGCAAATCTCAGGGGCCATCACAAACTCCTTCAAGAACATTTAATGTATCAAAGTTTTCACTCTTAATTGATATAAAAAATACATAATATTTAACAATATATTACTTTGTTATTCCACTAATCACATTAATGTCTAATACACGTGTTTCTACCTGCTGTCCCAAGGCTCTCTTCAGGTAGAATAAATGGTGCTTAGATCAGACTAGTGTCATCTTACATTAGACCACCCACATTGGAAGTGTGTATGATCTGTTGATCCGAAGGAAAAATATTTAAGAAGTGTGAATTTTTTTGCATTCCTTGTTTATTTATTATTGTTTTTTTCTTTTTCAATGACTTTTTGTGTCTTTAATGTTTCTTAATTGTTTTTTTTTATATATTTTTTGCGACATATGTAAATTTAACTTTATGTACTTTTATTGAATTTAGGATTAGTCTCTATTTATGAGAAATTATTTTTAGATGCACAACGCATATGTTCTTGTATTCTAGTGTCTATGTTTCTTTGTGTCATTCCAATATATAATATGCATTCAAACCATCTTAATGCACTCAAACCTTCTTGAATAAAACTATAGGAGTTTTGTCTTATTGCGACTATTCAAACATAGCAAGTTTTACCACTGAAAATTTTAATTTTCTTTCTGAGCATGGACTGTCCCTACGATCTGGTGGTGGCAACATCTTTTGTACACAATCCCATTCTTTCACCACTTTATTCTGCACATCATCTTTAGCAGTTCACTCAGCTTGACTTTAGAATGATCTACCTGTGGCCATTCAGATGTGCTTTATCCATATATATATTTAACAATAAACAAAAGCTGCATTATTTATCTCAACATATTCCTCTTCCCTAACTCCTTTATAATTCCCATCCTTTGTTCTATTTTATTGAGATATATGTTATGTTTTAATTTTTTATACTTTTACTCAAATATTCTTTCACTTTACTAAGTTTAAGACATGGTCACGGATACTGATAATAATTTTAAAGCAAAAGCTAGTTGATTGGAAGAAATTGTATTAGTGGAATAAATCCACCAGATGCATTTACATCAGGGCCGACCTAAGACACGTGCAAAGAGAGCAGCCGTACCTAGTCTCGTATTTATGAGGCGTTACTCTTATGACACATAAATAAAAAAATGGTATTTATGTTACCTAATTAATTTGGTCCCAACCTATTTTAAATAGGCCGCCTCTAATTCTTGTTATTTGTATGTTTAAAAAAAATCTTTATTGCTTTTTGGGCGTCATTAAATTGTGATTTGTGATACACTCCGTAAGTGAATAAGCTTATTTATTAAAAATAAACAATCAATTGCATACATCCATTCATGACAATATTTTTGTGAAATGAGTAAGCACTTTTTTAATGGGTGAAAATATTTTGGCAATGTTTGACCTGTTTTTTCCCTGTTACATAGATATAGGTGTAAATAAATAAGAAGGCCCTGCCCAAACTTGACTCTCAGCCCCACAATTTCCCATGTAGGCCATGGATGTCATATCGTATGGAATTATGTTTTTTGGAGGTTTATTTCCAAAACTTGTAACTTAATTTAATATTTTACCCCTACAGCACCCCTCAGAAGAGCATGGGATATGAGTTGGCTGATGATATTCATAGTGAGTCAAATTCTGTTCATGGCGGGGCCCATCTATCTAATGTGGACTATTGGCTTCCCCGTAGCCTCAGCATCAATCATTAACGCAGAAATGGTAAGAATTCGTAAATTTGCATTACTGTTTCCTTGATTGATCTACTGAATTCATAATTTTATCTTCATTAATTCCACCAAAATATTATGATGGAAGAATTTTTTCTGTATGGTAATTTTAAATATTCAGGACCTGCATTGACGACAAGCCAAACATTAAAACCAGTGCAGATACATGTAAAACCTCTTAAAACAAGCATATTGCTTATTGACAAACTCCGTTGCCTGTTTGGTAAGACGGAAGTATTTCAGGTTCGATTTCTGATGGTACTCAAAATAGTTAAAAAAGGGTCCCAGTGTGGTTAAAAAGTTCTTCTAACAACATTACTCCCACGCACTAGATTGGTGCAAGGATATTTCAAATATGTATGATGGCAAACTGTGAGCTACTTGCCTACTCCAGTGGTTCTTAATTCAAAATTACTGGGTCCGAAGACAATATGTTCTCCTGACAAGCTCTTAAATGCCCCCCACACGAAGAATTTGTATATTTTGAGGGGTATCATACGAATGAATGAATAATTTGCTTGAGAAAAAATCTTACTATTATATATTTAAGGATATTAATAAGTGAATTGAAATTCATATGAATACAAGAAACTTATAATTTTTCTGTGTGTTTTCCTGTATTTTACACTCCAAGCTCCGAAAAAAAAATCAGATTATCAAATGGGAAACTTGAAGTCATCTTTCACATGTTAAGGTTTCATTTAAAATATTTTATAAGAAATTATGTCTCGTTACTACAGATATACTTGTAAGCTTATGAACGGATGAAATGTAATTTATCAAAGGTTGTGGCTCTAATTTTGTGGAATTCCATATTAGAATATTTAACAAAGTTGTGAATATATAATACATACACTGGAATGACAAAATAATATAGGTACTACAATACTGATTTGCGAATTCTGAATGATTGTTATTAGATAAAGAACATACGTGTTTTCTATCTAATAACAATTATTCAGAATTCGCAAATCAGAGCAATTTCAAAGAAAGTTAAGTAAATTTTTTACATACCTATGTCACAAAGTTATATAAAACGAATAATTTAAAAACATGAGAGATATACAAGAAAATAAACAAAAATAAAAAAGTTATAAATAACAAAAAAATATAAAAGCTTTCAATAGACCACATACACTTTGGATCAATGGACCACACACACTTCCAATGAAACAATGACATCAGTCTGATCTAAGCATTATTTTTATTACAAATCGGGGTGTTTCTGCCTTAAAAGAGCCTCGAAATATAATAAGTATTATACAAGGTGTAACATGAGGTGACGATCAACGGAAGCAGGGTGATGGGGGACCTCAATACCTATCGATTTAACCCCCATATATGTTCAGCGATATTCAGTGGTTCTCAAGTAATTTGTATTTTTGTGAAATTTGAATAAAAACCCGATTTTAGGCTAAACTTCGTAAGTGTAACTAAACTATTAGCTCTGCGATCGTGATTTTTTTTTCTAGGTAAAGTATAATAATGGGCCTTACGTACAACAATACCACTTTTCGTCGCAACCCTCTAAATTTGGAAAGAAAATAATCATCTTAAAAATTTTTGCAAGTCTAATTTTCCACTAACTTTCATGAGCTCTAGACAAAAAAAATCACACCGCTTTTTTTTCTACAACTTATATTAAAAACTACTCACGTTTATAGAGAATTAACCGTTGTAATTTCATTCGGCTAGTACTAGAGCATCATGTTGAAAAATTTACTCAAATGGTACAAGTCCCAAAAATCGATATTTTTTTTAAGTCAAAGACTACTTTAAAGGGTGAAAATAGGTGTTCGAATGTAACTGCGATACTTATCAGAGTAATCAGATAGCAGCGGTTAGTTGACGTTGACAAATATAGCTAATCAAAATACGACCGTGATTTTAAAAAAAAAAATTTTTTTTTTACATAAAATGTTCAAAATGAGCACCATTGTTTGTTATGTACAGCCAACACCTTCTCAGTGTAGGTGTAGGCTATACACAGCTTACAATGGTGCTCATTTTGAACATTTGATGCAAAAAAATTTTTTTTTTAAATCACGGTCGTGTTTTGATTAGCTATCTTTGTCAACGTCAACCAACCGCTGCTACCTGATAAGTAGCGCAGTTACATTAGAACACCTATTTTCACCATTTAAAGTAGTCTTTGACTTAAAGAAAAAGTATCGATTTTCGGGACTTGTAACATTTGAGTAATTTTTCAACATTTAAAGGGTTAATTTTCCATGAATGTGAGTAGTTTTTAAGATAAGTTGTAGAAAAATAAAAGGTGTCCTTTTTTTGGTCTAGAGCTCATGAAAGTTAGTGGAAAAATTAGACTTTTTAAGATGATTTTTTTTCCAAATTTAGAGGGTTGCGACGAAAAGTGGTATTGTTGTACGTAAGGCCCATTATTAAACAACACAGAAAAAAATCACGATCGCAGAGCTAATAGTTTAGTTACACTTACGAAGTTTAGTCTAAAATCGGGTTTTTATTCAAATTTCACAAAAATACAAATTACTTGAGAACCACTGAATATCGCGGAACATATATAGGGGTTAAATCGATAGGTATTGAGGTCCCCCATCACCCTGCTTCCAATGATCGTCACCGGGTGTTACACCCTGTATAATGTAGTTAGTGGAATAATAAAAATGTAATTTATTGTTAAATGTTCTAGGATGAAATTTATTTGGTGAATGTGTAGTTTTACCATTGGAATAGTGTTTAGTATTAAACTTATGAGCATAAATTAGGTTAGTCAAGATGGTGCGTAAACACACGGCATGTTTGCATGAATTATGTTTGTTCCAATATATTAAGTAATTAATTATTATAATCAGATTTATTATTTGAATTTTTATTTATTGATTATAAGGCAGCTATGGTAGACTGCATTTGGTGAGCTATCTTTCACTGTAGTCTCCAAAGTACCAGATATATCTAAAGAAAGGCCTATTTAATTCAAGTGTTAACATTCACAAAACAAACAAGGCACAATCTCATGGTGCCACAGAGGGATATGGAGAGAGTAATGCTGAATATTTCATTATGGACCGGAAGAATTAATGGATAAGGCAGCAGACTAAATTTGCAATGTCACTGTGAAGGTTGCCATACAGAGAGAGAACTGGGTATATTACCACGTATTGTGATGATAGGTGAACCCAGTGCTGGAGTGGCGACCAAGGACAGAAAAGTAGTGTAAAAAGACCCCTAGCAAGATGGTTGGATGACATTAGAAAAGTGGCTGGGAGCAACTGGAAGCAATGTACTCTTGATAAAAACAAGTAGAGAGAGGTATATGTCCAACATTGGAGGTTTAGTGAATCGGTCGTTAAGGAAGAGATGATGATGGTTGTTGATAAATAAATAAACTCGTTAAATCGCAATGCGGAAAGAGAGAGTGTTAATTTTTATAGTAACGCAGGTATTTATATCTTTTTGGAATGTGCGCGAGAGTGCGCTCGCGATATGCTTACGTCTCGCTTCTGTAAATGCAGAAAACGGTTTTTGTCATATGTAGGTATTCATCTAAATACGGAACTGGTGAGATAGCCGTGGCGCGTTCTTTCTCTCTCTGGCGTGTGGTGCGGTCGCTCGGCTGGCGTCAATGGCCGGCATGTGACCTTCGGACTGTTTACTATAATTTATCGAGGAATCCGAAGGTCGTTTCATCGGTCATTGACCGTATGTATGCGACAATATTCGGAGACGACCGCTACAGACGTAACCAGGCTGATGGTGAGGGAAGGCAGCTCATAAGCGCCAGTAAATAAATTCAAGTGGAATGATATCTGCAGTTAGATTATTACTGCATTAAAACATAGGTCAAGGTTTAAATAGCCATTGTTATCGACTAATATCTCTCTCATATTCTTTCAAATGCGATTTGTTTTACTCTACAGGTACGTTTTATGATGAAAATGCCTGCATTTGTACGCACAGTTTATCCTCGGGCTCGATCCTCAGGCATGCCCCCTTTTTCGTGCTACCTCTACTTTCTTTTTGCCCCAACGCTAGTCTACAGGGACAGCTATCCCAGGTGAGTGCAATGTAGCGTTGCTTCTTATTTTATTTATATTTGTTCATGTCAAAAAATATACGAAGGGAACAAACTAAAAGAAACTAGTCATTATGCAATTCACAATGACGCTTATGCCTCTACAACAGTGTCTGTCAAACTGTGTGCCGCAAGAAATCTCAGGGTATGTCGCGAAGGAAGAAGCCTCAAAACCGCACCCGTTCTGTTGGTACCTACACTATGACTTCCTTTATTTATATTAATAAGGTACATTTCCTTTTTTAAGGCACTTTTATTTGGTGTGCCGCGGAACAAATCCCATTCACCAGTGCGCCATGAAGTAAAAAAGTTTGGCGGACACTGATCTACAATGATGTTAATAATGGGGGCAATGTTTAATCATAGCATTAAACTTTTTTGTCGCTTCTAATTTAATTTTGATTTGAGCATGTTGTGGTCAATGTTGATTTTTTGTCGCTTCTAATTTAATTTTGATTTGAGCATGTTGTGGTCAATGTTGATTTTTTGTCGCTTCTAATTTAATTTTGATTTGAGCATGTTGTGGTCAATGTTGATTTTTTGTCGCTTCTAATTTAATTTTGATTTGAGCATGTTGTGGTCAATGTTGATTTTTTGTCGCTTCTAATTTAATTTTGATTTGAGCATGTTGTGGTCAATGTTGATTTTTTGTCGCTTCTAATTTAATTTTGATTTGAGCATGTTGTGGTCAATGTTGATTTTTTGTCGCTTCTAATTTAATTTTGATTTGAGCATGTTGTGGTCAATGTTGATTTTTGATTGCGCATAAATTATGAATATGTTGATTTATTATTATTTTCTTATAATCATTTTATTTGTATCTAACTATTCTTTTTTTCACATGAATGTCAAGAGTGACAATCGGTGTGGTATGGTGCGGGCTGACCGTCTTAAGACGATCCTGTATCATATAAATAACTATGTACATATATTGTATAATTTTGTAAAATGATAATATAAACTTGTTTACTGCATACCTAAATGTATGTGTTGTTTTATTGTGATTGTATTCGTTTTATTTGATTTTTATGTAATTTTAAATTTATTTTGTATTTGTCACTACTTATATTTTTTAAATATTGTTGTAAGGTACATTGTATAGCTGATGAATGAAAAAATAAATAAATTTTAGGACCAAAGAAACAAGATGGAGGCTGGTAGCGTTCGCTATACTGGAACTTGTTACTGAGATCTTCTTTTGGAGCGTTATCATCGAAATCTTTATAATAGGCCCATTTGGAAACACTGGCTTGCCTGGTCATGTAAGATGATTATTTTGTTTAATTATTCACAAAAACTTACATATTTTAGGTTCTTTTTCTAGTAATTACAAAAAAATTATAAGATTTTACATTTAAAATCCTCAGTCCAGTATTTATTTATTTATTCAACACTTTTATTACAATACAATCTGACGGGCTTATTGCAAGGCGGCAATCTCTTCCAGCCAACCAGACAAAATTAAATGAAGCAAGTTACGTGGTCGCATAAATCATTCAAATGACTATCCATTCCCACGAAATTCATAAACATATACGTGAGAACATGCCCACGAGCCCCACAAAGACGGACAATCATCCGAATATTATTTTTCATATAAAGTGAGATATCATCAATCAAAAGGAAAGGAAAGGATGGTGGAGAGGAAAGGAAAAGAAAAATCAGGAATGAAACACGTTATTTTACTGACTAGAAATGAAGAGTTTTTTTTAGTCGCTTCTTAAAGCATGCCAAGGACGGAGCGAGTCTTATATTGGTTTGTAACTGGTTCCAGAGTCTCACTGCATGGACAGTAAAGGACGACGTAAAGAAAGAGGAGCGGTGAACTGGAAAGGCCAATAAACAATCTCTGCTTGAGCGTAGCGCTAATCCATTATTGGAAAGACGCTGAAAATTTTCGGCGAGATAAGAGGGTGCGGCGGGACAGTTAAGGATATTATACAATAGAGACAGTATGTGAATTTGGTGTCTATTTCTAACATTCAACCAGTTCAATGCCTTCTGGTATGAAGTTATATGATCGTACTTTCATAGGTTGAAAATGAATCTTAGACACACATTTTGAAGACGCTGTAATTTGTCCACCTGTTCCTCTGTAACATCCAAGTAACCATAGTGGGACAAAATACTCATTTCTATCCCTGGAATTATGTGAATTTTATTCAGAGTGGGATCTCATATGCGACAAACTTTAAAGTGAGATAATGAAACCATGTGACTCCCTTATTTAAGGAAACTTCAACAAATTTGTACAAAAAGTAACTTACCATAAATGACTCATTTCTTTAATATAGTAGTTAAGATTTAGTATTTTGTGTTAAGATCGAACTATGAATTCGGACCTTAAGTAACAGTACACATTGGGATACTCATGTGGCATCTTACTTGTATTTATGGTACTTCACCCTCATTGAACATATTTCAATGATTTTTTTTAATTTCCTTGATTATGACAGCATTAAGACAATAGAACTATATAAATTTAATAAGTCTTATTGTTATCTAGAGTCACAAAAATAATCTTATTATTTGTGGCTCTAGATGACATTAAATTTGGCCATTCTTGCTACTATATATTCATATAAGATCTGAATAATTTTGTATCAATAAACAGGTAACATCTGTCTTACCACTTCAAGTTTCTTTGAAATGTTATTGTGATTTCAAGGGGTAAATGTGATGATTGCAGGAGGTGACAGTCTTCCAGCTATTAGAAAAGTACGTGATTTCCATAGTGGGCAGCTTGTTCTTCGTATTCTTGTTCTTCTATATGATGTTTCACACTTGGAGTAATGGCTTTGCAGAGGTGGTCCGTTTTGGAGATCGTCAATTTTACTTGGTATGCGTTTTGAATTTCTTTTATTAAACGTTTATCTCTTAACTGGTCAATTACAGTATCTTGTACTTGTGCTTTCCTGTAGAATCAAGGAGTATACGACCTTCATATTTTTCAGGTAGTCTTTTCGATTGTCTTTAAGACTCCAAATTGAGCCATTCTTCGAAATTCACATAAACCTCAGGACCGTTTGATTAATTTCCTATTACCCTTAAAATAAACTTTTGCAGCAGTTATAGATCGCCTTAGAGCTGGTTCAGCCACGGGTTACAAAGGTCATGAAATGCCAAGCTGTGAATCGACCTGCATGTAGTCACTTTACGACCTTCTTATGTTCCCGATAAAACTTATAGGGTGATAATGGAATAACAACATAAATATTTATTGAATAATTTTTGCAATCATTTAAATTTCAAAGTTTTAACTGAGCCATCTAAGAATTATAAAGGTTTATTTTTATAAAGAAGTATTTATTTAATAATTTATATTAATATTGTCTCCTTTAAAGTAGTCTTCATAGGGAAAAAAATACACTTTTGCCAATGTATTTTCCAATCCGCAAAACATTTGTAGACGGAACATTTCGGGATTTCCTTTAGCTTTTGTCTTCATCTCTTCTATGGTCGCAAAACTTTGTCCATTTAATGTCCTCTTTATCTTTGGGAAAAGAAAAACATTGCAGGTGGCCATATCTGGTGAATATGGTGGCTGCGGCATCACGACGGTGTTTGTTTTGACCAAAAATTCACCAATTAGTAGTAGTGAAGTGTGAGCTGGTAAATTATCGTAGTGCAAAATCCAGAAGTAGTTCGTCCACAATTTCGATAGTTTTTTTTTTCGGGTTACCTCATGTGAATGGCATTAAACTTTAAAAAAAATATTTTTTTTAAATGTAAAAGTCGCAAACGTGCCAACATGCGTTGTAAATACTTCCTTGTTAAATACAAACTGCCTATCCAATATGGCTGAAAATTGAAACGTACTTCACAGACAAAAAGGTGAGCAAAAACAAACAGCCTGAAATTAAAAAATTCTCATAATTTTGACACTACAAAATGTTTTGTGACCGAGGGGGCGGTCACAAAACAACGCGAACACCAGTTACAGACACACTCGTCCGAAATCAATATTGCGAAACATCCCCCCGACCCCCCCCTCTTTAACTCTAATCATCCCCCCAAATGACCCCCCGATTGTCACTCTGAACACCCCATCATCGATAATTCCTCCGGCAGACAGTTTACCCCCATAGGCAACCGCATTTCTCACCTTCAATAAACATTTTCTACACCTTAATATATTTATAAAAGTCACACACATTTCCCCACTCATTTACTTATCTACATATACTATATTCATTCTTATAATTTATTCACAATTCATTTTTTTTTTTTTTTTTTTTTTTCACCCATTCAATATAAAACAGTGTGTGACGACACAAATTTATGTATATTTGTATTTAATATTATGTATATATCATCATATTTATATATGTATTTAATCGTTTATAATTTCTCATAATCATTCATAAAATCAAAACAATTACCACAAACCTATCCTTTCCCGATTCCCAAAAAGATCCAAAAATTTCCAATAAATATCTTAACAGTCAGAACTTATCCGATGAAGGAGTAAGGTGTCCTACCATCGGACCGAAACTCCGAACAAGCTATCCATCACTTGTGATGTTTTGTGACAATAATGAACAAAATATATTCAGAGCATTGTGACACTGATTATTGTCAACATGGTAAATACAAAATGTACCTACATATCAACAACTTTAGCATATTTTTTAACAACACTGGTTACTTCTTTTTATTATACTCCACATTTTATGAATTTCTGCTGTTACACAATGTAGTTCTGATTAATTTATAAATATGGCAGAATACCAATGAAGATTTTTTCGTACTGCTAGGCAGTGTTGAGAATATACCAATCGTGTTGTTCAATTGGTTCAATATCTCTAAACTGCACGTCACTGCGTGTGTAGCCCTCAAATGATTTCTTGCACCAGTTGTAATTATCGGAGACTTATGAACGAAGTGACTGTAGTAAGAATAACGTCACGGATGCTGCCTTCTTATTCCGGGGCTTCTATGATTGCATTCTGTCAAAATTTTAATGTGGTTTACAAATTTTGTATAATCACTCTTATCTGTATTATAAATATCACAGGTACATTTTTTGTACTTGTTTCAGCATATTTTTATATTTAAGTTGATGTGGATCCCTAAATCCCCAGCTGCTTTCTAATTTATTTCTTTATTCTAATATGTTCCAGGATTGGTGGAATCAGACTTCATACAATGGCTTTTACCGCACGTGGAATATAATTGTACATGACTGGCTCTATGTTTACGTATATCGAGAAATACATCTCGTGACTAGGAGTAGATTTAAATCAATATATGGAGTGTTTATTGTTTCAGCCTTATTTCACGAGATATTTCTCATTTTTACTTTTTCTAACTTCTTTCCAATACTCTCCTCAATGATGATACTTATAGGAGCTCCGTTTATGTTTGTGAATAGTAAAATGCTAGGAGGAAATTTTTTCTTGTTAACAACATATACAATAGGAGTAACTATGCTGTGGATGCTGCACAGCATGGAATACTTTGCCCGAGTCAACTGTCCTCTATTAGGAGAACCGACCTTAGGAGAAGTTTTATTACCCAGATTGTGGACATGTAGGAAAATGATTTTTGATTGAATAAGACTAATTAGTGTTATGATATAAATATTAAGTTATTTTATTTTAGCACTAGCTGTACCCGGCCACGCGTTGCTGTGACTGGTTAAATGGAAAAGAAAGAAAAGAGAAAGCACACTTTTCTAATATGTTTAATTTCACAATGCTTGTGGGTATACAATATTTTTGACGTCTTTCAGCCACTCTCACCTTGTCGCGTTCATTCTGTTGAGAACAAAGCAGATCTGAACCTGCAGAACGCGATCACCGTGCTCGCAACCGTGCATCCTCAAGTCTGGCTGCACGTCACTCAGCTGCTTCCTCGGCACGTATTTGAGCCATTATTTGTCTGTTTCGCTCGTTCGCTGATGCCCGTTCTTCCTCAGTTTGATTTGCAATTACTCGTCGCACTGCTTCCGCTCCGCGAGTACGATGACCTAAGTTTGATCTTCTGCGAGGCATTATTTTGATGAACTAAAGCAGATTGATTGCACTGAAAAAGAAGAAAGAAAGTTAGAACAAAAACATATAAAATTGCAAAACATTAAAAAAGGAAAAAACACGAACTAAAAAACCAAGAAAAAACAAAAAAAAAATAACGTGTCGCCACAAAGTAAAGTATTTCACGCAAGCATTTATTTTGTCCGCCGGTGTCGATCGAGGAAATATAGGTAATGTTTGCCTGAAATCTCCTGCAAGCATTAATGCGTTCCCAAATGGTCTCTTGTTTCCACGCAAATCTTGCAATGATCGATCAAGAGCCTCAAGCGTTTTTTTGCGTGCCATTTTGCATTCATCCCAAACAATAAGTTTGCATTTCTACAATACTTTTCCCATGCCGGATGCTTTGGAAACTTTGCACGTGGGAGTTTCAATGAATCGCATGTTCAATGGAAATTTTAAAGCGGAATGAGCAGTTCTTCCACCTGGTAGCAATCTCGCAGCGATTCCAGATGACGCAAGAGCTAAGACTGTCATTTTAGGATCGAATTGCTGCCAGAATCAATCAAATTTTTGATTGGAATAAACAAACTAAGGACATAATTTTGAGTTCGTTTTTCTGGGGTTACATGATAATACAAATACCTGTAGGCCAGTTAGCAGAGAGAGATATGTGCCGATGAGAACATGCCGACTCAAACCATAATCATCAGCTGGGTTGTACCTGAATGCAAGACAATTATAATCGCGTGATTGCTGAGCACAGAGTCGTGTTTGACGCTGATCTGCTGTTTAGTTTGATCTTCTGCGAGGCATTATTTTGATGAACTAAAGCAGATCGATTGGACTGAAAAAGAAGAAAGAATGTTATAACAAACATAAACATATAAAATTACGAAACATTAAAAAAGGAACTGAATAAAATTGTTAAGTTCTTAGACATCTTTGTTCTTGGCGGCAAGAATAGCTCGTTCACTCAGCCAATCGTGATTCACTCAGCCAATCGTAATAATTGATTTGAATATTGGGAAATACTTTTTCAACCAATTTTTTTTTCGACGTCACTAAATTGCAGAAGTTATGAGGCAATGAAATTCGTCCTGAGAGCATATCAACCGGCACCTTTCCGTTCCTAATTTGCAGCAGTTGGTGTGAGAATATCTCAGCTGATCGATCGTTTTGCAGCTGGACACGCATTTGTCAAATAGGAGTATTGTGAAGGAAATATTTGTCAATTAGGAGTATTGTTAAGGAAATACAGAGATAATTGGAAATAATTAAATGTTTAGAAAATAGAGAGATTTTTGGAACTAATTAAATGTTATGGAAAGACAGAGAGATATTTGTAACTAATTAAATGTTAAGGGAAGACAGAGAGATAGTTGTAACTTATTACATGTTAAGGGAAGACAAATAGATAATTGGAACTAATTAAAAAAATCTACATTTCTACATACGATTTGATAGATTTTGAAATATAAACATGGAGATAAAATTAAATTCTATATAAAAATATGCTTTTAATATTCCTACTGACGTCTTCCAGCCACCCTCAGCCTGTCGCGTTCATTCTGTTGTGAACGAAGCAGTTCTGAAGCTGCAGAACGCGATCGACGTGATCGCAACTGTATTTGAACCATTATTTGTCTGTTTCGCTCGTTCGCTTACAAGACATAACCTGTTAATGAGCAATGTTTAGTATTGCGTTATCAATTCCAATGCATTTCGCGATATAATTTGAATTTAAATGAAAATAAATCGACACATCACAAATCCACCGACAATTGCATTGAAAAATAAGGAAAAAAACTGTTAAAACATGAAATGAAAGAACCCGAAACGTCGAAAATGTTATGTCACACACACCTGTCAATGAGAAATGTTTAGTTTGCGTGTGTTGCTGCAGAGGGCGCTCCCATTATATCGTCTGTTTTATATACAACTGTATATAAAAAAGTATATATAAACTGGCGCGTATTAGAATGCAACCTTCTGTCAAAATTTCAAAGCAATGAAAATAAAAAAAAAAAACAGTTAAAAAACGAAATGAAATAATCCGAAACGTCGAAAATGCAATGTCACATAACCTGACAATGAGAATTGTTTAGTTTGCGTGTGTCGCTGCAGGGAGCGCTCCCATTATTTCGTCTGTTTTATATATAACTGTATATGAAAAAATATATATAAACATGCTTGTATACGAACGCAACCTCTTGTCAAAATTTCAAAGCAATCGGTGAAGAACTTTCAGAGATTAGATTGATCTGATCAATCAGCTTCAATTTTTTTTAAATTATCAATATCCATGACCGTGATTGAACTTAGTAAATCAATATAAGATAAGAGTTAATGAAAAAAATTAATGCAAAAGATAAATTTCAAAGAATAAACCGTTATTAAAATAAGACAGCAAAGCGCCAATAACATAATAAATTATGATCCACAACAGGAGCACCCTTGAGGATAATCTGTTCTTTAAACAGAGGTATATAAATTGTTCTTTTATACAATATAATGAAAATAGGGAATGGTTTTTTTTTTTCTCTCACCTGGCGAGTTTATTGCCATGTGGCAATCTCTTCCAACCAACCAGCAAGATGTTTAAATGGGCCCTACGTGAAAACCAGACAGGAATTCCATTTAAAAAAAATCTGGATTCCAGCGGGGATCGAACCCGCAACCTCCGGATCGGCAGACAATGTTAGTTTCTTAAAAAGGGATGTAGAGGTAATCTATATCTTATCTCCAGATCCTCTAAACATGTACAGTGCTGAATAATCAAAACTATCCTCTTTGCCTAAAAGAATAATAAAATTTTCTTCTTAAACATGAATTACTCCTTATAAATCCTTTGAGGTTAATTTGACTCAACTTTGAAATGATTTTCCTGACTCGATAAGATATAAAATCACCCCATATGTATGTAGGAAAAAAGGAAAAAACTCAAATAACATTATTTATCTTAAAATATCCCACATAAACTTTCCCTTCTAATTCTGTTCTTTCTAAAGATTTGTCTTTGATCTTTTATTAAAATGTTATTGTTCGAATGTTACTTTTTATTCGTATGCTTTATACATAGTCATGAATACCAAATATACTTTTTTTATGAAAAAAAGTGTAGTTGATTGGAAGAAATCGCTACAAAGGGATATATCAACCAGGTGTATAAAATAAATACAGTAAAAGTCCTGTAATTAGAAGAACGATTATTCATAATTCATATTTTTCATCATTATCTCGAAATCAACTTTTCGTAATAAATTCTACTATTTAATTAAAAAAAAAATGTGTATTTTGTAATCTCAATATTTTTCTTCAATGAGTGTTTATGAAATTCTATCAATTCAAAATTTTCCATACAACCTATGTAGAAGGGCCGAGGTAGATAGATCAGTATTCAAGCAGAATTCCCGGGGTTCCCCCTATATCCAAAGACACAATATCAAAATGTAACATCTTTCTTGCGGTTGGCTGGAAGAGATTGCACTGTATACAATGAAAGTGTCTTACAGTACAATCTTAGGTATATAAACATGTCCTTTGATATGAGTTAATATAGTATATTACGTTGTTTTACTAGCACGGCATAGGCCCTGGACCTTGTAAGTCCTAGACTGTTGTGTGCATTAGTACGTATGTCTTTTTTGACAGCAAATTGTACGAATCATATGAGTGTTTAATATTGATGGGCAAGTAATTATCAATGGATAATTAAATAAATATTTTCTGAGGTTGAATATGTATCACAAACTGATATTTTTCAGTCACTGAAGTTTGTCCAATTGTTCTTCAATAACATTCAAAACGGTTGTTAAAAAAATATAGTCAAATCTCATTTTAACGAAATTTTAGGTACCTATTAAATCGTTTTATTAAACAAAAAAATTTATTTACAGTTTTATTCGCATATACTATATTTTATTAATTAATCGCAATACAAACATCTTTATGTATACAATTGCATACATTAAAATCATGTAACATACATAAAGTAATTGAAAAAAATAAATAGTAATAAAATCCGTTCTTTTTTATTGGGTCGGGCTCAAAGCAGAATAAAAACTATATTTTTATTCTGCCCTGAGCTTACTTTTCCCAAAATATTCAAGATCGTCGTTGTTTTCCGCTACTTTGATACATTTTAAAGGTGAAGAAATTAAAAAGTTCATAAAATGATGAAAGCATGCGTCAAAACTAAACATACCCCCGCGACAATCAATAAAATACTGATGACTCACTGAGAATGACTTACTCTGGCGGCTGTAAAAGCAATTGCGACATTCTTATGGATACCGAAATGAGATGATCTAAACTGAAGGAAAGATGTG
The DNA here is from genome assembly GCA_949825065.1 of Odontocerum albicorne. NCBI lineage: Eukaryota > Metazoa > Arthropoda > Insecta > Trichoptera > Odontoceridae > Odontocerum > Odontocerum albicorne. The sequence continues at coordinate 7,183,188 of OX463840.1, read as the reverse complement.
ATGTTACATGGGATGCTAATCTCTTAATAATTATGAAGTTTGAGTTTGGTTGTATTTAGTAAATTTTTAAAAAAATTCGCTATACTGAAATATTTATTTCGTTAATATGAGATTCTTTTAAGTTATTTTGTTTTTGGAGATTGCAAAAACATTGTTATTTATACTGAAAATTTTGTTATTTCGGTATTCGTTATAACGTGATTTGACTGCATTGTGTGTATGATTGGATTCTTATTTTTTAAAATTAAGTTTAGTGTTATTAAACCTACTGTCAAAAATTTAAGTGTGTTTTTTGATTGCCAAGTGAGCAGTTAATCTCAAATATATGACATCATTATAATAATAAAACTACCATTTATGATACAAACTCAATTTTATTTTTTGTCGATTAAGTGACCCTAAATACGTAAATTAAAAAATGTGAAGAAAGTCATTTTATAGTAGCTTAAGTCATTTTTAATGATTTGTGAATTTGATTTATAAATATTAAAAACTCCTAATCCTTAATCATAAAATACCTACCTCTTTTCTACTTTCATCTACCTTTTCCTTATTTCCTTATTCTTCTGCCACGAAAAAAACCTTTTTTACTGACAGGGAGATTTTCTGTTTTTTTTAATTAATCGTTTTAAGGTTTTGGTTTTAACTTTTTTTGGAACTCCATGTTTGTAATTCCACTAACTACATTAACCCCCGCTACACATGTTTCCACCTTCTATCCCAAGGCTCTCTTCATTCATCTGCCTGACGAGAGCCTCGGGATAGGAGGTAGAAACACGTGTTGCAGTAGCAGTGATAACCAAAAATATTTTTCCCTGTCTAGTTGCAATGGATCCAACAGTTCTTCGGTTACATAGTCAAATAAATAAAGGGTAATAATCGAGGATATAGTGACTAAGTCAAGTATCTGGCAAAAAAATCACATTTGCATCCAGGAGGGTAGAAGATAAAGTCAGAAGATAGAAGTGACACGATCATCAAGAAAGAGATAATAATGTGATGAACAAGAAATACAGGAAAACCATTTTCAGATGATTTTCAAGGGACCAGACAATTTAATCTTAGTAAACAGAAAAAAAAACTTAAGGCGGTATTAGCTTGACTTGATCTGACATTTAAATTGAAATTTTTCATTCATGTTACATTTTGATCGACATTTTCACAAAAACAAATTATACAAAAAAATTATCATCGTTGCTGGGCCTCATAGTCGAGGATCCCCTCGCCATTACAACGTCAATTCAGTTAGAAAGCAAAGCTGTGCCGTGGAAGCTTTTTTTGGAAGAGTTGTTGCACACCAGCAAACTTTTCTTGATCTTCCTCTGCCAATCCTGCCAGTCACGTTTACAATGTATATTTGTTTTGTTAGTCTTATGTCGAAAAAACTTTACTTGACAAACATTATTTTTACAGGCAGAAAAAAATAGCTGCAATATTTCAGCCACTGAAAAATGCCGCGCAATTTTTCGTTTTATTAGTGATCGTGTAAATTTTAATAAATTAACGTTAATCTGTTCACCGCGTAAAAAATCAAATTCCACGAATCCTGTGCGCGGCACAATTTCGGCGTTTTTTAATTTCTACGTTTAAACGCGTATTTTGTTTAGAACCACTGATATTTGATTACAACACCAAGTAAACATGACACATAAGTAATTTTCTGATAATAAATAATAGTCATTACTCTTAAGGAGACTCATAAAATAAAGGAGATAAACTAAACATTACGTAAAATAAACAAATGAATGCTACGATCAAAGCAATGATTCATTACACTCACCCAATCAAATGCATACAGCACTAGTAATGTTTATTTACGTAAGAGAGACTTAGTAATGTTTATTTACGTAAGAGAGACTCGATCCGCGCGACAGGTCGTTACATGTGACGTAATAGCTGGAAATATTGAGAAACCAAAAAAAATCGGCGCTCTGTTTATTCAACAATATCTCATAAACTAATATATTATTTGACAAGGTTTTCAGAGATGTCGCTAGAATAAATATTATTTGAAATTTGAGTTCCATTTTCATTCCGGTTTTGTGTCATTGTTTTTAAGTATTTGTGATTTGAAACTTAGATTGTCGTCAGATCACATGCGTTTGTGCTTCCCGCGAGGAACACGTTAATCCCTTACCACTTCATTACATATTCTGTCATACAATCCCCCTATGTATTCTACATTTATACAGCATTTAAGTCTCAACATTTGTATTTCACTCCCATATATCAAAGTTTTACATATTATACATTAAAATCAATGTTAAGTAAAACCTTACAAATAGTGCACTTTGTCCTGAAATTAGCTGTAAAATTGTTCCATAACTGATTTTTACATTTCTGCTTGAGTAGCATGCTTATTTTGACTGATAAGTAAATAGCTGTAAAAGTTATATTTTTTCAAAGTACCTTTAGCATTTAAGTTAAATAAGGATACCTTTATTGAAATACAGTGACTGGTGGATCAGCAGTCTGTGGGGCACTATGCTGTGGGTCTTGGAAGCCAGGCATGGAGGGACGCTGCAACAGAAAGAGACTTTTATTACAAATGAAGCGCTGAATAAAACCCCTGTTCAATGGATTCAAATTGGTTCAAATAAACAAATAAATAACCCCCTGTTCAAATAAACAACTAATTAATCCCCTGTTCAAATGAATAAAGAAAATTCAGTAAGAGGTCTTAGATTAGAATTCTGTTCAGTATGATAATATCTCTCATAATCAATCTAACATCACCAACTATCTTTATCCTGTCACTTCCAAAAAAAGCTTCCACGGCACAGCTTTGCTTTCTAACTGAATCAACGTTGGAATAGCGAGGGGATCTCTTCTATGCATGGCCATGTGGTAACGCATTGGACTTCGTGCGGAAGGTCGCCAGTTTGAACCCCGGGCTGCACTACTCCTTTCAAATGACATAGGCATTTTTTCCAGCTTGTGTTCAGGGTTACAAGTATATCTATGACTTCGGTAATATATATTATTTCAAAAAAGAGAAAAAAAAACATGCCGATGTGCTTCAATCGTCTCACTTCAATGTGCCATCAGATCCAGTACAGCGGTGTGGCTGGTGAGTTTGCTGGTGTGCAACAGCACTTCCGAAAAAAACTTCCACGGCACAGCTTTGCTTTCTAACTGAATTGACGTTGGAATGGCGAGGGGATCCTCGACTATGAGGCCCAGCAAGGATGATATTTTTTTGTATAATTTTTTTTTGTGAAAATGTCGATCAAAATGTAACATGAATGAAAAACTTCAATTTAAATGTCAGATTAAGTCAAGCTAATACCGCCTTAAGAATTTTGTCGGTTTACTAATATTTTATTATCTGGTCCCTTGAAAATCATCTGAAAATGGTTTTCCTGTATTTCTTGTTCATCATATTACTACCACATTCTTGATGATACTGTCACTTGACTCTATATTCTACCCTCCTGGATGCAGATGTGAGTTTTTTGCTAGATACTTGACTTGGTCACTATATCCTCGATTATTACCCTTTATTTATTTGACTATGTAACCGAAGAACTGTTGGATCCATTGCAACTAGACAGGGAAAAAATATTTTTGGTTATCACTGCTACCGCTACACGTGTTTCTACCTCCTATCCCGAGGCTATCGTCAGGCAGAAGAATGAAGAGAGCCTTGGAATAGAAGGCGGAAACATGTGTAGCGGGGATTAACGTAGTTAGTGGAATTACAAACATGGAGTTCTGAAAAAATTAAAACCAAAACCTCAAAACGATAAATTAAAAAACATATGTTTACTTTGAGAAAGCAAAGAAAAAATATTTCTGCATGTAACATAAGGTACGTTTGTACAACTATAGTATCTTCTAATTAAATAGTGCAGTCATTCTGTCACATTTAATTCCTTTTGTATGGAGATGTTCGTTTTTCTGACATCCACAAGTTTCTCAGCATCCCATGCCATCACATCTCAAAGGTATCGATTCTTACACATTCTCGGGCTTCTAATGTAAGAATATAGGACATATCAGAGGTTCGGACTAGCTTTGGTGTGGTACGATGGGAAATAGCCCGATATCTCAATATTTTAACTAATTGGTAATCATACATAATACACATTCAAAAATTTGTTTTTATTTCTTGATTTTTTTATGCAGTTTTTGCTAAGTGCAGTATTTTCTCCATTATTACAAATAAATTTTAGACCAGATTTGTATTTTTTAGAACTTATTAAATCTGCTTATTTTATACTTTACTGCATGGGTCGGCAACCTTTCGTTGTAAGAGGGCCAAATATTTTACATGGGGATTAGTGCGGTCCGCACTTGGGCCATATGTCATTACAGTATCAGGTCTGTAAATATGAAACCGGAATTTGCTCATAGATGACTCTAGTTGTCAATGTAATGACTTTCAAACCACGTCATTGGCGCCTTTTTCTTGTGTTTACATTTGTGAAATACTTTTAACTCACAACAATACAAGTTTAATACAACTGCATATGTTTTCATAGCGTTAAACATGTCTGTTTTTGTGCCTGAAAACTACGATTTGCGGACAGCATTGACTTTCTGTTACCATTTGAAGAAAACTGTTGCAGAATCGCATCTGTGAGCATGTTCTTGGTAAATCACAGTGCTTTGAGTGGTTTAAAAAAAATAAAAGTGGTGATTTTGGCGTGAGAAACGAAGAACGTGGAAGACCACCGAAAAAGTTTGAAGTCGCCGAATTGCAAGCATTGTTGGATGAGGATGACGCTCAAACGAAACAACAACTCGCGGATCAATTAAATGTGACATGAGAAGCCGTCTCCATACATTTGAAAGCCATGGGAAAGATCCAGAAAGTGGGAAAATGGCTTCCACATGAAATGAATGAAAGGCAGCAGGAAAACCGAAAAACCACTTGCGAAATGCTGCTCGCCAGGTACAAAAGAAAATCATTTCTCCATCGAATTGTGACTGGCGATGAATAATGAATATATTTCGAGAATCCTAAGCGTAAAATATCATGGGTAACTCCAAGAAAACCAGCGACATCGACTGCAAGGCCAAATTGCCATGGACGGAAGACAATGCTCTGTCTTTGGTGGGATCAGAAGGGTGTTATCTATTATGAGCTGCTAAAACCTGGCTAAACCGTTAATACTGAACGCTACCGACAACAAATTATGAATTTGAACTAATATCAAAAGAGGCAACACAAAGTGATTTTGCTTCATGATAATGCACCATCACACACAGGAAAACCGGTTGCATCGATCGGACACGCACTTGCTGAGCAACGCTTTACTTCTTACGAAAATGTACGAAAATGGCTCGATGATTGGTTTGCCTCAAAAGAGCAACGGTTTTTTTCAAAAGAAGAACAACGAACAAATGTGTAGCTAGCGATGGGTAATACTTTGAATAAAATATTTTTTACCATGCAATATCATACAATAAATGTGTATTTTTTATAAATAAATTCCGGTTTCATATTTACAGACCAGATATAACACATCTACAATATTTGTGTACAAATATTTTAGTTTTGAAAATAAAACGCTAATTATATATTTTTACGACATTTATTATAGTTAATAAAACCAATGAGATTTTTGTGGCTGCATTTGACTTGCAAGTTTTTTTACTCGTATATTAGCTGGCATTTTTGAAATAGAGACGCGTTGTAACGCGTTGTGTCTAACTGTGAATCTGATAACCGAGAACAGTGTTTGTTTTTTCGGTAATTCAGAATTGAAAAAGTTTGCTCACAAATATATGTACTACCAAACATAGTTATTATTTGCTGAGCAAACCTTTTTAACTCCTTGTAGTTTTCAGAAGGCAAACTCCCATAGAAATCTACCAAGTTAGTTTTTTCCTTAACCCTTCCTTCCCTGTGATGTGTAACTAGTACACATTGCTTCTAAAAACTTTAATATCTCTATAAATATAATAAATACTGGGTTAAGATTTTAGTTATTCCTCCGTAATACATTTACGCATTGAATGAAAAAAATAATATCAACAATAATTACCACTTATCGGCCACATCAGAGATATTTTGTGAAAATCGGGAATAAATTCACCAATACAATCAAACGTGTGCCAGTGTGTGACGTAGGTATATTCATTCTAAAAACCGCTATGAATGAGGAAGCGACACTATTCACGTCTCACTCTACTTCGGTATATGGGAACGCAAGAAATAGAATCTCAGTTCGCAGTTGTTTCTTCCTTCGAGGTATAACATACACAGTGTTAGTGTTCCGAGTTCCGTCTCAGTAGCTAGTGGGCTTTCATACGAGGTAGTCTCTGCGTCCGTTTTATGAACGTCGGCGAATGTTTTTTCATGTTTTCAGCAATTAAATTTCAATTATTATCACTTTTGACTTCAAATTTAATTCATTTAAACGATTGGCTATGAATATTCTTATTTTTTTCGATTTTAAATCGCTCATTTTTACATGTGTATTGAATACACAGCACCGGAACGCGTGAATTATTTTAGCACCGGAAGGGAAAGGCCATTTTAAGTGTATATTATATCGTCCGTCACGTGCGTTGCGGCGAGAATCTTGCGGGCCGCACCAAGACTCCTCGCGGGTCGCTGGTTGCCGACCGCTGCGTTACTGTTATATTGTTTAGAATTTTGTAATTATGTATTTATTATTGATATTTTCATGAAGAATATATAAGTTATTATACGAGGATGGTTCAATAAGTACCCGTGTTAGGAATGAAGATACCATTTTTTTCAAAAACAAATTATTTATTTTTCAACATAGTCCCCTTTTAGGAATATACACATTTCCCAACGTCTCTGCCATTTTTTTAACCCCTCCAAAAAATAGGAATTGTCGAGCTCTGCAAAATACGCCTCTGTCTTGACGATGACCTCCTCATTTGAGCTAAAATATTTTCCTGCGAGCCATTATCTCCTCACACGATTTCGCTTTTATCTCCTCACATGTTTTCCCATCCAAAAGCTAAAAGCGAATCACTGAACGATACTGGACTTTCTACATTTTAGTGAAAACCACGTTCCACTGCTTGTCTGTAATGTTCTGTAATGTCTGTCAAATACGAACTAACCTATGAATCAGTGATAAATTTGTTTTTCTCGTCGTTTAACAGATGGCAGCACACGATGGTAACAGCAACTTGCCTTAGCAACGCCATCTATCGTCAAACACGAGTACTTATTGAACCGCACTCGTACAGTATCTTATGTTATTTTATTGACAAAGCACCATTCTGTTTGAAAGTTAATTTTATTTCTGATGTATATTTTAACTGGATAAGTAAGTATAAGAAATGTTTAGAATGCTTGATTCCAGTGTTACTCAAATTTTCTCGTGGGGTAGACCGGTATACATAAATCTTTCAGTGCCACCTAGGGAATGGTTTAATTTTTATAAGATGTTAAAAAAGGTTTTGTGAAAATAGTTTTATTAAATTTAAAGAAATACAACATGTAAATACTTCAACTTTACTAAGCCTAAAGATTAGTATATGGCTTCCGCCAAGGGTCGCGGACCAGTGCGAGATTAACCACCATTTGAGTAATACTGATTTATTCAAATCTAAATTTTACGTTATTCTATCTTTGTTGCATGATCTTTGCTCTATACCATCTCTTGTCTATACTCTTTGGTGTGCATTATCTCTGAAGTGATATTTGCCGGCATGCAGTGTTTTGATCGAATAAGCAAATAAAGACTCGCTCACTCCCTGTCAGTAAAAACATTTTTTTTCGTGGCAGAAGAATAAGGAAATGAGGACAAGGTAGATGAAAGTAGAAAAGAGGTAGGTATTTTATGATTAAGGATTAGGAGCTTTTAATATTTATAAATCAAATTCACAGATCATTAAAAATGACTTAAGCTATCAAGAAATGAATTTTTTCACATTTTTTAATTTACGTATTTAGGGTCACTTAATGGACAAAAAATATAATTGAGTTTGTATCATAAATGGCAGTTTTATTATTATAATCAATCAATCAATCAATGGCACTACATCCCATTGTGGGCCCCGGCCTCCTCCAGCAGTCTTCGCCATTCCCTCCTATCCTGGGATGCATTCCTCCAGCCCCTGATGCCAATCACGCTTGTATCACTCTGCACCCCATCCATCCACCTGAGCTTTGGTCTGCCCACGCTACGTCTTCCTTGGGGTTTGGAAAAGAGTACCTTGTTAGGCATTCTCTCTTCTCCCATTCTTGCTACATGCCCCGCCCAACGTAGCCTCCCAATTTTGATGTATTTTATTATAATGATGTCATATATTTGAGATTAACTGCTTACTTAGCAATAAAAAAAAACACAGTAAAATTTTTGACAGTAGGTTTAATAACACTAAACTTAATTTTAAAAAATAAGAATCCAATCATACACATAATACAGTCAAATCACGTTATAACGAATACCGAAATAATAAAATTTTCAGTATGATGAATTGTTTTCACAGTCTTGAAAAACAAAATAACATAAAAGAATCTCGTTTTAACGATATAAATATTCGAGTACAACGAATTTAAAAAAAAAATTTAAACACAACCAAACACGAACTTCATAATAATTTAGAGATTAGCATCCCATGTAACATCACATCTTTCCTTCAGTTTAGATCATCTCATTTCGGTCTCCATAAGAATGTCGCAATTGCTTTTACAGCCGCCAGAGTAAGTCATTCTCAGTGAGTCATCAGTATTTTATTGATTGTCGGGGGGGTATGTTTCGTTTTGACGCATGCTTTCATCATTTTATGAACATTTTAATTTCTTCACCTTTAAAATGTATCAAAGTAGCGGAAAACAACGACGATCTTGAAAGAAAAACAGGATATTTTGGGAAAAGTAAGCTCAGGGCAGAATAAAAATATAGTTATGACCCAATAAAAAAGAACGGATTTTATTACTATTTTTTTTTAAATAACTTTATATACATGCTACTAATGTATGCAATTGTATACATAAAGATGTTTGTATTGCGATTAATTAATAAAATATAGTATACGCGAATAGAAATGTAAATAAATTTTCAGTATAATAAAATGATTTAATAGGTCTCTAGAAGTTCGTTATAACGAGATTTGACTATAATTTTTTAACAACCGTTTTGAATGTTACTGAAGAACAATTTGAAAAACTTCAATGACTGAAAAATATCAGTTTGTGATACATATTCAACCTCAGAAAATATTTATTTAATTATCCATTGATAATTACTTGTGCATCAACATTAAACACTCATGTGATTCGTACAATTTGCAGTAAAAAATACATACATACTATTGCACACAACAGTCTAGGACTTAAAAGGTCCAGGGCCTATGCCGTGCTAGTAAAACAACATAATATACTCCATTAACTCATATCAAAGGACAAGTTTATATACTTAATATTGTACTGTAATACACTTTCGTTGTATACAGTGCGATCTCTTTCAACCAACAACAAGAGATATGTTAAATTTCGATATTGCATCTATGGATATAGGGGGAACCCCGGAAATTCTGCTCGAATACTGATGTGCTCGCTCGAATACGAAATTTATCTTTAGCATTAATTTTTTTTCATTTACCCTAATTATATATTGATTTACTAAGTTCAATCACGGTCATGGATATTGACAAGTAAAAAAAATTGAAGTTTGATTGATCAGATGAAATTACAAGATGTATTCAATTAAAAATGCTAAAATAAAATAACTTTATAATTATTTCACAACACTAATTAATCTTATTCAATCAAAAATCATTTTCCTACAGGTCCACAATCTGGGTAATAAAACTTCTCCTAAGGTCGGTTCACCTAATAGAGGACAGTTGGCTCGGGCAAAGTATTCCATGTTGTGCAGCATCCAGTGTAAAGCTATTGATGAGACATATGATGTTAACACAGAAAAATTTCCTCCTTGCATTTTACTATTCAAAAACATGGATGGAACTGAAAAGTTTATCATCATTAAGGAAGATATAGGAAAAAAGGTGGAAAAAGAAAAACAGATAATGATATCGTGAAATAAGGCTGAAACAATAAACACTCCATATATTGATTTAACTGTACTCTTAGTCACGAGAAATATTTCTTGATATATGTAAGCATAGAGCCAGTCATGTAAAATTATGTTCCACGTGCGGTACAAGCCATTGTATGAAGTCTGATTCCACCAATCCTGGAACAGATTAAAATAAAGAAATAAATAAGAAAACAGCTGGGGATTTAGGGATCCACATCAACTTAAATACAAAAATATGCTGAAACAAGTACAAACAATGTTCCTGTGATATTTATGATACAGATCAGAGTGATTATACAATATTTGTAAACCATATTAAAATGTTGACAGAATGCAATCATAGAAGCCCCGGAACAAGAAGGCAGCATCCGTCACGTCATTCTTACTTCAGTCACTTCGTTCATAAGTCTCCGATAATTACAACTGGTGCAAGAAATCATTTGAGGGCTACACACGCAGTGACGTGCAGTTTAGCGATATTGAACAAACTGAATGACACAGTGTATATATTCTTGTCACTGCCTAGCAGTATGAAAAATTCTCCTTAGTATTCTTCCATATTAATAAACTAATCAGACTCACATCGTGTAACAGGAGAAATTTATAAAATGTGGAGTATAATAAAAAGAAGAAACCAGTATTGTTAACAAATATGCTACAGTACCATACTTTAACTTAAGAGTAACTGTAAAATAGCCAATACTACTATTTAGTTGCTTAAATAGCATGCTACTTTGGATTAAAAATTAGATATAATCGCTATTCTGTCTAAGCAGTTTTAACAACACTAATAAATTTCAAATAATAATTATTGTTATCATTATAGACATGCTGAATGAATACTGTTAGTATCTAAAAAAAAGTTGAACTGTTATACAAAGGCTTGATGAAAAAAAAAAGATTTTTTTTTATTTCACTGGCTGTTTTTGCCTATCTTTTTTTCTCACATTGGCGACACCGTCTGTGAAGCATATTTCAATTTTCAGCCATATTGGATGGGCAGTTTGTATTTCACAATGAAATATTTACAACGCATGTTGACACGTTTGCGATTTTTTCATTTTAAAAAAGATTTTATTTTTAAAATGTGATGCCGTTTGCATGATGTAATCTAAAAAAATATATGAAAATTGTGAGCAAACTACTTCTGGATTTTGCTCTCACAAAACCAACACTGTCGTGATGTCACAGCCGCGATTGGAAAAAACATTGGCAAAAATGTATTTTTTCCTGTGGAGACTACCTTGAAGGGGACAATATGAATATTAATGATCAAATAAGTACTTCTTTATAAAAATGAAAATTCTCATTATTTTTGTTATCAATCCTCGTGTATGTTTATCAAGAAAAAGCAAAGAAACATAACACCACTAAAGCAGCACTTCTGGGTTTGTGTGTAATAACTTATTTGATTAGTTAACTAGGATAATGTTACAGCACTCACTTCCCTCCTGGCCAATTTATTGCAAGAATTACTGGTTAGCAAAATAATGTACATGGATTACTGTGAAATAAAGTTATGAAATGTTGTACATAAGAAGGTTGTAAAGTGACTAAATCCAGGTCAATTCACAGCTTGGCATTCCATGACCTTTGTAACCCGTGGTTGAACCAGCTCTAAGGTGATTTATACTGTTGCAAAAGTTTATTTTAAGGGCAATACGAAATTAATCAAACGGTCCTGAGGTTTGTGGAAATTTCGAAGAATGGCTCAATCTGGAGTCTTAAAGGCAATCGAAAAGACAACTGAAAAAAATGAAGATCGTATACTCCTTGACCCTACAGGAAAGCACAAGTACAAGATACTGTAATTGACCAGTTAAGAGATAAAAGTTTACTAAAATAAATTCATAATGCATACCAAGTAAAATTGACGATCTCCAAAACGGACCACCTCTGCAAAGCCATTCATCCAAGTATGAAAGATCATATAGTTGAGCAAGAATATGTAAAAGAAGCTGCCCACTATGGAAATCGCGTACTTTTCTAGTAGCTGGAAGACTGTCACCTTCTGCAATCATCATATTTACCCCTTGAAATCAGAAAAAACATTTCAAACGAACTTGAAGAGTTTAGACAGATGTCACCTATTTATTGATACAAAACTATTCAGATCTTATATGAGTACAAACAGGAGGGCCAAGTTTAATGTCATCTGGAACCACAAGTAATAATATTATTTTTGTGACTCTAGAAAACAATAAAACTTATTAAATTTATATAGTTCTATTGTCTTAATACTGTCATAATCAATGAAATTCGAAAAACCATTGAAATATGTTCAATGAGGGTGAAGTACCATAGATACAAGTAAGATGCCACATGAGTATCCCAATGTGTTCTGTTACTTAAGGTCCAAATTCATAGTTCGATCTTAACACAAAATACTAAATCTTAACTATTAAAGAAATTAGTAATTCTCATTTTAAAGTTTGTAGCATATGAGATCCCACTCTGAATTTAATTTACGTAATTCCAAGGATAGAAATTAGTATTTTTTCCCACTATGAATACTGGACTAAGGGTTTTAAATGTATATCTCAAAACAAATATGAAAATCTTATAATTGTTTTGTATTTACTAGAAAAAGTTTTTGTGAATAATTAAAAGAAATAATCATCTTACATGACCAGGCAAGCCGGTGTTTCCAAATGGGCCTATCATAAAGATTTCGACGATAACGCTGGAAAAGAAGATCTCAGTAACAAGTTCCAGTATAGCGAACGCTACCAGCCTCCATCTTGTTTCTTTGGTCCTAAAATTTATTTAATTTTTCATTCATCAGCGATACAAGGTACCTTACAAAAATACTTAAAAAATATAAGTAGTGACAAACATAAAAATAAATCATAAAAATCAAATAAAAACAACAAAACCATTAAAACAACACATACGTCTAGGTATGCAGTTCACATGTTTTACTTCTTATAAAATTATACAATATATGTAAATAGTTATTTATATGATACAGGATCGTCTTAGGACGGTCAGCCCGCACCATACCACACCAATTGTCACTTTTTAAATTCATGTGCAAAAAAAAAACATAGTGAGATACAAATAAAATAATAATAATAAAAAAATAACAAATCAACATATTCATAATTTAAGCGCAATCAAAAGTCAATATCGACCACAACATGCTAAAATAAAAAATAAATTAGAAGCGAGAAAAAAGTTTAATGATATGATTAATTGCACCCATCATTAACTTTAATAAGCGTCATTGTGGATTGCGTAATGACTAGTTTCTTTTAGTTTGTTCCCTTGGTACAATTTTTGACATGAACAAAAATAAATAAAATAAGAAGCAAAGCTACATTGCTCTCACCTGGGATAGCTGTCCCTGTAGACTAGCGTAGGGGCAAAAAGAAAGTAGAGATAGCACGAAAAAGGGGGCATGCCTGAGGATCGAGCCCGAGGAGTAACTGTGCGTACAAATGCAGACATTTTCATCATAAAACGTACCTGGAGAGTAAAAAAATTACATTTAAAAGAATGTACCATATGAGAGATATTAGTCGATAACAATGGCTATTTAAACTTTGACCTATGTTTTAATGTAATAATAATCTAACTGCAGATATCATTCCACTTGAATTTATTTACTGGCGCTTATGAGCTGCCTTCCCTCACTATCAGCCTGGTTAACTCCAGTGTTGGACATAGGCATTCTCTCTCCTCTTGTTTTTATCAAGAGTACATTGCTTCCAGATGCTCCCAGCCACTTTTCTAATGTCATCCAACCATCTTGCTAGGGGTCTTTTATACTACTTTTCTGTCCTTGGTCGCCACTCCAGCACTTTTTGGGTTCACCTATCATCACAATATGTAGTAATATACCCAGTTCTATCTCTGGATGGCAACCTTCACAGTGACTTTAGTCTGCTGCCTTATCCATAAATTCTTCCGGTCCATAATGAAATATTCAGCATTACTCTCTCCATGTCCCTCTGTGTCACCATGAGTTTGTGCATTATTTGTTTTGTGAATGTTAACACTTGAATTAAATGGGTCTTTCTTTAGATAAATGTTATCTGGTACTTCGAAGACTTTATAATGAAAGATAGCTTATCAAATGCCTTTAATAAATTGAAATTGAATGAATAAATCTGATTATAATAATAAATCACTTAATATGCTGGTACATAGAAAACATGTTCTGGTACATAGAAAAAATGTTCTTGTATTATAGTGCCTACATTATTTTGTGTCATTCCAGTGTATGTATTATATATTCAAAACTTTGTTAAATATTATAATATAGATTTCCACAAGTTTAGAGCCACAACCTTTGATAAATAACATTTCATCCATACATAAGTTTACAAGTAGATCTGTAGTTACGAGACATAATTTCTTATAAAATGTTTTTAATGAAACCTTAACATGTGAAAGACGACTTCAATTTTCCCAACTGGAATTCAAAATTTTTTTTCGGAGCTTGGAGTGTAAAATACAGGAAAACACACAGAAAAGTTAGACATTTTTTGTTTTCATATGAATTGAAATTCACTTATTTATTGATATCCTTAAACATAGTAAGATTTTTTCTCAAACAAAATATTTATTCATTTGTATGATACCCCTCAAAATATATAAATTCTTCATATGGGCATTGAAGAGCTTGTCTGGAGAAAATATTTTCTTCTGACCCAGTAATTTTGAATTAAGAACCACTGGAGTAGGCAAGTAACTCACAGTTTGCCATCATATTGTACATATTTGAAACACCCTTGCACCCATCTAGTGCGTGGGAGTATTGTTGTTTGAAGAACTTTGTAACTACACTGTGAGCCTTTTTTAATTCTTTTGAGTACCATCAGAAATCGAACCCGAAACACTTCTGTCTTACCAAACAGGCAATGGAGTTTTTCAATAAGCAATATGCTTGTTTTAAGAGATTTTACATGTATCTGCACTGGCTTGTCATCAATACAGGTCCTGAATATTTAAAATTAACATAGAGAAAAAAAAATCTTCAATCATAATATTTTGATGGAATTAATGAAGATAAAATTATGAATTCAGTAGATCAATCAAGAAAGCAGTAATGCAAATTTACAAATTTTTACCATTTCTAAGTTAATAATTAATGCTGAGGCTACGGGCAAGCCAATAGTCCAAATTAGGTACATGGGCCCCGCCATGAACATTATTTGACACACTATGAATATCATCAGCCAACTCATATCCCATGCTCTTCTGAGGGGTGCTGTAGGGGTAAAATATTAAATTAAGTTACAAGTTTTGGAAATAAGCCTCCTAAAACATAATTCTATGAGATATGATATCCAGAGCCGAGATGGGAAATTGCGGGGCTGGGAGTCAAGTTTGGGCAAGGCTTTCTTATTTATTTATACCTTTATCTACTCATTTATAAGAGGGAAAAACAGAAATATTGTCCAAATATATTCACCCATTAAAAATATGCTTATTCATTTCACAAAAATATTGTCATGAATGGATGTATGCAATATATTGGTAATAGATATTTTTAACAAACAAGTTTTTTCACTTTTGGAGTGTATCACAATTTAATGACGCCCAAAAAGCATAAAAGATTTTTTTTAATCATGCAAATAATAAGAATTAGAGGCGGCCTATTTAAAATAGGTTGGGACCGAATTAATTAGCTAAACACTATTTTTTTATTTATCAGTCATTAGAAGAACACCTCATAAACGCAAGACTAGATATGGCTGCACCCTTTGCATCTGCGTCAGACCGGCCCTGGTGTAAATACATGTGGCGTATTTATTGCACTGAAACAATTTCTTCCAACTTGCTTTGTCTTTAAAATTATTATGAGTATCCGCGACCATGTCATAATGGCCACAAGTAGATAATTCTAAAGTCAAGCTGAGTGAACTGCTAAAGATGATGTGCAGAATAAAGTGGTGAAAGAATGTGTTTGTGTACAAAATATTTTGCCACCATTTGATCATAGTGACTGTCCATGCTCAGAAAGAAAATTGGATTTTTCAGAATTAAAACTTGCTATGTTTGAAAAGTCGCAATAAGACAAAACTCCTGTTGTTTTATTCAAGATGGTTTGAGTGCATTAAGATGGTTTGAGTGCATTAAGATGGTTTGAGTGCATTAAAATGGTTTGAGTGCATTAAGATAGTTTGAGTGAATTATTTTCTGAATTTTTATCTCGAATTTAACTTTGTGGGACTCAATATTAAAATATTTAACGATAAATAACTTTATTATTCCACTAATTACATTAATCCCTCAATTTTTGTCTTCATTTTGACATATATAGAAAATATTCATTTTATGACATTATGATTCCTAAATACTTCGCACTCTCATAAAATGGCCGCATTTCACTCAATGATGAACGAGACTGATTTACAATTGAACGAGGAAGACTTAACCTAAGTACACGAGGAAGACAGTAAAATAAAAAGCTGGAAACAATGGCTGTACAAAGTAATAAAAAGCATACTTTATTACTAAATTAAATGAATTAATAACTATATTTACTTCAAAATAAAACGACCAAAAGGCGAAGACAACTAGAGGTTGATATTTTCTACAGTTTGATGGAATCACCCTCATTTTCTCATGCTTACATCCGAACAAAATAAGACTTGTATATTACGTCAACAATAGTAAAGATAAAAATAATTTAATCGCCAAAAAAAATGTTAACGCCAAAAAAACTTTTTTAATGCCGAAAACCAAAGGAGATGAGCTACATAAGAGCGGCATATATGAAATAGAATGTGCTCGTGAATGTATATATTATATATTGGGATGACACAAAGAAACATAGGCACTATAATACAAGAACATAAGCGTTGTACATCTAAACATAATGTCTCATAAATAGACACTAATCCTAAATTCCATAAAAGTAAAGTTAAATTTACATAATATGTCGCAAAAAATATATAAAACAACCAATTTAGAAACATTAGAGATACACAAAGTCACTAACGAAGAAAAAATAAGTAATAAATAAAGAACGAATGCAAAAGATTTCACACTTCTTAAACATTTTTCCTTTGGATCAACAGATCATGCACACTTCCAATGTGGGTGGTCTAATGTAAAATGACACTAGTCTCATCTAAGCACCATTTTCATAACGAACAAAGCAGGTTCACTCTGCCTGAAGAGAGCCTTAGGATATCAGGTAGAAACACGTGTATTGGGCATTAATGTGAGTAGTGGAATAACAAAGTAATAAAATGTTTAATATTATGTATTTTTTATGTCATTTAAGAGTGAACATTTAAATACATGAAATATTCTTGTAGGAGTTTGTGATCGCCCCTGAGATTGGCTACCAGTGTGATTAGCTCATATTGGGCCTGAATAATATATTTCTATAGCTACTTTACAATCGCTTTTATAATACAATCGCCATAAACAAAACAATATATAATTAGGGTCATTTCTCTACATAAAAGATGATATAAGGTATTTCAATCACTCACGTGGTGGACTCATGCCTGCCCAGATGTGCACCAGAGGATAGACTAACAGGGACACCAGCTGCATCCCGGCCCAAATGGACATTGCTTTATCCAGTTTACCAAATCCTGTGGCAATGACATATTGTCCTACATTTATTCTGGAATATTCATTTTAATATTTATTAGTGGCATCTATATAATATTATACTACAAGTGTCATACAGATACCTCTTACTGCAGATATAGAGCATCGACCCATCATGAAAACCATCATCCATTGCCAAGTGTCAAGTGAATAATATCGCCCGGAAGGAACTAGCCACAGCTATGGACATCAAACAGACTTTGAAAGACAATAATTTAACGTTAACCAAGGCAGACAAAGGTAAATCAATAGTTATATTTCATAAGAAGGATTATGAGGTAAAAGTCCTAGATTTTCTGAATAACAATAACTTTATGCTTCATAAATTGCTCAGTGTCCCATTAACCAACGACAATTTTAAAAATGAATTAATAACCATAAAAAAATAGCTACAAATAATGGCTATCCTGGAAGCCTCATTGATTCACTTTTAAAAACCGAAAAAAAAGAAATTTATAAAATATCATATATTTAACGACACATATAAAATCATACCTATATCATAAATAGAGGAAAGTCCTATTTATAAAAAACATATACTTAATAACTGAAAAAATTCCAAGTCACATAAAGCCAGCTTTTTACACCAATTTTAATCTCTGGAAACTCTTATTTAACCCGTTGACAACCAAGCCCGAAAATTTCTCAGACAAAATAATTATGCATTTCTTACCGTGCCCGAGGAATTCTCGGACTATGACAAGTTCATAATGTATATTTTTTCTGACTTATTCTGACAGCTACCGCAAAAACACTAAAGCTTCATGGTATTTTTTTAGTTTATCAAAGGTTCAAAACACGAAAATAAAAACCGTAATACTAAGATCGATTTGTTTACTCAATAATAATATTAAAATGGCCGATGAAACGCGCTCATACACATTTCTTGAACTGGAAAAATTAAGTGAAAATAAGTTATAGTATGTATGAAAACGAGTTATATAATGCGCAAGTATGTGAAAGACTACAAGATGTTTTATTAGTCTGATATGACATTGTTCAATGCATATGAAACATAATTCTGTCTCATTGCTCTACTCAGAATTCCGAGACAAAGTGGCAAAGCAGATCCTCGAAAGGGTGGTTCTGCCTACTCGGCAGCTGGTGAATAGGTCAGGGGTCTCCGACACTTCTCTCAGGCTACAAGGAAGAAACTCCCACTTTCCCACTCATAAAATCCATGGCAATGCTGGTGGAAAAAAGTTACCAGAAATAAGGAGTGTCGGTGGGAATGCAGGATATGTCAGGTCTCCCTACATAATGAAGACTGCTTCATTGATTTCCATTGTAAAAATGATTTTTCCAAATAATTGTTTTTTTAAGTTTATTTTATGTTTTTTATTGGGCATTTTTTTCATATGTGAATAAAAAAAAATGTATATAATTGAATTTTAATTATAACTTCATTTTTGACTGCCTCCTGACAAGTTAATCAAAAAAATTTTTTTGAATCTCGTATAAAAATATGAATTCAGCATTATTGTTGAGTAAGTATGTCTTTATTTCTCTCAAATCAGACTTCTGTGTGATTTCTTATTAAATTTTTAAAGCATGATGTCATTTGACTAGAAAAATAGACAAAAACATGCTGGTTTGATGGCCAGTTTCAGTTTTAACATGGCGGTTGTCAAAGGGCTAACGGGAAAGGCAAAAATGGAATACTTAGCAACAGTATGTATACACTTTTATGTGCTGATTGTGATAAAGCCTTGAAACCGGTAGAGTTATACCGTTACAAAAAAGTGGAAGAAACGGTGTTTGATAGAATAAATTACAATAAAATTATTATATGGAAAAAAGCCTCTGTAGAAGATGATGTGTAATAATGCCGACTTTGTCAAAAAAATTGATACATTTTCGTGTACCACATTTGCTGGTGATGGGGTCTTGTGAATGAGCTGCCCATTAAGATGGATGCTATGATACCTTAAACGATATGAAGACCATATGGCACTCTTCAGTATTAAGTCTGAAAATGATTTGTCAAGCATTTGGTGCCAAGAGTTTAGCTACACCTACAATACATAGTTTAATGAACATATGCATTAGTGATGATGGGCGTATGATGAGTGAGACAGTTCACCTTTGGATGCTGCAGTAACAGTCTGTATCCGAAGATGAACTCTCTGAAAGTTAATAATAATTTGTTTAACAATTTTGATACATACTAACCTGCCCTCTTTGACAATATCTCGTGCAAGTATGTAAAGAAAGAGCAATATATAAAGGCAGATGAAAATACGGTACACAATGTTTGGCCACGACTTTGAGGTTTTGTCTGAGAGAAGTGACTCTCTCTTTACATACACTCGCTCTTTCACAATATTTTCTTTCTTCATATTGTATTGTATTATACTATTGTTGTATACTGTAAAACCTGGCAGACTTATTGCCATGTTGCAATCTCTTCCAATCAATCAGAAATATGTTAAAGAGGCCTTAAGCAAAAACCAGACTGTAATCCTTTTAAATAAATGGATTCCAGTGGTATTTGAACCCGCAACTTCCAAGTTAGGAGATACACGTCGTACCAACTAGGCCAAAGAGGTCACCGTCACAGTGACATACTGAAAGAAAGTAATATATAATAATAAATATGAAATTAGATGATATACTTCTATTGGCAATCACCTAATGTTGTTAGTTTTGAGGTAAAATTAAAGGCAAAAATAGTGTAGTAAAAGTAAAAAAAAATAGTGTGGTAAAAGTAACGTGCAAAAGCAGTGTGGTAAAAAGGACAAGAAAAAGTAGTGAGGTAAAAGTTACGTGTAAAAAAAGTAAGGTGTTAAAGTAGTGGGATTAAAGAAACGTTTAAGAGTAGTGGGGTAAAAGGAACGTGTAAGAGTAGTAGAGTAAAAGTAACGTGTAAAAGTAGTGGGGTAAATGTCACGCGTAAGATAGTGGGATAAAAGTAACATGTAAAATTATTGGGGTAAAAATAACGTATATGAGTAGTGAGGTAAAAGTAACATATAAAAGTAGTTGTGTAAAAATAACGCTTTCGTTTTTAGAGTAGCTGTCAAGTAGCATTGCCCACTAAATACTTGAGTAGCATGCTACTTTCTCCGAGTAGCTTTAACAACACTCAACTACTGAGATGTTAAATATGACTTTTAAAAATTCAAGATATGTGAATAAGTGTTACAAAGTTAAATCAATAAAATTTATGTTTAAGGGGGTATTCCACTCTAGAGGCGTGTATTTCGTGCGTTATTTAAGACTTAATTGAAAAAAACTAAAAATATTTTTCGTATTTTTTTTACACTTTGTTTATTGATGATTTGAGAATGTAACAAAAAACTTTCGTATATCTGAAACAAAAATCATACACAGTTTCTTCGTTTCTTGATAAACTTGACTGATATTATATTGATCACTTTGTAGCAAACATTATTGTATTAGGTGTTAACATAAGTTGTGTCTGTTTTTTTCCAAATTTTAAAATGAGCACCAAAATTAAAACAAAATGGTAAAGGTTATACGGCATTCGAAAGAAAATTTTCTGCTCTACAAGATATTATAGAGCAGTTTGCTTTTACGTTACATATATTATTTTATTTGATTATAAACCTTCAAAATGGAATGTCAAGTAGACGAAAGTGAGCATTTACGACACCTCTTTCTGTTCACGTTCAATCGAGGGAATAAAGCTGCCAAAGTTGCTCGCGATATTTGCAAAGTGTACGGTGAAGATGCTATGAATGAAAGGATAGCTCGTTCGACTGGAAAGACATGGAGCGTTCCGGATGATCAGTAGACTTCGTTGAGGATCGCTTAAACCATATTATTCATGAGGATCCCCTTCAAACATTTTTCATCACCATTTTCAAACCATTTTTCCTCACCAGTAATGATGCGGTAAAGGAACCTTTACTTGTGGCTATGCGTAGCTCGATGGCGCGCGAGCAAACCAGCAGAAATTGTCGAACGTTGATTTTTGTTGTTTTCACTCAAAACACGTGGAACCCAAGCGCCGAACTTTTCCCATTGATTTAAGATGGCGGTACACAGTCATGTGACTACAATTCATCTGCTCAGCCAATTCGATGGTGGTTTGAAGAGGGTCTTCATAAATAACATGGTTTAAGCGGTCCTCATCGAAGTCCACTGGTCGTCCGGAAAGCTCCATGTGTTTCAGGCCGAAATTACCGTCTTTGAAACGCAAAAACCATCGGCGAGCTGTCCTTTCGTTCATAGCATCTTCACCGTACACTTCGCAGATATCGCGAACGGCTTTGACAGCTTTATACCCTCGATTGAACGCGAACAGAAGGAGGTGTTAAAAATGCTCACTTTCGTCTACTTGACATTCCATTTTGAAGGCTTGTATTCAAAAAAATAATATATGTAACGTAAAAGCAAACGCAATATCTTGTAGATCAGAACATTTTCTTTCGAATGACGTATAACCTTTACTATTTTGTTTTACTTTTGGTGCTCATTTTTAAATTGCGACACAACTTACGTTAACACCCAATATACTCGTATATGAAAACGTTTGATTTTATTGTGGGCAATGATTATTTTATTTAAATTTGTTACAATGCATTTTGAATGCACATGAATATAAATACAATTTTTTTATAAAAATTTACATAAATCATATGGATATATATTAAAATTTACATAACGTACAAAAACTACCGGCATACAGTACGAACATATGTACCCACTCACCACGCATAAAATACAAATCTGAGATAAATCAAAGTTCAGACAATCAAAGATTCTAACAATAAAAAAGAATGAAAAACTAATCATCTTTAAAAGAAAGCATTTTAATATGCATACGCCCAATCAATCCACAGCAATGTAAAAAAAAAGCATATCAAAATTTTAATATATTTACATACGAGGGTGGTCCGATAAGTACTTAGCCTACAAAAGAATAACAAAAATTTTGGAAAAGTGGCGATTTATTTCTCAACATAATCTCCTTTGAGTTCGATACACTTGACCCAGCGATGCTCCAACTTCTTTAACCCGTCTGAAAAATACGTTTTTCTATATGAATAAATAAATGAGTTAATACATTTCGACTATCTTTAGTAAACGTTTCAAAGCGCTGGCATCGCTGGTTCCTTCGGATTTCAGTCAGCCACTGTTCGCATTGGACAGATAGTGTATTTGCTATTTTTTAGTAAAAGTTTCAAAGCGCTGGCATCGCTGGTTCCTTCGGCTTTCAGTCAGCCAATGTTCGCATTGGACAGATAATGTATTTGCTACTTTTTAAAAAATGCGAGATATGGACGAGAAATGAAAAATTGCAGCACGTTGAGGAATTCTGCTGTTTGGGTAGTACTCGTATATTCTCAGATGATGGAAGAGTCAAGAGGGATATCGAACAGCGTGTAACGTTAGGAAACAAAGTCAACGAGGCACTAAAATATACATACTATATACTCGAACCGTACGGTATCAAAATCTGCTCCTTAAATACTTTACACTTTACACTACCCTTGAGGTAATTAGTATTCCGTGATCTAGTTTGACAAAACTATTAAGAATCATGATTTTTCTTTGAAGGGGGTGTTACGATAAAAATACATCTTTTTAGGAAAAAAGTATTGCTGTCTTCTTATATAAAGTGGCATGTCTACTCCCTCAACTTGCACTGCATTAATTTGTGTTGATTTCATTGCAACAAGAATTATTCTTTAACATTTGGTTTGAATACGAGTCATTTTTAATTCCAAATATTGGGGGAGGGGGTATTAAAGAAAGCATCCGTAGTCTAAATGACTCTACACAAAAGTATTCTAAAATGGCTTAAGAGTAGAAGGATGAGCATCCCACCAGACCCTGGAGATTGCTCTCGAGGGATTGGTGTGTCTTTCACAGACTTAAACAATATGATTTATATGATCATGCTTTAAGGTTATTGGATACAATGAAGTCACTACATAACACATCGATCAATAAGTTCCGGGACTAACTACTAAAACAACATGTGTTTGCCAAAATTCTTCTTTATTCATCAACATAGTCTCCTTCAAGAGCGATACATTCATTCCAACGTTTTCCTAACTTTTCTATGCCAGCCGTGTAGAACGATTTATCTTTCGTTTCAAAATAGGCGTTAGTTTCGGCAATCACTTCTTCATTTGAGCCAAATCTCTTTCCCTGGAGCATTTTTTTGAAGTCTGCGAAAAGCCAATAGTCGCTGGGGGGCAAATCTGGAGAATACGGTGGGTGCGGAAGCAATCCGAAGTTCAACTCATGCAATTTGGCTATCGTTACCATCGAGTTGGGATACGGTGCATTGTACGGTGCATTGAAAGATAACTTTTTTCTTCTTCATATGGGGCCGTTTTCTTTGCAATTTCTGCCTTCAAACGCTCCAATAACGCTATGTACTATTCGCTATTGATGTTTTTTTCCTTTTCAAGGTGATCGATGAATACTATACCATATGCATCCTAAAATACGGAGGCCATAACCTTCCCGGCCGACTGTTGAATTTTAGGTCGCTTCGAACGACTTTCACCCGCTGCTCTCCACTCAGCCGACTGCCGATTTCATTCCGGAGTATAGTGGTGGATCCAAGTTTCATCCATTGTCATATACCGACGCAATAACTCCTGTTTATTTCGCGTAAATCGTGCCAAACAGCGCTGTGAATCATCGATGCGTTGTTGTTTCTGTTCCATTGTGAGCAAACGCGGCACCCATTTCGAAAAAAGCTTTTTCATGACCAAATGTTTATGCAAAATAGTATAAACTCTACCGAATGATATATTCAGGATGTCAACTATCTCACGCAAGTGTAAGGGTTTTTTTTATGTTTTCTTGTGTAAGAGCCTCATTTGGACGACCAGAGCGTTCAGTATCATTTGTGTCTGTACGACCGCGTTTGAAATCAGCGTACCACCGACAAATGGTTGTTTTCGACGGAGCAGAACAATAATATCCAAAAAAAAACTAAAAAAAAAAGAATCACGGAACTTTCCCGAATTCATGTGTCACCAGTGTTTAAACTTAACTTAAAAAAACGAAATGAAATAAAAAAGTTATGAATATTTTTTACTAAATACTTGTACATTCAAATAAAATTAGGCCATTAATCTCAAAACAAAATGAAACAAAACAACAACATGAGTTTTAAATATTCGTTTCTAATAAATAAACCTTTACGCCGCCCGCCAAGCAAGTAGAAATAAATTACATACTTGACATTAAACTTTGCCCAGCCAACTCAGCCGTAGTAGACACGACGTTAACCTTCCCCGACACGAACTCCATAGACGCCGCTATAAATGACTTCACAACCACCATCAAATCCGCTCTCACATCCTCTTCAAAAGAGAGACCAGCCGATAAACCCGAACTTCCCCTTCCTCCACATATCAAAATACTGATTATGGAAAAAAACAAAACCAGAAAGTTGTGGCAAAACACAGCTGTCCCCTCTTACAAAACCGACTACAACAGATTAGTCAAAAAAATCAAACACCTCCTACAGCAACTCCGCAATGACAAATGGTCAGACTTCGTCGAGTCTCTCGAATACAATGATGGACTCAAATGGAAACTAACGCGTAGCCTTAGAAATACGCCCTCCCGACCCAGCTCTCTTCAAGGACCAAATGGCCCCGTTTTCTCTGCTCGCGACCGCGCAGAGACCTTTGCTGACTCTCTAGCTAATATCTTCTCGCCAAATGCAGACCTCGCTAACCCCTCTCACTCAATAATGGTCGACAACGCAGTTGCCGACATATTAAATGAGCAAACCCCCCCCACCACAGACTTCTTCTCACCGTTAGAAATTCAATCTATCATAAAAAATCTCATCAACAAAAAAGCCCCCGGCCCCGATAAAATCAATAATCTCACCTTGAAAAAACTTCCGAAAAAAGCCATTTACGCCCTTACCGCCATTTACAATGCCTGCCTTCGACATAAATTCTTTCCAACCCCATTCAAAAACGCCGACGTCATCATGTTCCCTAAACCGGGTAAAAGCCACGTTATCCCTGAAAATTACAGACCGATCAGTCTGCTCCCGACTCTAGGTAAAGTGCTCGAAAAATTAATCCTAGAACGTCTCTCGTTAGAAACTTACTCACGTAACATCATCCCAGATTCGCAACACGGATTTAGGCCATTACACTCTACCAACCATCAGCTTCTTCGCGTTGTAGAACACATCATCAAATACTTCAGCTCCAAAGGCCTCACGACCCTCCTTTCACTAGACGTGGCGAAAGCCTTCGACACAGTCTGGCTCAACGGACTCATATTCAAACTGCACAAGTCAGGTATTCCCCTCAGACTAGTGCAAATCATCGCATCATTCCTTGAAAATCGCTCCTTCTCCGTCAAAATAGACGGTATAAACTCATCCCCTCGCCCCATTCTGGCAGGTGTGCCCCAAGGTGCACTGTTGTCCCCTATCCTGTATAACATATACACGAGCGATATGCCCCAATTTTCACGTACACATTGTATCACCGCGCAATACGCTGACGACACAGCCTTTCTCTCTTCATCGAAATATGAGTCCGTATCCCACAACAGACTGCAAGACTTCATTCCCATTCTGGAGCACTGGTGCACCAAATGGAAGATCAAAATAAATCCCACCAAAAGCACAGCAGTCCGCTTCTCACGCAGATACATCAAACCCATCAGAACTCTTAAACTCTTCGGCCAGAGCGTCCCATGGTCAAAACACGTAAAATACCTAGGCCTCACATTAGACAGTAGACTCTCGTGGCATAAACACGCCCTCAATATCAAATCAAAAGCTCACGGAATACTCAAATCATTATTTCCCTTGATCAGTAAATACAGCAAACTTAGCACGCGCACTAAACTCCACCTATATAAAGCGATCGTCAGACCGCAACTGACATACGCCCTTCCGGTCTGGGGCCACGCGAAGAAAACAACGCTACATCACATTCAGATCATTCAAAACAAAGCCCTCCGCATAATTTTAAAAGCACCCTACATCGTCCGTAATTCAAGACTCCACGCAGATACCAAACTACATACTATCCCCGAACATATGCGCGCTCTGGCCGAAAGGTTCTACAGCTCTATATCCCGTCATCCCAACCCAGTCATAAAAGCCTTAGATAACTACAACGCGAACACCAGTTACAGACACACTCGTCCGAAATCAATATTGCGAATCATCCCTCCGACCCCCCCCTCTTTAACTCTAATCATCCCCCCAAATGACCCCCCGATTGTCACTCTGAACACCCCATCATCGATAATTCCTCCGGCAGACAGTTTACCCCCATAGGCAACCGCATTTCTCACCTTCAATAAACATTTTCTACACCTTAATATATTTATAAAAGTCACACACATTTCCCCACTCATTTACTTATCTACATATACTATATTCATTCTTATAATTTATTCACAATTCATTTTTTCATTTTTTTTTTTTTCACCCATTCAATATAAAACAGTGTGTGACGACACAAATTTATGTATATTTGTATTTAATATTATGTATATATCATCATATTTATATATGTATTTAATCGTTTATAATTTCTCATAATCATTCATAAAATCAAAACAATTACCACAAACCTATCCTTTCCCGATTCCCAAAAAGATCCAAAAATTTCCAATAAATATCTTAACAGTCAGAACTTATCCGATGAAGGAGTAAGGTGTCCTACCATCGGACCGAAACTCCGAACAAGCTATCCATCACTTGTAGACACGACGTTGTCACGCGACACTTGCAAGTAGACTCACATAGCTCACTTATCATATTTCTTAAATCGCCTCCATTTCCAGCAAGCATTACCATATCCGCATACAAAAATACACACATTAGGTGTTAACATAAATTGTGTCCGTTATTTTACAAATTTAAAAATGAGCACCAAAAGTAAAACAAAATGGTAAAGGTTATACGTCATCCGAAAGAAAATTTTCTGCTCTACGAGATAATGTGTTTGCTTTTACGTTACATATATTATTTTATTTGATTACAAACCTTCAAAATGGTATGTCAAGTAGACGAAAGTGAGCATTTTCGACACCTCCTTCTGTTCGCATTCAATCGAGGGAATAAAGCTGCCAAAGCTGCTCGCGATATTTGCGAAATGTACGGTGAAGATGCTATGAATGAAAGTACAGCTTGTCGACGGTTTTTCTTTCAATAATGACGTCGAATTGCGGACATGGTTGGACGATTTCCTCGAGTCGAGACCGGATGGTTTTTATCGCACAGGCATTGAAAAACTGGCAGAACGTTAGCAAGAAGTTGTAAATATTGAAGGAGAATACATTATTGACTAATTTGTTGTAAAATAATGAAGTAGAACACACTTTTGGAAAAACCGGACACAACTTATGTTAACATCCAATACATTTATTTAAAAAATCTAAACGATAGTAGCTAACATAAAGGGTCTGAAAATAGTGTCTATGGAATTGACAATGTGATTTTTTTTAATTAGAGTAATCCCTCGATTTCGCGGACAAAATTTTACGCTATTAATTTTAAACATCATATTAATTTAACCGCTTGTAAACAATGTTTGGAGATTGATTAGTATGTAGGTACACAGCCTCACGTGCGGTTATGGATTCTATTGTCACGTAATTTTCTGCAGCTGGTGTATAGGAAACGCACTTAATTTTAATAACACAATTGTATCTACGTAAGTAAACATAGAATTAGGGATTTTACTACATATCAGGGGCGGCTAGCATGTTTTGTTGTCGTGATAGACTTTTCACGTAAAAAAATAATCGCGAATTCACGAGATTTAAAGTTTGGTATACCGACAAGCATAACCTTAAAGAGGTATTCTCGTTTGTATTTTTTTTTAAATCTATTTATTTTTCATTTTATTTTTATAATCCTTTCTGAATCATTTCCAGTAAGAAATTTTCAAAAATCTTGAAAATATGAAAAGTTATCAGGGTTGATAGTAGAGCGCGCTGGTCGAAAAATGATCTGGGCTTCGCAGCTTTCGGGTCGTCTATTGTTATGGCAGCAGCCTTATTTTCCAAGAATTCTCGTCCAATAGGATTTCTTGGAATGATGAATTAATATTTAGTTTGTCGGGACTTTTTAACAAGTTTATATGGTCGTTAAAATGCTGATTAACAGAAAGTTGAAAATATTTACTTTAATTCGTGTAAAAATGGCACTTGAAACATTAAACACGTTTCCTGAAAAATCACTTTTTTTTTAAATATTCCCCATATTGCCTCAAAAACTAATTAACTCATTTTAATGAATAAGTACTTATTCTCTTTTTTACATATGTCATATACCTGTCTCTGTAGCCGGTACTAGAATTATTTCAATCCATTATTTTTTTCGATATTTTTCCCTCTAAAGACAAAAAAAAATTCAATTTCAATAAGCCGTAATTTCTTCTATTTTTTATTATTATTCTAATACCGGCTATAGCCACATGCTTTCTGAGTAAAACAGATTTTTTTAAATATTTTCAGACTTGTACAACAGCCACAATTATGGGCATAATGAACCCCCTCCATGTACGGGATTCGCAAAAGCAACATACTCGTATATGGATCCTAAATAAGAATGGACATATTCACAATATTTTTTAATATTTGGGTACTTTTGGGGACTAACATATTTTCAGAAAACTTTTTCGAATCTGATTTTTTTTATATTTAATCTTTTACAGGCTTAAACTTGCTGGTAAATTATACCGTGATAGTTTTAAAAGTTTCATCATCATTCCGGCAAAGCGCTTTAAATCCATTCATGTGACCAATCATTGTTTTTGGTCCAACCGTTGTGATTGGTGCTAGCTTAGAAGGGTAAGTTCAACTTCGAAATGAAATTTTGAATATATCTACACGTCTAGTTCTTTCTTTCAAAGAAATCATGCTCATTTCATCTTTAGTGGAAAACTCTTCAAAAACTATACGAATGAAAACAAGCATTTGCATATCTGTCGATTCATCAATTTGTACTCAATTTTCATCCATATATTATTTATAGTTAAGGCATTAACACTGTGGAGGTTTAAAGACATTGTATTTTGTTTAGTCAAACACTGTTTATTCCACTTTATGTAACGGTATAACCCTACCGGTTTCAAGGTTTTCTTGTTTATCAAAAGTATCGTTTGTGCTTCCTCATGATGGGGAGAAAACCTTAAAACCGGTAAGGTTATATAAAGTGGAATAAACAGTTTTTGAATAAACTAATTGCAATGTTTACGTTACTGTTTTTCTCAGTCCTTGGCATCACACTATTTCGTAACGATTGTAAATCTTTAATTTCATTTTCGTTCTTGAAATCTTCAAACAGTAAATTTAATATTTCTAAGAGAGTTTCCTTTACAAATTATCTATCAGAAAATGACTTACATTTTTTGGCTAAAATACAGTTGTCTTTGAATGATCCGGTAGTCACTACGAATGATTTAAAAATATGTATTTTAAACACATTTTGTTGTGTTAATAACATAAACTTGAACACTAGTTTTACTTCTTTTTAAATCACTGTTTAACGGATATTACGAGCGTTTTTTTACTATGGAGACATACAAAATGTTTTTCCAAATTACTCATACCTTTCTTAGTTATGGCTACCTGCTCTCATTCTTCGTGAAAATGGTAAGTCTCGGATTTTTCGATTTATTTTAATTGGAAGAGTTTTAAAGTTCCCAAAAGAAAGGAATATATACTTTTTTCACCACAACTTAGAATCTTAATAAGGCAATTCCTATCGATTGTGTGACACGCTGGGTGGTAAACTCAAATATTAAGTTGTATGCTCACCGGGAGAAATACAGGTGAACTGAACAACACACTCCAAGAGCAGACAGGTGACAACTGCGTTGAACGTCCATGTGCGTTATGAGATTTGACATCGTGCGTCATATTGTATGTTAAGTTAAGAAAACAGACGCGATCGATCAAAAAGAAGATTTTCGATCTATCGGAAGATACATTACTTTGGTCTAATTCAGGGGTCAACAAACTTTTTCCGCTAAGGGCCAGATCGTAAAAATTTTAGGGTCAACAAATGTTACATAATAATCTCTACTATTGAGATAAATGTAATTGCTTTTTCTGTGGCTTTTTCTGCATCAACGAGTCTAGAATCTCAGTGACATTAGCGCTGTCCCTCTCGCCCATCCTCAACCTGCCACCTCAACCCTTTGTCGGCACACTAGAAATGCAGCGACCATGAACATGTACATATTTTTTGTGATAATTAATATTTTCTTGAAATAATTTTTTTATTCATCACATTTGATTAAAGTATTACAATAAACTTAAGCTAAGTATGTACTAAATAAAACTATATTATACGTAAACAATTTCACGAAAACAGTTTACCAAAACAAACACATAAAACATACAAATTGTTAAAAATGAGATTGGTTATTATTAGCTCGCGGGCCGGATTAAAATAGGCACCTGGCCGGATTTGACTCACGAGCCGTAGTTTGCGGACCCCTGGTCTAGTTTAAAGGTAAACAGTTTGTGAACTTTGATTTAGCTCCATATGTTTTACATATTTATTTACTAAGAGCATGACATCAAGTGTAAATTACAGCAAACCAGTGTGTCTCAATCTATTTTTACGAATGATTTTCCATTTATTACTTCAAGCACGATTTTGCACTATTCCCAGTACATAGTAATGTACTAAACGTGCGATGTACACAGGTGACGGGATTATGCCCATCTTTCTATGTGGCAAAATCTAACCTCATTATTTTGTGTACATGGATACACGTGGTACATCTAGCATTCTGCTCACCGTTTTCCTTGATTCTAAAGGAATTACCCATAAGGAATTCACGCCAGAAGGCCAAATGGTGAATGCCGATGTGTACTTGGGTGTTTTGAATCGTTTATAGGCCAGAATTCTTCAAGTTCGACTCAAATACCGGGAACAAGGGGCATATTCTTCTTTGTTGCGTGACAATTCACCGGCGTACAAAAGAAAGATTGTACGCGATTTCATGGCCAAGAAAGTATCAATCCCCCCTCCCCTCGTATTCACCTGATTTGGCTCACAGCCTTCACTCCATCTTGCTGGCTTTGACTCCATCTTGCTGGCGCTCTGCCTCTTCTTCCTAGCCATGTTCCTATGCCCATCAATTTATCCAGGTTATCTGGCTCACATCTGGAAATGTGTTTGAATAACAACAGGGTATTTTAGAAGCAAATTGAGTACAGTCATTCTGTCACATTTAATTCCTGTTTAGAATTTTGTAATCAGGTATCTTTATTGATATTTTTATGAAAACTATACGAGTTATTAAACAGTATCTTATGTTATGTTATTTTATTGACAAAGCACTATTCTGTTTGAAAGTTAATTTTAATTTCTGATGTATATTTTCACTGGGTAAGTATAGTAAATATAAGAAATGTATAGAATGCTTGATTCTAGTGTTACTCAAGTTTTCTTGTGGGGTAGACCGGTATATGGTATATGTTTCAGTGCCACTTTATATATCTTTCAGTATCTTTGTATGCTCTTTGCTATTTGCTCTATATCATCTCTTGTCTTTACTCTTTGGTGTGCATTATCTCTGAAATGATATTTGCTGGCATGCAGTGTTTTGATTGAGTAAGCAAATGAGGACAAATGCAAATGAGTAAGCAAATTGCTCACTCCTTGTCAGTAACATAAAACAGCAGAAAAAAGGTTTTTTCGTGGCAGAAGAATAAGGAAATAAGCAAAAGGCAGACGAAAGTCGAAAAGACGAAGGCAATTTTTGATTAAGGATTTAATATTTATAAAAATCTTTTAATATTTATGAATTAAATTCACAGATAATTAAAAATGACAAGCCACCATAAAATGACTTTTTTTGACAGTAGGTAATAACACTAAACTTAATTTAAGAAAACAAGAATTCAATCATACACATAATACAGTCAAATCACGTTATAACGAATACCGAAATAACAATTTTTTCAGTATAAATAATTGTTTTCACAGTCTCCAAAAACAAAATAACTTAAAATCCCGTCTAGATCATCTAATTTCGGTTTCCATAAGAATGTCGCAATTGCTTTTACAGCCGCCAGAGTAAGTCATTCTCAGTGAGTCATCAGTATTTTATTGATTGTCGCGGGGGTATGTTTAGTTTTGACGCATGCTTTCATCATTTTATAAACTTTTAAATAAAAATATAGTTGCGACCCAATAAAAAAGAACGGATTTTATTACTATTTTTTTTCAATTACTTTATATAAATGCTATTAATGTATGCAATTGTATACATAAAGATGTTTGTATTGAGATAAATTAATAAAATATAGTATATGCGAATAAAAAAAAGTTAATAAATTTTCAGTATAATAAAACGATTTAATAGGTCCCTAGAAGTTCGTTATAACGAGATTTGACTATATTTTTTTAACAACCGTTTTGAGTGTTACTGAAGAACAATTTGACAAACTTCAATGACTGAAAAATATCAGTTTGTGATACATATTCAACCTCAGAAAATATTTATTTAATTATCCATTGATAGTTACTTGCCCATCAACATTAAACACTTATATGATTTGTACAATTTGCAGTCAAAAAATACATACGTACTAATGCACACAACAGTCTAGGGCAGTGTTCCCCAACCGGTGGTCCGCGGCTCGGGCCGCAAACAGTATGTCAAATTTCAAGAAATTCACCATGCAAAAATATTAAATATAGGATTTTTTCGCTTGCACGTTGACTTGTATTTTTAATAATTGTTTAATAAATATAATTGGTATGATAATGCGACACAATGGTCGCTGGTTTTCTCAGAATGGACAGTCATAAATCTTCTCAGATACACTTAGGTGAACGGAAATATTTGCTCTTGGATAGTGAACTCGAATACAAAACCCTACCTAGATATATTTCTAAGAATTTCATAATATATAAATGTTTTCACTTTGTAATGGACCGGTGATAGTAACAGTACATACAAGTAAAATAATGTCCGAGACAGCACTGCAGCCAAGAATATCCAATATATTAGCAAATATGCAACAGCAGGTTTCGAATAAGTTTTTTGAAAAAACCCCATTGTTTTTGTTAAATTTTAATTGTATCAGACAATGTTACAATTAAAATTGTAACTGTTATATGTATATTTGTTAATTATATTGTAGTTACATACGAGCATGTCCATCTGTCACGATATAAGATTAAAAAAATATTAAATAAAAAAAACATTTTTATTTCAATATTAGTGGTCCGCGAAAAAAATTTAATTTTTTTACCGGTCCACAGGTCTAAAAAGGTTGGGGAACACTGGTCTAGGGCATAAAAGGTCCAGGGCCTATGCTGTGCTAGTAAAATAACATAATATATTCCATTAACTCGTATCAAAGGACATGTTTATATACCTAATATTGTACTGTAAGACCCTTTCGTTGTATACAATGCAATCTCATCCAACCAACTACAAGAAAGATGTTAAATTTCGATATTGGATTATTGGATATAGGGGGAACCCCTAGAATTCTGCTCGAATACTGCTCACCGGCGTGTAATTCCCTGATCTATCTTCCTCAACGGCCCAACTTCTACATAGGTCGTATGGAAAATATTGAATTGTTAGAATTCATAAACACTCATTGAAGAAAAAAATATTGAGATTACAAAATACACGTTTTTTTTTTCAAATAAATAGTAGAATTTATTACGTAAAGTTGATTTTGGAATAATGAAAAATATGAATTATGAATAATTGTTCTTCTAATTACGGGACATTTACTGTATTTATTTTATACACCTGGTAGATATATCCCTGTTTAGCAATTTCTTCCAATCAAATACACTTTGTTTCATAAAAAAAGTATATTTGGTATTCATGACTGTGTATAAAGCACATGAATAAAAAGTAACATTCGAACAATGACAGTTAAATAAAAGATCAAAGACAAATCTCTAGAAAGAACAGAATTAGAACGAAAAGTTTATGTGGAATATTTTAAGATAAATAATGTTATTTGAGTTATTTCCTACATACATATGGAGGAAGCATGTCTTATTGAGTCAGGAAGATCTTTTCAAAGTTGAGTCAAATTAACCTCAAAGGATTTATAATATTCACGTTTATGAAGAAAGTTAAATTCTTTTAGACAGAGAGGATAGTTTTGATTATTCAGCACTATACATATTTAGAGGATCTGGAGATAAGATATAGATTACCTTTACATCCCTTTTTAAGAAACAAACATTCCCTATTTTCATTATCTTGATTCGATTAAACTTATTTCAACTTAAAATGTTAATTCTGTTAATAATAATAAAAATAAAAGAACAATATATATATATAGCTCTGTTTAAAGAACAGATTCTCCTCAAGGGTGCTCCTGTTGAGGAACATAATTAATTATTGTCGCTTTGCTGTCTTATTTTAATAACGGTTTATTCTTTAAAATTTATCTTTTGTAATACCAGTGGTTACCTACTTTGTTCAACATGTACTCTGACTTTGTCTTCAAGCAGGCGCTGACTGATATAGATATCGGCGTCAAGGTCAACGGTGTAGTCATCAATAACATTAGATATGCTGATGACACGGTTCTACTGGCAGATAGTATAGAAGACCTTCAACAGCTTTTGGATAGGATCAGTTCCACCGGTGAGCATTATGGTTTGAACATTAATGTCAGCAAAACTAAGCTGATGATTTTCAGTCGAGAAAGTCATCCAAATGCAAATCTTCGGCTGGGTGGTGTCAATATTGAAAGGGTAAAGCAGTTTAAGTACTTGGGCAGCATCATCACTGAGAATCTGGACCCCGATATAGAAATTAAATGTAGAATAGAAGCAGCTCGTGCAGCTTTTAATAAAATGAAAAATCTTCTCTGCAACGATAATATAAATTTGAAGCTCAGACAAAGAATGATCAAGTGTTATGTGTGGTCAGTTTTGCTTTATGGTGTCGAGGCATGGACCCTCAAAGTTAATATCATTAACCGCTTGGAGGCTTTTGAAATGTGGATCCACCGAAGGATGCTAAGAATATCCTGGACTGACATGATTAGCAACGTTGAAGTATTGCGTAGAGCAAATACACAGAGAGAATTGTTCACAACAATCAAGCTCCGTAAGACTTCATATTTTGGCCACATAATGAGAGGTGAAAAGTATGCAATCCTACAACTTGTCATAAAGGGGAAGATTGAGGGTCGTAGAGGAGTTGGAAGAAGGCAGCACTCCTGGCTTCGGAACATTAGAGAATGGACCGGGATGAGAGGTGTGGAGGAGCTGTTCCGTGCTGCCCAGGACAGACAAGGTTTCTCCCAAGTGATCGTCAACGTCGGGGGGACCCGGCAGGACACATGAAGAAGAAGAGAATACCAGTGGAAGATAAACATCAGATGTTATCCATAATGCAGTGAAATCTAGGCATATATAAAGTCCGAATCACTGTAGAATATCTTTATGGCTCTACTTTTCATGACCATTACAGTAAACACATTGTATTCATTTACGTTTTTTTTTTGTAAAAAGTATAAACTGGTGAGTTTATTACCACGTGACAATCTTTTACAAAAATAAAAAAGATGTTTCAGAAAAAGATTTTAAGTAAAAATCTGACTGATGCCAAAATCAGACGTGATATTTTATGATGTTTAAAATTAGAGGAACTTTTATGTTTTTTTCTCCAATGTATTTGATTCAGTAAAAAATACGGATTAAACGTAGATTCTTCGTATCAACATGATAGATTTCATCAGGTTTACTTGTGAGAAATTTTCATTCGAGATTTTTTTATTGTTTTGATTTAATACAAAATATTTTGTTACACGATAATTTTTTCATTTACTCTATTCTTATATTGATTTACTAAGTTCAATCACGGTCATGGATATTGATAATTTAAAAAAAAATTGAAGCTGATTGATCAGATGAAATTACAAGATGTATTCAATTGAAAATGCTAAAATGAAATAAATTAATAATTATTTCACAACACTAATTAGTCTTATTCAACCAAAAATCATTTTCCTACAGGTCCACAATCTGGGTAATAAAACTTCTCCTAAGGTCGGTTCTCCTAATAGAGGACAGTTGACTCGGGCAAAGTATTCCATGTTGTGCAGCATCCACTGTATAGCTATTGATAATACATATGCTGTTAACACAGAAAATTTTCCTCCTTGCATTTTACTATTCAAAAACATGGATGGAACTGAAAAGTTTATCATCATTAAGGAAGATATAGGAAAAAAGGTGGAAAAAGAAAAACAGATAATGATATCGTGAAATAAGGCTGAAACAATAAACACTCCATATATTGATTTAACTGTACTCTTAGTCACGAGAAATATTTCTTGATATATGTAAGCATAGAGCCAGTCATGTACAATTGTATTCCACGTGCGGTACAAGCCATTGTAAGAAGTCTGATTCCACCAATCCTGGAACAGATTAAAATAAAGAAATAAATTAGAAAACAGCTGGGGATTTAGGGATCCACATCAACGTAAATACAAAAATATGCTGAAACAAGTACAAAAAATGTTCCTGTGATATTTATGATACAGATCAGAGTGATTATACAATATTTGTAAACCATATTCAAATGTTGACAGAATGCAATCATAGAAGCCCCGGAACAAGAAGGCAGCATCGGTCACGTCATTCTTACTTCAGTCACTTCGTTCATAAGTCTCCGATAATTACAACTGGTGCAAGAAATCATTTGAGGGCTACACACGCAGTGACGTTCAGTTTAGCGATATTGAACAAACTGAATGACACAGTGTATATATTCTTGTCACTGCCTAGCAGTATGAAAAATTCTCCTAAGTATTCTGTCATATTAATTAACTAATCAGACCCACATCGTGTAACAGGAGAAATTTATAAAATGTGGAGTATAATAAATAGAAGAAACCAGTGTTGTTAAAAAATATGCTACAGAAACATACTTTATCTTAAGAGTAACTGTAAAGGTAGCCATTACTACTATTTAGTTGCTTGAATAGCATGCTACTTTGGATTAAAAAGTAGATATAATTGCTATTCTTTCTAAGTAGTTTTAACAAAACTAATAAATTTCAAATAATAATTATTGTTATTATTATAGACATGCTGAATGAATACTGTTAATATCTTAAAAAAAGTTGAACTGTTATACAAAGGCTTGATGAAAAAATGATGAATTTTTTCAATTTCGCAGGCTGTTTTTGCCTATCTTTTTTTCTCACATTGGCGACACCGTCTGTGAAGTACATTTAAATTTTCAGCCATATTGGATGGGCAGTTTGTATTTCACAATGAAATATTTACAACGCATGTTGACACGTTTGCGATTTTTTTCATTTTTTAAAAGATTTTATTTTTAAAATTTAATGCCATTTGCATAAGGCAATCTGAAAAAAAATATCAAAATTGTGAGTAAACCACTTCTGGATTTTGCTCACACAAAACTAACACTGTCGTGATGCCGCAGCCACCATATTCACCATATATAGGTTGGAA
The DNA here is from genome assembly GCA_949825065.1 of Odontocerum albicorne. Classification (NCBI taxonomy): domain Eukaryota; kingdom Metazoa; phylum Arthropoda; class Insecta; order Trichoptera; family Odontoceridae; genus Odontocerum; species Odontocerum albicorne. Next base: position 7,145,202 of record OX463840.1, on the reverse strand, counting down.
AAAACATTGGCAAAAGTGTATTTTTTCCTATGGAGACTACCTTGAAGGGGACAATATTAATATTAATGATCAAATAAGTACTTCTTTATAAAAATGAAAATTCTCATTATTTTTTTTATCAATCCTCGTGTATGTTTATCAAGGAAAAGCAAAGAAACATAACACCACTAAAGAAGCACTTTTGGGTTTGTGTGTAATAACTTATTTGATTAGTTTTTAAACTAGGTTAATGTTACAGCACTCAATTCCCTCCTGGCCAATTTATTGCAAGAATAACTGGTTAGCAAAATAATGTCCTTGGATTACTGTGGAATTTAGTTATGAAATGTTGTAACTGATGAAGCCCTGGGCAATCATAATGACTGCAACACTCACTCAATTCTCCAGGATTTTATCTTGTTGCTGAGTAGTTGACTTCAATAAACATAGTCTAATGCTTTGATTAATTCTTAGATGGCTCAGTGAAAATTTAGAAATTTAATTAATTGCAAAAATTATTCAATAATAATTTGTCATTATTCCATTACCACTATAAGTTTTATCAGTAACATGAGAAGGTCGTAAAGTGACTACATCCAGGTCGATTCACAGTTTTGCATTCCATGACCTTTGTAATCCGTGGTTGAACCTGCTCTAAGGTGATCTATAACTATTGCAAAAGTTTATTTTAAGGACAATAGGAAATTAATCAAATGGTCTTGAGGTTTGTGAGAATTTCGAAGAATGGCTTAATCTGGAGTCTTAAAGACAATCGAAAAGACTACCTGAAAAATATGAAGGTCGTATACTCCTTGACCCTACAGAAAAACACAAGTACAAGATACTGTAATTGACTAGTTAAGAGATAAAAGTTTACTAAAAGAAATTCATAATACATACCAAGTAAAATTGACGATCTCCAAAACGGACCACCTCTGCAAAGCCATTCATCCAAGTATGGAATATCATATAGTTGAGCAAACATATGTAAAAGAAGCTACCCACTATGGAAATCGCGTACTTTTCTAGTAGATGGAAGACTGTCACCTCCTGCAATCATCACATTTAGCCCTTGAAATTAAAAAACATTTCAAAGGAACTTGAAGAGTTAAGACAGATGTCACCTATTTATTGATACAAAACTATTCAGATCTTATATGAGTATAGCAAGGATGTCCAAGTTTAATGTCATCTAGAACCACAAGTAATAATATTATTTTTGTGACTCTAGAAAACAATAAAACTTATTCAAATTATATAGTTCCAATGTCTTAATGCTGTCATAATCAATGAAATTCAAAAAATCATTGAAATATTTTCAATGAGGGTGAAGTACCATGGATACAAGTAAGATGCCACATGAGTATCTCAATGTGTTCTGCTACTCCAAATTCATAGTTCGATCTTAACACAAAATACTAAATCTTAACTATTAAAGAAATTAGTCATTTAAGTTATATTTTGTACAAGTTTATCGAAGTTTCCTTAAATAAGGGAGTCACATGGTTTCATTATCTCAATTTAAGGTTTGTAGCATATGAGATCCCACTCTGAATACAATTTACATAAATCCAAGGATAGAAATTAGTATTTTGTCCCACTATGAATACTGGACTAAAGGTTTTAAATGGCTCTCAAAACAAATATTAAAATCTTACATTTTTTTTTATTCCTAGAAAAAGAACCTAAAATCTTTTGAGTTTTTGTGAATAATTAAACAAAATAATCATCTTACATGACCAGGCAAGCCGGTGTTTCCAAATGGGCCTATTATAAAGATTTCGACGACAACGCTGGCAAAGAAGATTTCAGTAACAAGTTCCAGTATGGCGAATGCTACCAGCCTCCATCTTATTTCCTTGGTTCTAAAATTAATTTAATTTTTCGTTCATCAGCGATACAAGGTACCTTACAACAATATTTAAAAAATATAAGTAGTGACAAACATAAAAATAAATTTAAACAATTACATACAGATCGAATAAAAACACAATAAACACATAAGTCTAGGTATGCAGTACACATGTTTTACTTCTTATAAATTTATACAATATATGTACGTAGTTATTTATATGATACAGGATCGTCTTAAGACGGTCAGCCCGCACCATACCACACCGATTGTCAATTTTTAAATTCATGTGCAAAAAAAACATGGTTAGATACAAATAAAATAATAATAAGAAAAACATAATAAATCAACAACACATTCATAATTTAAGCGCAATCAAAAGTCAATATCGACCACAACATGCTAAAATAAAAAATAAATTAGAAGCGAGAAAAAAGTTTAATGCTATGATTAATTGCACCCATCATTAACTTTAATAAACGTCATTGTGGATTGCGTAATGGCTAGTTTCTTTTAGTTTGTTCCCTTGGTACAATTTTTGACATGAACAAAAATAAATAAAATAAGAAGCAAAGCTACATTGCTCTCACCTGGGATAGCTGTCCCTGTAGACTAGCGTAGGGGCAAAAAGAAAGTAGAGATAGCACGAAAAGGGGGGCATGCCTGAGGATCGAGCCCGAGGATAAACTGTGCGTACAAATGCAGACATTTTCATCATAAAACGTACCTGTAGAGTAAAAATATGACATTTAAAAGAATGTACCATATGAGAGATATTAGTCGATAACAATGGCTATTTCAACTTTGCCCTATGTTTTAATGTAATAATAATCTAACTGCAGATATCATTCCACTTGATTTTATTTACTGTCGTTTATGAGCTGCCTTCCCTCACCATCAGCCTGGTTACCTCCAATGTTGGACATGTACCTCTCTCCTCTTGTTTTTATCAAGAGTACATTGCTTCCAGTTGCTCCCAGCCACTTTTCTAATGTCATCCAACTATCTTACTACTTTTCTGTTCTTGGTCGCCACTCCAGTACTTCCTGGGTTCACCTATTATCACAATATGTAGTAATATACCCAGTTCTATCTCTGGATGGCAATCTTCACAGTGACCTTAGTCTGCTGCCTTATCCATTAATTCTTCCGGTCCATAATGAAATAAATATTCATAATTTCTCTCCATGTCCCTCTGTGGCACCATGAGTTTGTGCATTGTTTATTCTGTGAATGTTAATATTTGAATTAAATGGGACTTTCTTTAGATATATCTGGTACTTTGGAGACTTTATAATGAAAGATAGCTTATCAAATGTCTTTAATAAATTGTAATTCAAAGAATAAATCTCATTATAATAATTAATCACTTAATATATTGGAACAAACATGATTCATGCAAACATGCCGTGTGTTTACGCACCATCTTGACCAGGGGTCTCCAAACTTTTTAGCCTAAGGGCCACACTGACTCCTCCGCTAAGTCCCAAGAGTCAAGATCTAGCTAGCTCATCATACCAGCATACTATAGTTTTGAATTACGCGCAAATTTTTGTATTGGGACTAGCTGGCGAGTGAGATATCTATGGCGCAGAGCGCGTGGGTGAACTCCGCTCTGTTCGCAATTTCGGTTGGTACTTACGGTTGGTGTAGCGATATTTTTAATGAAAAATATTTAAAGTCATCATTGCTGGAATTTTATAAGAGTCTTCCACTCACACAGTTTGATCAGTTGCATACATTTGCTCGTGACTTTTTTCTGCTTTTGGCACTACTTATCTGTGTGACAAAACATTCTCCAAAATGAAATATTCAAAAAATATTTACAGATCCAAATTAACTGATGAGCATTTGAAGTCGCTGCTGATAATTTCCACTAGTATACTTGATCCACAACTGCAAACAATTGTCAGTAAAACGTTACAACTACATATGATACTCGTAAATATCATTAATCACAATTATAATGTTTAATTTCATTATGTGAATTACCTATGTATGTCACTTATTGTAAGTTTTTAGGATTAATCTCATATCATTAATTACAGTTAAAACGTTCAATTTAATTATGTATGTCAGTTATTGTGTTTCTTAATTGTTCGTTAAATAAAAACATCTGATTGTTATTTTGTATGATTTACTTACATTGGAAATTTTACAATGTAATAAAAATAAACTATGACGGGCCGGATACTGGGCATATGCCGCCGCTACCGCGGGCCGAATTGGTGGTGCCCGCGGGCCGGTGTTGGCCCCCGGACCAAAGTTTGGAGACCCCTGATCTTGACCAATCTAATTTATGCTCATAAGTTTAATACTAAACACTATTACAATGGTAAAACTACACATTCACCAAATATATTTCATCCTAGAATATTAAACAATAAATTATTTTTTATTATTCCATTTATTACATTATATAATACTTCTAACATGTCTTTCTACATTATATTTCGAGGCTCTTTTAAGGCAGAATCACCCCGATTTGTAATAAAAGTAATGCTTAGATCAGACTGATGTCATGTGTCATTGGAAGTGTGTGTGGTTTATTGACACAAAGTGTGTGTGGTCTATTGACCCACAGTGTGTGTGGTATATTGACCCAAACTGTATATGGTATATTGACCCAAAGTGTGTATGGTATATTGACCCAAACTGTGTGGTCTTTTGACCCAAAGTGTGTGTGGTCTATTGAAACCTTTTATATTTTTTTTGTTTTTTTATAACTTTTTTATTTTTTTTTATATTCTTGTGTATCTCTTATGTTTTTTAATTATTCATTTTATATAACTTTGTGACATATGTAAAATTTTAACTTTACTTTCTTTGAAATTATGATTTGTCTCTGATTTGCAAATTCTGAAAAATTGTTATTACATAAAAAACACATATGTTCTTGTATTATAGTGCCTATATTCTTTTGTGTCATTCCAGTGTATGTATTATATATTCACAACTTTGTTAAATATTCTAATATAGATTTCCACAAACTTAGAGCCACAACCTTTGATAAATTACATTTCATCCATTCATAAGTTTACAAGTAGATCTGTACTAAGGAGACATAATTTCTTATAAAATGTTTTTAATGAAACCTTAACATGTGTAATATGACTTCAAGTTTCCCAACTGGTATTCTAAATTTTCTTTCGGAGCTTGGAGTATAAAATACAGGAAAACACACAGAAAAATTATAAGTTTCTTGTATTCATATGAATTTCAATTCACTTATTAATATCCTTGAATATAGTTAGATTTTTTCTCAAGCAAATTATTCATTCATTCGTATGATACCCCTCAAAATATATATATTCTTCATATGGGCATTGAAGAGCTTGTCAGGAGAAAATATTGTCTTCGGATCCAGTAATTTTGAATTAAGAACCACTGAAGTAGGCAAGTAACTCACAGTTTGCCATCATACATATTTGAAACACCCTTACACCCATCTAGTGCGTGGGAGTATTGTTGTTTGAAGAACTTTTTAAATACACTGGAATCCTTTTTTAATTCTTTTGAGTACCATCAGAAATCGAACCCGAAACACTTCCATCTTACCAAACAGGCAACGAAGTTTGTCACTAAGCGATAAGCTTCTTTTAAGAGGTTTTACATGTATCTGCACTGGTTTTAATGTTTGGCTTGTCGTCAATGCAGGTCCTGAATAATTAAAATTACCAAAGAGAAAAAAATCTTCAATCATAATATTTTGGTGGAATTAATGAAGGTAAAATTATGAATTCAGTAGATCAATCAAGAAAGCAGTAATGCAAATTTACAAATTCTTACCATTTCTAAGTTAATAATTAATGCTGAGGCTACGGGAAAGCCAATAATCCACAATAGGTACATGGGCCCCGCCATGAATAGAATTTGACACACTATGAATATCATCAGCCAACTCATATCCCATGCTCTTCTGAGGGGTGCTGTAGGGGTAAAATATTAAATTAAGTTACAAGTTTTGGAAATAAGCCTCCTAAAACATAATTTCATGAGATATGACATCCAGGACCGACATGGGATATTGCGGGGCTGGGAGTCAAGTTTGGGCAGGGCCTTCTTATTTATTTATACCTATATCTATGTAAGAGGGAAAAACAGGTTAAGTATTGTCCAAATATTTTCACCCATTAAAAATATGCTTATTCATTTCACAAAAATATTGTCATGAATGAATGTATGCAATAGATTGGTTATAGATATTTTTAACAAACAAGCTTTTTCACTTTTGGAATAACACAGTAATCACATTAATGTGATTAGTGGAATAACAAAGTAATATATTGTTAAATATTATGTATTTTTTATGTCATTTAAGAGTGAACATTTAAATAAATTAAATGTTCTTGAAGGAGTTTGTAATCGCCCCTGAGATTGGCCACCAGTGTGATTAACGCATATTGGGTCTGAATAATATATTTCTATAGCTACTTTAACATACAATCGCTTTTATAATACAATCGCCATAAACAAAACAATATATAATTAGGATTATTTCTTTACATAAAATATGATATAACGTATTTCAATCACTCACGTGGTGGACTCATGCCTGCCCAGATGTGCACCAGAGGATAGACTAACAGGGACACCAGCTGCATCCCGGCCCAAATGCACATTGCTTTATCCAGTTTACCAAATCCGGTGGCAATGACATATTGTCCTACATTTATTCTAGAATATTTATTTTAATATTTATTAGTAGCATCTTTATAATAAAATACATTGGATAAATACATTGGATAAATGGATAATATTACAATCGATAGATAAAATATGTAATGATGCCCATTATGACATATGAAATCAAAACAAGAACTGATACCATTAAATTTGAATAGTTCTTGTTTTCTTATTAAATACACTATACTACTTCTGCTCAGAATTCTGCCATCTGAATAGCACTGCATTCTACAAATCAAGTCCTCTTCTGTGCAAAACATCAGGCTTTTCGGACACTGCAGCAAGTATAACATATATTCCTTCTAATGCAGATATAGAGCATCGACCCATCACGTAACATTCCACATTTTGATATATTGTCCTTGGTTCTCCTAATTCCTGTACGAAATCTGTTTTGAGATTTCCAGGTTCTCTAAGGCAGCTCAGAGTCAGGTGGCATTTCTTTTACAAACAAAACCCACCTGATGTTCCTCTCAGCTCGTTCATCCTAACAATAATATATGGTTGTTCCAGAGGCTTAGTAGTCCTAATAAAGTTGTGCCTGGATATTCACCTGGAGGCTGTGGGTTGGTGGTTATGCAAAATATGTGTAGGGTCATTAAATTAGTTGGAGCTCTCAGCACTTTTTCAAATATTGACTGATTTTTAGGGGAGAAAACCAGGCAAAGCGTGTAGTGCAGTTGATTTAAGTCAATCTGAAATCAGGCAGCATGTCTTATTTAGGGCTTCATCCACCTGACCAGCGTGACTCGATCTATTCCAGATGGGGCAAGTGTATTCATCTTCTGAGTAGCACAAGGTTAATCCCGAGATTTAGAGGACAGAAGGTTTGGTAACTCAAGATGTATATTAAACTTTTATGTTACATACATAACTCATTCACTGTTTGCATCCAGTTGAGTGAGACCTTTTTACATACATAACTCATTCATTGTTTGCATCCAGTTGAGTGGGACCTTTTTACATACAGAACACATTCATTGCTTGCATCCAGTTGAGTGGGACCTTTTTACATACATAACTCATTCATTGTTTGCATCCAGTTGAGTGAGACCTTTTTACATACAGAACACATTCATTGTTTGCATCCAGTTGAGTGGGACCTTTTTACATACATAACTCATTCATTGTTTGCATCCAGTTGAGTGGGACCTTTTTACATACATAACTCATTCATTGTTTGTATCCAGTTGATAGGGACCTTTTTACATACAGAACACATTCATTGTTTGCATCCAGTTGAGTGGGACCTTTTTACATACAGAACTCATTCATTGTTTGCATCCAGTTGAGTGGGACCTTTTTACATACAGAACTCATTCATTGTTTGCATCCAGTTGAATGGGACCTTTTTACATACATAACTCATTTATTGTTTGCATCCAGTTGAGTGGAACCTTTTTAACGATTATGTGTATGAATCTGCCAGTGTATTTGAATCCAAAATGAAAAAAACTCTGGATAAAAAAGTATGCAAATAAAAACTTGACCAGATTAACGGAATACCTAACACTAACATAAGCGACACAAGTCAAGATTTAAAATTCGCAGAAAAAAGTATGTGACTTATTGAACCATAATTTTAGGGATGAAGAACTGGACCTTTTGTTACAGGGGCTTGAGTATTCCCTAATTCAAAAACATGTTCCTAGCCAAATAGAGCAGCTCGCTGTAGACGCTGATGCACTTCTTCGTAACGAGGACAAAAATGTGCAATACAAGTGTGCAGCCGACATCAAGAAATTCATCGCCAAGTGTCAAGAGAATAATATCGCCCGGAAGGAACTAGCCACAGCTATGGACATCAAACATACTTTGAAAGACAATAATTTAACGTTAACCAAGGCAGACAAAGGTGAAACAATAGTTATATTTCATAAGAAGGATTATGAGGTAAAAATCCTAGATTTTCTGAATAACAATAAATTTCAAGTAATAAAAACCAGCCCTTTAAACTCTCTACAGACTAAAGTAAAACGCGTCCTTAACAATTGTAGCTCCATCATGAACCAACATTTTAAAAAGAATTTGTGTATAATGAATCCACAAATACATCAATTATATGGCTGCGGCCAAATTACACAAAAATAGTATACCTATAAGACCTGTAGTCTCATATAACCAGGCACCAACCTATAAAATATGTAAGTTTGTCAAAGAACAATTTTATAATCTAACCAATTTTAAAGCTGAATACTCAATCAAAAACTCCTTGGAATGAATTGAAAAAGTAAAAAAAACATGGAAATACTTCATAATGATAAACTAGTATCTTTTGATGTCACTAATCGCTATCCAAGAATACCAGGATCTTCAGGAGATCTTTAGAGCGAGTAAAACATATCGTAAATGAGAATAGTAAGGACTTTGTTAAAAATTTGGAATAGATTTCAATAATGGACTTATGCATTAAACAAAATTACTTTATTTTCAACAACAATAAATTTTGTCACAGTTGTCTCCACTCCTCAAGGAAAGGTTAGTCAAAAAGTTTTGAAAGCGACATCTATGGAGCAGTAGAAAACCAAAATTTCTAAGCCATTTTAATATTTCATCTTTCATAAGAACGTACTCAAAATTTCATTTTGATCTGTCAATTCATTCTTTGTTTACAAGCCATTTGAAGTTGACGTGTCAGTGTATTTTTTAACAATGGAAAAATCCGAATATCGTGCAGTGATTAAATTCTTTGTTTTGGAAGGTTTATCGGCTACTGAGATCCATGCAAAGATGGTGAAAGTATTAAAGGAGTCTTCTTCTTCATTTCCAACCGTTCACCGATGGGTTTTGGAGTTTAAGCGTGGCCGTACAAGCGTTGAAGACGATCCACGCTCAGGACGTCCAAAAAGTGCATCAACACCAGAAATCATAGCGAAAATACAGGATATGGTTTTGGAAGATCATCGATCGACTGTGGATGTGATAGCTGACACCATAGGTATCTCACATGGAACAACATGAAATATTTTGGCTGAAGTTTTGGGTTTCAAAAAACTGTGTGGACAATGGGTGCCGCATTTGCTAACAATGCAACAAAAACACGTTCGAATGCGACTTTCTGAGCAACATTTGGAGCAATTTCGAAAGGATAAAAAGGATTTTCTGTGTCGATTCATCACTATGGATGAGACTTGGGTCTACCACCATGATCCTGAATCAAAACAAGAGGCTAAGGAGTGGTGTGAACCAGGCACTTTGGCTCCGAAGCGAGTTCGTGTCCAGAAATCGGCCAAGAAGGTGTTAGCGTCAGTTTTTTGGGATGCAAAAGGAATTTTATTGATAGATTATCTCCAAACTGGTAAGACAATCAACTCTGATTATTATTGTGACCTTTTGGACCAGTTGGATGAAATAAATTGTGAAAAAAGACCCGGTTTGCAGAAGAAAAAAAACATTTTTCATCAAGACAATGCACCTGCTCACACAGCTCAAAAAACCATCGCGAAAATCAGTGAATTGGGGTACGAATTGTTGCAGCATCCACCCTATTCGCCAGATTTAGCTCCCTCTGACTTCTGGCTGTTCTCACACCTCAAAAAATTCCTTCGTGGAAAGCATTTTTCATCAAACGAAGAGGTTATAGCCATCGTAGAGGAGTATTTTGCAGGCCTTCCAGAAAGTCACTTCCGTGATGGGACAACAAAGTTGGAAGATCGTTGGACCAAGTGTATTGATCTTATGGGAGACTATAATGAGCAATAAAAGTGATTTCCCCCAAAAAAATGTATTTTCATTTCCGCTTTCAAAACTTTTTGACTAACCTAGTATTTATGAACTATTTAGGAAAATGTATTTTTAGGAGTAAGTTTAAGTGAATTAAAAAATGTTTTGTGCTGGTTTAGGTATGCAGATGACATTCTTTGTGTTTGGAAGGGTACCGGGTACCGATATACAATTACACCAATTTCTTAAATACTCGTATTTAAATTCTATAGAGTTATATAAAATTCACACTAGAAACAGAACAGGATGGAAAATTAAATTTTTCGGACCTTATATTATCTCGAAAAATTGGTACATTTGACTTTGATATATATATATATAGAAAATACACTTATTCAGACTATAATTCCAGCAACTTCCAACCATCCTAATAACCATAAATTCGCCGCATTTAACTGTATGCTTCATAGATTGCTCAGTGTCCCATTAACCGACGACAATTTTAAAAAGGAATTAATAACCATAACAAAAAATAGATACAAATAATGGCTATCCTGGAGGCCTCGTTGATTTACTTTTAAAAAACAAAACAAAAAAGAAATTTATAAAAGATCATATATTTAACGACACCTATAAGCATACATATATCATAAATGGAGCAAAGTCCTATTTTAAAAAAAACATGTCATACTTAATAACTGAAAAAAAACTCGTATGTTAAATCCAGCTTTTTACACCAATTTTAATCTCCGGAAACTCTTATTTAACCCGTTGACAACAAAGCCCGAAAATTTCTCAGGCAACATAATTATGCATTCCTTACCGTGCCCAAGGAATTCTCGCACTGTGACAAGTTTATAATGTATATTTTTTTCTGACTTACTCTGACAGCTACCACAAAAACACTGAACCATAATGGTAAATTTTTAGTTTATCAAAGGTTCAAAACACGAAAAAAAAACCATAATACTAAGATCGATTTGTTATCTCAGTAATAATATTAAAATGGCCGATAAAACGCGCTCATACACATTTCTTGAACTGGAAAAATTAAGTGAAAACAAGTTATATAATGTATGAAAACGAGTTATATAATGCGCAAGTATGTGAAAGGGTACAAGAAGATGTTTTATTATTTATCTGATATGGCATTGCTCAATGCATATAAGATACATAAGAAACATAATTGTCTCATTGCTCTACTCAGAATTCCGAGACAAAGTGGCAAAGCAGACCCTCGACAGGGTGGTTCTGCCTACTCGGCAGCTGGTGAATATGCCAGGGATCTCAGACACTCCTCTCAGGCTACAAGGAAGAAACTCCCACTTTCCCACTTATACAATCCGTGGCATTGCTGGTGGAAAAAGGTAACCAGAAACAAGGAGTGTCTGTGGGAATGCAGAATATGTCAGGTCTCCCTACATAATGAAGATTGCTTCATTGATTTCCATTGTAAAAATGATTTTTCCAAATATTTGTTTTTTTTTCTTTTATTTTATGTTTTCATTGTGTATTTTTTTCATATGTGAATAATAAAAAAATATAATTGAATTTTAATTATAACTTCATTTTTGACTGCCTCCAGACAAGTTAATCAAAATATTTTTTTAAATCTCATATAAAAATATGAATTCAACATTATTGTTGAGTGCGTAAGTCTCCTGAGTGATTTCTTATTAATTTTTTAAAACATGATGTCACTTGACTAGAAAAATAGACAAAAACATGCTGGTTTGAGTGGCCAATTTCAGTTTTAACATGGTGATTGTCAAAGGGTTAACGGGAAAGGCAAAAATGGAATACTTAGCAACATTATGTATACACTTTTATGTGCTGACTGTGATAAAGCCTTGAAACCGGTAGATATATACCGTTACATAAAAGTGGAAGAAACCGTGTTGGATAAAATAAATTACTATAAAATTAATATATGGAAAAAAGCCTCTGTAGGTGATGTGTAAATGTGTGGTACAAAACCTACAAGGTAAATCTTTCCACCTTGATCTGCGTATGTGGAGAAGATGAAGATGATGTGTAATAATGCCGACTCTGTCAAGAAAATTGATACATTTTCGTGTACCACGGTTGCTGGTGATGGAGTCTTGTGAATGAGCTGCCCATTAAGATGGGTGCTATGATACCTTAAACGATATGAAGACCATGTGGATCTCTTCAGTACTAAGTCTGAAAATGATACGTCAAGCATTTGGTACCGAGAGTTTAGCCACACCTTCATAGTTTTATGAACATATCCATAAGAGTGATGATGGGCGTATGATGGGCGAGACAGTTCACCTTTGGATGCTGCAGTAACAGTCTGTATCCGAAGACAAACTCTCTGAAAGTTAATAATATTTTGTTTAACAATTTTGATAGATACTAACCTGCCCTTTTTGACAATATCTCGTGCAAGTATGTAAAGAAAGAGCAATATATAAAGGCAGATGAAGATACGGTACACAATGTTTGGCCACGACTTGGAGGTTTTGTCTGAGAGAAGTGACTCTCTCTTTACATACACTCGCTCCTTCACAACATTTTCTCTCTTCATATTGTATTGTATTATACTTTTGTTGTATACTGTAAAACCTGGCGGACTTATTGCCATGTAGCAATCTCTTCCAATCAATCAGAAATATGTTAAAGAGGCCTTAAGCAAAAACCAGACTCTAATCCTTTTCAAAAAATGGATTCCAGTGGTATTTGAACCCGCAACCTCCAGATTGGGAGATAGGCGTCGTACCAACTAGGCCAAGGAGGTCGCCGTCACAGTGTCATACTGAAAGAAAATAATATATAATAAGAAATATGAAATTAGATAATATACTTCTATTGTCAATTACCTAATGTTGTTAGTTTTGAGATAAGATTAAAGGGAAAAATAGTGGAGTTAAAGAAAAAAAAGTTATGTGGTAAAAGTAACGCGCAAAAGCAGTGGGGTAAAAATGACAAGAAAAAGTAGTGAGGTAAAAGTAACCTATAAAAGTACGGTGTTAAAGTAGTGGGGTAAAAGAAACGTATAAGAGTAGTGGGGTAAAAGAAACGTATTAGAGTAGTGGGATAAAAGTAACGTGTAAGAGTAATGGAGTAAAAGTAACGTGTTGTAGCGACTATACGTGCGGTCACTGAACCCACGAGACGACCTTTGCCCCACCTCCACAATGCGAGACAAACAATGGACAAAGTCCACGCGGTCGGTCATTTAACTCGCTACTAGCGGAGACCACATTCCATGAGGAAAGGAGAGAGCAACATATCTTCCCCACTGTCTCTCAAAACGAAGAATACCTACGCATCGACAATAAACATATTGTAAGCGCAAAGACGAGACAGCGATATATCTCTTGCGCATTCCCGCACACATTCCAAATATTATAAATACCGACGTTTATCAATAAAATACCTCTTTACATATTCCGATTTCGACAAGTTTTTATTTATCAACAATCATCCTCATCATCTCTCCTTTAAGGAACAACCGTTCCTAAAGTATAAAGGTAGTAGGGTAAAAGTCAACGTAAGACAGTGGGAGAAAAGTAACATGTAAAACTAGTGGGGTAAAAATAATGTGTATGAGTAGTGAGGTAAAAGTAACATGTAAAAGTAGTGGTGTAAAAGTAACGCTTTCGTTTTTAGAGTAGCTGTCAAGTAGCATTGTCCACTAAATACTTGAGTAGCATGCTACTTTCTCCAAGTAGCTTTAACAACACTGCAACTACTGAGGTGTTGAATATGACTTTTAAAAATTCAAGATATGTGAATAAGTGTCAAGAAGTCATTCAAGAAGTCAAATCAATAAAAGTTATGTTTAAGGGGGTATTCTATTCTATATTAATCACCTTGTAACAACCATTATTGTATACATGAAAACGTTTGATTTTATTGTGGACAATGATTCATATTATTTTAATTTGTTACAATGCATTTCGAATGCGCATGAATATAAATACAACTTTTTATAAAAATTATTAACATTTACATAAGTCTTATGGATATATATTAAAATTTACATAACATACAAAAACTACCGGCATACAGTATGAACATATGTACCACTCACCACGCATTAACTACAAATCTGAGATAAATCAAAGTTCAGACAATCAAAGATTCTAACAATCAAAAAGAATGAAAAACTAATCATCTTTAAAAAAAAACATGTTAATATGCATACGCGTAATCAATCCACTCCAATGTAAAAAAAAGCATAACAAAATTTTAATATATTTACATGTATCTCGAAAAGTTTGAGAGAAACAGTCAATAAAAAGACGAAAAAAAAAATACCAACGAGTCACCGGTTGGGGAGACTCCGCCGGGTCGCAAATAGTATGTCAAATTTCAAGAAATTCGCCATGCAAAAATATTAAATATAGGATTTTTTCGCTTGCACGTTGACTTGTATTTTTAGTAATTGTTAAATAAATATAATTGGTATGATAATGCGACACGATGGTCGCTGGTTTTCTCAGAATGGACAGTCATAAACCTTCTCAGATACACTTAGGGAGAACGGAAATATTAGGTCCTTACATATGAAATTGGCGTTTTGTTTGGGAGGAACATAAAGTTGATTTTTTTTTAATATAATATATTTATTTAATCAAAGTATGTACCATTGCTATCTATGCACTTTTGCCATCTCATAGGTAGTTCATCGATCCCTTTACTAAAAAAACCATTCGGACGGGAATCAATAAAATCTTTGAAGTCGGTTTGGACTGCCCCATCGGAGTTGATTTTTTTCCCTTGCAAGAAGTTATCCAAATTTCGAAAAAAATAGTAATCTGTCGGGGCAAGGTCCGGAGAGTACGGTGGATGTCTTAGACATTCCAATTGAAGCTCTTCTAATTTGGTAGCCGTCTGTTGTGCAGTGTGTGGTCTAGCGTTATCATGAAGCAGCAGTGGCCTAGAGCGATTAACCAGCCTCGGTTGTTTAGCAGCTAGCTTTTCCATCATGGTTTGCAGTTGCTGACAATAGACATCTGCCGTAATCGTCTGGCCAGATTTAAGAAAGCTGTAGTGAACGACACCAGCACTAGTCCACCAAACGCTCACAAGTAACTTTTTTGGAGTCAATTTTCGCTTGGGGCATGGTTTGGCTGGTTCGGCAGGGTTCAGCCATTGCGATGAGCGCTTCCGATTATCATACAGGATCCACTTTTCATCACAGGTAATGATTCGATTCAAAATCCCTTCATTATTGTGCCGGTTGAGTAATGCAACGCAGCAGTCAACGCGCGTTTGTTGATTTGCTTCACTCAATTCGTGAGGTACCCACCTTTCAAGCTTTTTCACCTTCCCAATTTGCTTCAAGTGGATTAAAACAGTTTTATCACTAACACCGCAGCCTGCAGCTAACTCGGACGTGGTTTGCGATGGATCCGCTTCCACAATAGCCTTCAATTCTTCATTATCAACTTTCTCCACGGGGCTTGTTCTGCAGGTCGAAATTTCCAGAACGAAAACGTTGGAACCAAAAACGCACTGTGTTTTCTTTTGCGGCACCGTCGCCATACACATCATTAATCCTTCGAGCCGTTTCTGCAGCACTGGTGCCACGGTGGAACTCGTACTCGTAAATAACGCGATATTTCAAGTTTTCCATTTTGTAAACTGAGTGACGCAAAGAAAAAAAACAATTGAGGATAAAACAAATGAATTATAATTTTCGAAACACAAATACTTGAGTAAATAGCTGTATAAATTTGAATTTGGAATTCCTAACCAAAGAGAAGATATTTGAGATCAAAGTTGCCAGTACGGCAAAACGCCAATTTCATATGTAAGGACCTAATATTTGCTCTTGGATAGTGGTGAACTTGGATAGATAGTGAACTCGGATACAAAACCCTACCTAGATATATTTCCAAGAATTTCATAATATATAAATGTTTTCATTTTGTAATGGACCGGTGAGAGTAACAGTACATACAAGTAAAATAATGTCCGAGACAGCACTGCAGCCAAGAATATCCAATATATTAGCAAAGATGCAACAGCAGGTTTCGCATTAGTTTGTTGAAAAAACCCCATTGTTTTTGTTAAATTTTAATTGTATCAGACAATGTTACAATTAAAATTGTAACTGTTATATGTATATTTGTTAATTATATTGTAGTTACATACGAGCATGTCCATCTGTCACAATATAAGATTAAAAAAATATTAAATAAAAAAAACATTTTTATTTAAATATTAGTGGTCCGCGAAAAAAATTTCATTTTTTTACCGGTCCACAGGTCTAAAAAGGTTGTGGAACACTGCTCTAAGAGAACTTTTAAAATAATAAAACTCACCAAATATGTCCGAGACAGCAGCATTGCCATTACTCAATCGATGCGATCTGAGTACGGGAGAATTCAAGTGATAGTTCTACAACTCTCGCACCGGAATATATTCTGTAGTCTCGTACTTCTCGAAGGAATTCAGAAGTGAATCAATTCCAATAACTGCGGACAGACAATTATCCCATTCACTATTTTGAAAAACAGGATCAAATCAAACATCACTCGGAAAGTTTTGTCAAATTCAAATGCGATAACAAAATACACGTTCTGTCCAATCGGACAGGTGACTGACTTTATTTTCGCGTAACCATCAGCGCGATCTGTAACTGAATAAATGAGTTAACTAGCAATACATTTCGACTATCTTTAGTAAACGTTCCAAAGCGCTGGCATTGCTGGTTCCTTTGGCTTTCAGTCAGTCACTGTTCGCATTGGACAGATAGTGTATTTGCTATTTTTTTTTAAATGCGAGATATGGGCGAGAAATGAAAAATTTCAACACGTTGAGGAATTCTGCTGTTTGGGTAGTATATTCTCAGACGATGGAAGAGTCAAGAGGGATATCGAACAGCGTGTAACGTTAGGAAACAAAGCCAACGAGGCACTAAAATATACATATACTCGAACCGGACGGTATCAAAATCTGCTCAGAGTCCACAATAGTATTTTGATGACAACTTTGATGTATGGGAGTGAAACGAGGACGAGGAAAAAGACTGAGAGGAGCCGAATAAATGCTGTATATATAGGTGCACTGAGAAGAATACATGGAGTGACAATGTATGAGAGAATACGAAAATAAGTGATGAATAAGAGTATGTCGAGTTGGTTTGGGCATGTGGAACGAATGAGTGAACAAAGACTAACAAAACAGATATACAGTGCAGATGTGAATGTAAAGCGTATGAAAGGAAGAGCGACAAAAGTATGATTTAATCAAGTGAATGATATTCTTAAAGAATGAAAAGTATAACGTTAGCGAAATCGTAGAGGTTGTAAGAGAAGATGTATGTATGTGGAAGAGACTAAGGATGAGTGTGTAGTTAAGATAGTATGGTGCTCTGTAATGGTAAGTATGTAATTAAAACATATCGCGACCGTGTGTTTATAATATATTTATTTATTTATTTAACACTTTTATTGCAATACAATCTGGCGGGCTTATTGCCAGGCGGCAATCTCTTCCAACCAACCAGACAAAAGTAAATGAAGCAAGTTACGTGGTCGCATAAATCATTCAAATGACTATCCATCCCCACGAAATCCATAAACATATACGTGAGAACATGCCCACAAACCCCACAAAGACGGACAATCACCCGAACATTATTTTTCATATAAAGTGAGATATCATCAATCAAAAGGAAAGGAAAGGATGGTGGAGAGGAAAGGAAAAGAAAAATCAGGAATGAAACACGTTATTTTACTGACTAGAAATTAAGAGTTTTTTCAGTCGCTTCTTAAAGCATGCCAAGGACGGAGCGAGTCTTATATTGGTTTGTAACTGATTCCAGAGTCTCACTGCATGGACAGTAAAGGACGACGTAAAGAAAGAAGAGCGGTGAACTGGAAAGGCCAATAAACAATCTCTGTTTGAGCGTAGCGCTAATCCATGATTGGAAAGACGCTGAAAATTTTCGGCGAGATAAGAGGGTGCGGCGGGACAGTTAAGGATATTATACAATAGAGACAGTATGTGAATTTGGCGTTTATTTATACATACCATACTTGGTATTATTCATGCCCAGCATGTGGTGTTTATACACAACCCTTTCAGGTGACAAAAGGAATATAAGATAAAGCAATCCATTGAAAGATTATCTCGCCAACCCAAGACCATGTGAAGTCATCAACCAATTTTTACCACAGCTTGATAGACGACCTGCCACACACAGTCCATGGGAAAAACTGTAATTCGGCTCACAGTCAAATTGTTACGTATCTGTGACAGTCTGAATTTAGGATTCTCGAAAATAGACATTTAATAAATAATATACTATCATTCGATTTTGTTGCAATTTTCTATGTCCCGAAATCGATTTTCGTAATACATTCTACTGATTATTCGAAAAATCACATATTTCGTCACAATGTGTATGATTTCTAATAATTCCACATTTTCTACGCAAATTATGGATCCCATAGTAGATGCGAACCCCATGCGCCGGCGAACGGTTACATTTTCGAGGCTCCCCCTGTATTAGAAGATTCAATATCAAAATATCTCGAGATTTTTATCCTAAGTTTGGGGAAGCCCACTGCGTGCATGCGTGCGTGAGTGCGTGTGTGTGTTTGTGTGTGTGCTTGTGTGTGCGAGTGTGCGAGCGTGTGTGCGAGCGTGCATGCGTGCGTGCGTTTGCTATAAATAAACCTGTATTTATTTATGTCTTTAAACCTCCACAACGTTAATGCCTTAACTATAAACAACTGTATTTATTTATATTCATTGTATCGAAAATCGGTAGGTAATTTAGTTTCTGGATGTTGATTGGTTACGGTGAAAGACGTGTAAAGTATTTAAAAAGCGAAGGAAGGTGGTAATTAGTATTCCGTGATCTAGTTTGACAAAACTATTAAGAATCATGATTTTCTTTGAAGGGGGTGTTACGATAAAAAAAACGTCTTTTTTACAAAAAAAAATATTGCTGTCTTCATATATAAAGCGGCATGTCTACTCCCTCAACCTGTATTGAATTAATTGGTGTTGATTTCATTGCAACAAGAATTATTCTTTAACATTTTGATTGAATACGAGTCATTTTTTATTCCAAATATTGGGGGAGGGGGTACTAAAGAAAACATCCGTAGTCTAAATTACTGTACACAAAAGTATTCTAAAATAGCTTAAGGGTAGAAGGATGAGCCTCCCACCGGACCCTGGAGATTGCTCTCAAGGGTGTGGGCTGAAAAACATCTGGTCTCTCCGTGGCTGGGTTCACCCTATATTGGTGGGGTGTATCTTGGCCGAGGGGATGCTATTAGATGAGCCCAGACCTTTTGATAGCTTCTGTATTTAATGTATTATCTGCAATTTATGTGTTTTAGAAGTGTTATCTAAATATAATCTGTACATACTATGCTGCTATCAATAAACCTATTATTTATTTATTTATTTATTGGTGTGTCTTTCACATACTTAAACAATATGATTTATATGATCATGCTTTGAGGTTATTGGAAACAATGAAGTCACTACATAACACATCTATCAATAAGTTCTGGGACTAACTACTAAAACAACATGTGTTGGCCAAAATTCTTCTTTATTCATCAACACAGTCTCCTTCAAGAGCGATACATTCATTCTAACGTTTACCTAACTTTTCTATGCCAGCCGTGTACAATTTAACTTTCATTTAAAAATAGTCGTTAGTTTCGGCAATCACTTCTTCATTGGAGTCAAATCTCTTTCCCTGGCGCATTAAGTCTGCGAACAGCCAATAGTCGCTGCGGAGAATACGGTGGGCGCGGAAGCAATCCAAAGTTCAACTCATGCAATTTGACCATCGTTACCATTGACTTGTGACACGGTGCATTGCACTGATGAAAGAGAACTTTTTTCTTCTTCATATGGGGCCGTTTTTATTTTGCAATTTCTGCCTTCAAACGCTCCGATAACGTTATGTACTATTCGCTATTGATGTTTTTTCCTTTTCAAGGTGATCGATAAATATTTTACCATGCGCATCCCAAAATACGGAGACCATAACCTTCCTGGCCGACTGTTGAGTTTTCGGTCGCTTCGGACGACTTTCACTCAACTTTCACCGCTGCTCTCCACTTAACTGAGTATAGTGGTGGATCCAAGTTTCATCGATTGTCACATACCGATGCAAAAATTCCTGTTTATTTCGCGTAAACAGTGCCAAACAGCGCTCTGAATCATCGATGCGTTGTTGTTTCTGTTCCATTGTGAGCAAACGCGGCACCCATTTCGAAAAAATATTTTTCATGACCAAATGTTCATGCAAAATAGTGTAAACACTACCAAATGATATCTTCAGGATGTCAACTATCTCACGCAACTTTACTTTGCGATTTTCCATCACGATTTTGAGGGTATTTTAATGTTTTCTGGTGTAAAAGCCTCATTTGGACGACCAGAGCGTTCAGCATAATTTGTGTCTGTACGACCGCATTTGAAATCAGCATACCACCGACAAATGGTTGTTTTCGACGGAGCAGAGCCCGGATAACACTTTCCAAGCCATAGCTGAGTTTGAACAGTATTTTTTTTCATTAAAAACAATGGTATGGATTTGTTATTAGAGGCGCCATCTGTTGATTATTCCTGAGACTTATTGATCGATGTGTTAGGAATTTATTTGCCACTTGAGCACTGGTGAGTTCCACTAAATTTTAAAACGATCTTCCACCGATTTATTGCCACCGGTCACCAGATTTCCTATATTTGTTTTAATATCAAGCTACGGAACGTCATAGGATGGAGAGCCTTGGACGCATCATTATTTAGCACTATTACCAAGGGTGTAGGAGCTGAAGACTTATACCAAATATTCCCGTGTTCTGAACGAGAAGGATCCTCCGACGATCCTGGGGGAAAGAAGTGATACCGGACTCTCAAGTCACACATCCTCTCTTCGTCTTGTGACCACTTGGGATCTTCCTTGATTCGGTACAATATCATGCAGTTTATTTTTCTCCGTTATACCAACCAATAATATCCAAAAAAACTAAAAAAAAGAACCACAGAATTATCCCGAATTCATGTAAGTCACCAGTGTTTAAACTTAACTTAAAAAAACTAAATGAAACAAAAAAAGTTATGAATATAATTTTAACTAAATACTTGTTTATTCAAATAAAAGTAGGCCATTAATCTCAAAACAAAATCAAACAAAACAACAATATGAGTTTTAAATAATCGTTACTAATAAATACAACTTTACGTCACCCACCAATCAAGTACAGTGGAACCCCGTTTTTACGTCTTTGAAGGGACTGATAAAAACAAACGTAATTAGAGGGAAAACGTAAATTCGGAGCTAGAAAAAAAAATTGTAAAATATTTTTTATTTAGATAATCACGCAAATCGGAAAACTTTATTCAATCGGTTCGCGATTTTTTATTATCGTAGCCAAAGTTGTAATGGGTATCCCCAAATCAAACGCGAGCGAAACACGTGAACCAACGTGTTTATTCACTTTTTCGAGAATTTTTCTTTTCTCTTGAATCGATAATGTTTTTTTCTTTGCTGAGACATTATTTGAAAGGATTCAACGAAAATTTAAAAGAAATTAAAAAAATGTGAATTGACACACGAAATACACGACAATTGATAATTGAAATTATACGTACACGACCGACACGCTTAAAACACAAGCACAGATTGACCAAATATATCATACAGTCTGCCTGCCTCTGATTCGCTAAATTTCCCACCAATTGCATCGTATTATACGATTCGTGTAATCTTGACCACGAGCGCTGCAAGTGCACACGTGTCTATAACTAGAAAAAAAACATATGTCTGCTTCCTAATATTAATTTCAAATATTTTAAATCGTCGCGCATTTAATTAAACATGTTTATAAATTTATTTGTATTTTAATTATTAAATACGTAAATTGCGGTAAATAAAAACGTAAAGGCGGGTACTAAATATACTACAATAAAACGGGATTGTAAAAATTGAACGCAAATAGCGGAAAAATGTAAATTCCGGGCACGTAAAAACACTGTAGAAATAAATTACATACTTGACATTAAACTTTGCCCAGCCAACTCAGCCGTAGTAGACACGACGTTGTCACACGACACTTGCAAATAGACTCACATAGCTCACTTATCATATTCATTAAATCGCCTCTATTTCCAAGCATTACCATATCCGCATATAGAAATCCATATTGGGTATTAACATAAGTTGTGTCCGTTTTTTTTCCAAATTTAAAAATGAGCACCAAAAGTAAAACAAAATGGTAAAGGTTATACGGCATTCGAAAGAAAATTTTCTGCTCTACAAGATATTATAGAGCAGTTTGCTTTTAGGTTACATATATTATTTTATTTGATTATAAACCTTCAAAATGGAATGTCAAGTAGACGAAAGTGAGCATTTTCGACACCTCCTTCTATTCGCGTTCAATCGAGGGAATAAAGCTGTCAAAACTGCTCGCGATATTTGCAAAATGTACGGTGAAGATAATATGAATAAAAGGATAGCTCGTCGATGGTTTAACCTTCAATAATGACGTCGAATTGCGGACATGGTTGGACGAATTCCTCGAGTCAAGACAGGATGGTTTTTATCGCAAAGGCAATGGAAAACTTGTAGAACGTTGGCAAGAAGTTGTAAATAATGAAGGATAATACATTATTGACTAATTTGTTGTATTTTTTTTGTTGTATCCTCTTGTTCTCTTCATTTGGAAAAAAAAACGGACAACTTACTAGGTTAGTCGAAAAGTTTTGAAAGCGGAAATGAAAATACATTTTTTTGGGGGAAATCACTTTTATTGCTCAGTAGAGTGTCCCATAAGATCAATACACTTGGTCCAACGATCTTCCAACTTTGTTGTCCCATCACGGAAGTGACTTTCTGGAAGGCCTGCAAAATATTCCTCTACGACGGCTATAACCTCTTCGTTTGATTAAAAATGCTTTCCACGAAGGAATTTTTTGAGGTGTGAGAACAGCCAGAAGTCAGAGGGAGCTAAATCTGGTGAATAGGGTGGATGCTGCAACAATTCGTACCCCAATTCACTGATTTTCGCGATGGTTTTTTGAGCTGTGTGAGCAGGTGCATTGTCTTGATGAAAAATGATTTTTTTCTTCTGCAAACCGGGTCTTTTTTCACAAATTTTTTCATCCAACTGGTCCAAAAGGTCACAATAATAATCAGAGTTGATTGTCTTACCAGTTTGGAGATTATCTATCAATAAAATTCCTTTTGCATCCCAAAAAACTGACGCTAACACCTTCTTGGCCGATTTCTGGACACGAACTCGCTTCGGAGCCAAAGTGCCTGGTTCACACCACTCCTTAGCCTCTTGTTTTGATTCAGGATCATGGTGGTAGACCCAAGTCTCATCCATAGTGATGAATCGACGCAGAAAATCCTTTTTATCCTTTCGAAATTTCTCCAAATGTTGCTCAGAAAGTCGCATTCGAACGTGTTTTAGTTGTATTGTTAGCAAATGCGGCACCCATTGTGCACACAGTTTTTTGAAACCCAAAACTTCAGCCAAAATATGCCATGTTGTTCCATGTGAGATGCCTATGGTGTCAGTTATCACATCCACAGTCGATCGATGATCTTCCAAAACCATATCCTGTATTTTCGCTATGATTTCTGGTGTTTATGCACTTTTTGGACGTCCTGAGCGTGGATCGTCTTCAACGCTTGTACGGCCACGCTTAAACTCCAAAACCCATCGGTGAACGGTTGGAAATGAAGGAGAAGACTCCTTTAATATTTTTCCATTGTTAAAAAATACACTGACACGTCAACTTCAAATGGCTTGTAAACAAAGAATGAATTGACAGATCGAAATGAAATTTTGAGTACGTTCTTATGAAAGATAAAATATTAAAATGGCGTAGAAATTTTGGTTTTTCTACTGCTCCATAGATGTCGCTTTCAAAACTTTTTTGACTTACCTATTATGTTAACACCCAATACATTTATTTTATAAAAAATCTAAGCGATAGACGCTAACATAAAGGGTCTGAAAATAGTGTCTATGGAATTGACAATATGATTTTTTTAATTACTGTAATCCCTCGATTTTGCGGAAAAAAAATCACGCTATTAATTTTAAACATCATATTAATTTAACCGCTTGTAAACAATGTTTGGAGCATGATCAGTACGTAATTACACAACATCACTTGCGGTTATGGATTCTATTGTCACGTAATTTTCTGCAGCAGATGTATAGGAAACGCACTTAATTTTAATAACACATATCTACATAAGTAAACATAGAATTAACTGGAGATTCTGTATTTCGAATTTACGAGATTTCACTATATATCAGGGGCGGCTAACATGTGTTGTTGTCGTGATAGACTTTTCACGTAAAAAAATAATCGCGAATTTGTGACATTTAAAGTTTGGTTTTGCCGACAAGCATAACCTTAAGGAGGTATTCTCTTTTGGATTTTTTTTAATCGATTCTTTTTCATTTTATATTTTATAATCCTTTCTGAATCATTTCCAGAAAGAAATTTTCAAAAATCTTGAAAATATGAAAAGTTATGAGGGTTTATAGTCGAGCGCGCTGGTCGAAAAATGATCTGGGCTTCGCAGCTTTCGGGTCGTCTATTGTTATGGCAGCAGCCTTATTTTTCAAGAATTCTCGTCCAATAGGATTTCTTGGAATGATGAATTGATATTTAGTTTGTTGGGATTTTTTAACAAGTTTATATGGTCGTGAAAATGCTGATTAACAGTAACTTTTTTTTTTAAATATTCCCCATATTAACTCAAAAACTAATTAATAAATTTTAATGAATAAGTACTTATTCTCTTTCTTACGTATGTTATATACCTCTCTCTGTAGCCGGTACAAGAATTATTTCAATCCATTATTTTTTTCGATTTTTTTCCCTCCTCTAAAGTCAAAAAAAAAAAAAATAATTTTTTTTCAATTTCAATAAGCCGTCATTTTTTCTATTTTTTTATTATTCTAATACCGGCTATAGCCACATGCTTTCTGAGTAAAACAGTTATTTTTTTATTTTCAAACTTGTACAAAAGTAATAATTATGGGCATAATGAGCCCCTCCATGTACGGGCGCCCTTACTTCTGACTTAATAACAACAAAAATATTTTTTTTTATCATGAAATTTTATGAAAATGTTCTTAAAAGATAAACAATATAAAAAAAATATTCGTTCACTGTAATTTTTTTTTTTAATTAATGATTAAAATCGTCGATTTTTTGGCCCATGAAATTAGAATACCCCCTTAATGAATCTTCAGTATGGGAATCAATACGCAAGGAACGATGATTTTGTTTTCGTCAATTTTAAATACGAAAAAGCCAATTCGCAAAAGCAACATACTCGTATATGGATCCTAAATAAGAATGGACATATTCACAATATTTTTTAATATTTGGGTACTTTTGGGGACTAACATATTTTCAGAAAACTTTTTCGAATCCCTTAGCTTTTAAAATAATGTCAAATTGCAGCGTCATGATTTCATTTTCTAATTTAGTTTTTTCCATGTCGAAATTTTAAAAATAAAATTCCCAGGATATTATACATTTAAATATTCCTTAAAAGGACAACTAAGATACTGAACAATATCTTTTTTTTAAATTTTTAAATCTTATATCAAATTCCTCGATTAAGTTTTTAATTTCTAGGTGTATTTTTCTAAATTAAAATTAAAATTAGGAAGTTTTTGTTAAAATTGGGTCATCCATATTTGGAAAGAATTAATAGGTAATACACCCAAACTAGGATGATAGAATCACTATACAATTATATGTGACAATATTAAAATTGAGTCATCCATATTTGGAAAGAATAAATAGGTAATCCACCCAAACTAGGATGATATAATCACTATACAATTATATGAGACAATATTAAAATTGGGTTATCCATATTTGGAAAGAATTTATAGGTAATCCACCCAAACTAGGATGATAGAATCACTATACAATTATATGAGACAATATTAAAATTGGGTTATCCATATTTGGAAAGAATTTATAGGTAATCCACCCAAACTAGGATGATAGAATCACTATACAATTATATGAGACAATATTAAAATTGGGTTATCCATATTTGGAAAGAATTTATAGGTAATCCACCCAAACTAGGATGATATAATCACTATACAATTATATGAGACAATATTAAAATTGGGTCATCCATATTTGGAAAGAATTTATAGGTAATCCACCCAAACTAGGATGATATAATCACTATACAATTATATGAGACAATATTAAAATTGGGTCATCCATATTTGGAAAGAATTTATAGGTAATCCACCCAAACTAGGATGATATAATCACTATACAATTATATGAGACAATATTAAAATTGGGTTATCCATATTTGGAAAGAATTTATAGGTAATCCACCCAAACTAGGATGATATAATCACTATACAATTATATGAGACAATATTAAAATTGGGTTATCCATATTTGGAAAGAATTTATAGGTAATCCACCCAAACTAGGATGATTTAATCACTATACAATTATATGAGACAATATTAAAATTGGGTCATCCATATTTGGAAAGAATTTATAGGTAATCCACCCAAACTAGGATGATATAATCACTATACAATTATATGAGACAATATTAAAATTGGGTCATCCATATTTGGAAAGAATTTATAGGTAATCCACCCAAACTAGGATGATATAATCACTATACAATTATATGAGACAATATTAAAATTGGGTCATCCATATTTGGAAAGAATTTATAGGTAATCCACCCAATATGGATGATAGAATCACTATACAATTATACGAGTCGATATTTAAAAAAAAACCAATTCTAGACAATTTAACTAATTAAACTTGAAAAGTTTAACAATAGATATCTAAGTGGAAAAGTTCCTCGAAGAAAGAAAAAACGCTACATTCATTAGACACGATAATGATATGGCTTTTAATAAATCAAATCTGCTTCACAAAGGACAACCGAAAAATGCACGGTCTATAGTTTAATCATCCAAACCACACACTCAGCTTGGATTGTCCACAATACCCATTCTGTAAAGGCCACCATCCAGTGTCCCGTCCGCACACGATCAGCATTAGGAATTGATTATTATAGGCATTAATATTACTTATCATGTTACTCAATTTTTTGTTTCTTACTTGCAGTGTGAAGTTGAAAACGCTTGATATAAAATCTGCCAGAAAGACTTGGTGTAAAATCTATCAGAAACGCTTGATGTAAAATCTGTCAGAAACGCTTGGTGTAAAAACTATCAGAAACGCTTGATGTAAAATCTGTCAGAAACGCTTGATGTAAAATCTGTCAGAAACGCTCGATGTAAAATCTACCAGAAACGCTAGATCGCAGAACTTTCATCATACAAACTTTGGCGTTCACCATCTCGTTGTTTGACAAAATTATTATCTAATCTAACAAATTACCAAATCGTTACAGAAATTCATATAAAGCGTTACAGAAATTAACTTAAAGCCATCTTATATCGGTGTGCAATAGTAATTCTGGTTGTCTTTCATCGAGTTCAGAATGAATAAAAACGCCTTTGGAGAGATTTTCCTCGAATTAAACGATTTTGAACGTTATACTCGTATCTATGATTTTTTATATTTAATCTTTTATTGGCTAAAACTTGCTGGTAAATTATACAGTGATAGTATTAAAAGTTTCGGAATTCGTCATCATTCTGACAAAGCGCTTTAAATCCATTCACGTGACCAATCATTGTTTTTGGTCCATCCGTTGTGATTGATGCTAGCTTAAAGAGGGGTAAGTACAACTAAAAAATGAAATTTTGAATATATCTACACGGCTAGCTCTTTCTTTCAAAGCAACCATACCCATTTCATCTTTAGTGGAAGTCTCTTCAAAAACCATACGAATGAAAACAAGCATTTGCATATCTGTCGATTCATCAATATGTACTCACTTTTCATCCATATATTATTTATAGTTAAGGCATTAACAGTGTGGAGGTTTAAAGACATTGTATTTTGTTTAGACAAACACTGTTTATTCCACTTTATATAACGGTATAACCCTACCGGTTTCAAGGTTTTCTTGTTTATCAAAAGTATCGTTTGTGCTCCCTGATGATGGGGAGAAAACCTTAAAACCTGTAAGGTTATATACAGTGGAATAAACAGTTTCTGACTCAAAAAATTGCAATGTTTACGTTACTATTTTTCTCAATCCGCGGCATCACACTATTTCGTAACGATTGTAAATCTTTAATTTCATTTTCGTTCTTGAAATCTTCAAATAGTGAATTTAATATTTCTAAGAGAGCTTCCTTCACAAATTATCTATCAGAAAATGACTTACATTTTTTGGCTAAAATACAGTTGTCTTTGAATGATCCGGTAGTCACTACGAATGATTTTAAAATATATATTTTAAACACATTTTGTTGTGTTAATAACATACACTTGAACACTAGTTTTACTTCTTTATAAATCACTGTTTAACGGATATTACGATCGATTTTT
Source organism: Odontocerum albicorne (assembly GCA_949825065.1). NCBI lineage: Eukaryota > Metazoa > Arthropoda > Insecta > Trichoptera > Odontoceridae > Odontocerum > Odontocerum albicorne. Next base: position 7,116,557 of record OX463840.1, on the reverse strand, counting down.
ACTATGGAGACATACAAAATGTCTTTCAAAATTACCTTTCTTAGTTATGGCTACCTGCTCCCATTCTTCATGAAAATGGTAAGTCTCGGATTTTTCGAATTATTTTAATTGGAAGAGTTTTAAATTTCCCAAAAGAAAGGAATGTATACTTTTTTCACGACAACTTAGAATCTTAATAAGGCAATCCCTATCGATTGTGTGACACGCTGGGTGGTAAACTCAAATATTAAGTTGTATGCTCACCGGGAGAAATACAGGTGAACTGAACAACACACTCCAAGAGCAGACAGGTGACAACTGCGTTGTACGTCCATGTGCGTTATGAGATTTGACAACATCGTGCGTCATATTGTATGTTAAGTTAAGAAGACGGCTGCGATCGACCAAAAAAAAGATTTTCGATCTATCGTAAGATATATTAATTTGGTCTAATTCAGGGGTTGGCAAACTTTTTCCGATAAGGGCCAGATCGTAAAAATTTTAGAGTCAACGGGCCAGGAAGCAATCTCGAGGATATTTATATTCTACTTAAATAGCATAAAAAACCGGTTTCACGTTTATTTGTTAGGTGGTGATAATATTTATACACATTTTGCTGACACACTTATGAAAAAACGAATTAAATATTTACATTTATTAATTAACCCTGAGAGATCGGCGCACTGCTATAACAGTGGAAGAAATTTGTTCTACCCTTGTATTCTAAATGAATATCATTCATTTAGAATACAAGGGTACATATTCTAAAATATATTTATGTTGTAAAAATATTTGTTTTCTGTTTTTTTGTTGTTTAAAATAAATATTTATCACGAACGTCCGAATTGTAAATATATCTCAGCACTAGATAGACAATTATATTTTTTTCTCGTAGCGCTCTCAGGGTTAAAGTATTATAGAAACAGGCCAAAATTTCGTATTATTGAACAACAAATGTTACATAATAATAATCTCTACTATTGAGATTAATGTAATTGCTTTTTCTGTGGCTTTTCTGCATCAACGAGTCTAGAATCTCAGTGACATTAGCGCTGTCCCTCTCGCCCATCCTCAACCTGCCACCTCAACCCTTTGCCGGCACACTAGAAATGCAGCGATCATGAAAATGTACATATTTTTTGTGATAATTAATATTATCTTGAAATAAAATTTTTATTCATCACAAAATAATTTTATTTGATTAAAGTATTACAATAAACTTAAACTAACTATGTAATAAATAAAACTATATTATACGTATAAAATTTTACTAAAACAATTTAACAAAACATACACATAAAACATACAAATTGTTAAAAATGAGATTGGTTATTATTAGCTCGCGGGCCGGATTAAAATAGGCATCTGGCCGGATTTGACTCACGAGCCGTAGTTTGCCGACCCCTGGTCTAGTTTAAAGATAAACAGTTTGTGAACTTTGATTTAGCTCCATATGTTTTACATATTTATTTACTAAGAGCATGACATCAAGTGTAAATTACAGCAAACCAGTGTGTCTCAATCTATTTTTACGAATGATTTTCCATTTTATTACTTCAAGCACGATTTTGCACTATTCCCAGTACATAGTAATGTACGGGACGGGATTATGTCCATCTTTCTATGTGGCAAAATCCTAATCTCATTATTTTGTGTACATGGATATACGTGGTACATCTAATCTCATTATTTTGTGTACATGGATATACGTGGTACATCTAATCTCATTATTTTGTGTTTATGGATATACGTGGTACATCTAATCTCATTATTTTGTGTACATGGATATACGTGGTACATCTAGCATTCTGCTCACCGTTTTCCTTGATTCTAAAGGAATTATCCATAAGGAATTCACGCCAGAAGGCCAAATGGGGAATGCCGATGTGCACTTGGGTGTTTTGAATCGTTTATAGATCAGAATTCTTTAAGTTCGACTCAAATACCGGGAACAAGGGGCATATTCTTTGTTGCGTGAGAATTCACCGGCGCACAAAAGCAAGATTGTACGCGATTTCATGGCCAAAAAAGTATCAATCCCCCCCATATTCACCTGATTTGGCTCCATGTCACTTCTGGCTGTTACCAAAACTGAAACGCGATCCGATCTATAGGCGGTGAAGCCACCGGTGCCTCTCACACGAGATATAGGTTTTAACCTTTCCCTTCCTGTGCTAAAAAAATCCGCGCGTTCCTGTGCTGTGTATTCAATACACATGTAAAAATGAAATACTCATAGCCAATCGCTTAAATTAATTAAACTTGAAGTCAAAAGTGATAATAATTGAAATTTGATTACTGAAAACATGAAAAAAACATCGGCTGACGTCCACAAAACAGGCGAAGAGACCCCCTCAAATGGATGCCCGAAGGCTACTGAAGCGAGAGAAGCGAGCGAACTGAGATTCTATTTCTTGCGTTCCCATATACCGAAGTAGAGTTAGAGTGGGACATGAATAGCGTCGCTTCTTCACCCATAGCGGTGTTTTAGAATGAATATCTACGTCACACACTGGCACACGTTTCATTGTATTGGTGAATTTATTCCCGATTTTCACAAAATATTTCTGATGTGGCCGATAAGTGCTAATTATTATTAATATTATTTTTTCATTCAATGCGTAAATGTATTACAGAGGAATACCTAAAATCTGAACCCAGTATTTATTATATTTTATAGACATATTAAAGCTTTTAGAATCAATTTGTACTAGTTACACATTACAGGGAAGGAAGGGTTAACCAAGTTTCCGTAATAAGCACTATATGTATACCTGAATTGTTCACCAACAGCATCAGTTCCTCGATTTTCTGCTGCATGCTGTAGGCATTCCAGCAGAGCAATTTCATTCCAGAGAAACTCGTCGTCACGCTTATCCTACGAGCTGCTCAATGATCTCGAGGTAGATCATAGTCTTCTCGAGCTTAAAGGTGCAAGAAGCGAGCCTGCTCCGGGCTCCGATGACAAGGCGCATGATGGCGAGTAACTCGCTCTCTCCGTTTGTGGAAATGTTAATCGGGGGCGGGGGTAGGGGCTGAGCACGAGAATTAAATTATTTATTTATATTATTAATAATTATAAATTTGTATTTAATATTTATTAAAATTATTTATTATATCAATATAAATAAATATAAAAGATCATTTGAAATATTACCATTAAAGTCGGAGAAGGGGAAGCGGTTCACATTTCGTGACATTCAGGCCAATTTGCCCTACCACGCCTACAGAAGTTTAACTTCAAAAAATAGAAAACATACGAGTATATTCACTTTGAGAAAGCAAAGAAAAAATATTTCTGCATGTAACATAAGGTACAACTATCTTCTAATCGATGTGCTTATCAATTTGTGTCACAGCTACATGAAACCAACCCTCTGTGGTGGTGCAAGACTATTGTAAGATTATCATTATCATAATTTCTGTCGTTCCTCGTTAATGAGGATCGTGATCTATGAGATGTTCATGGTGCAAGTTGTAAAGACACATCTCCATTCCTCTCGGCCACTTGTCATTTGCATGACAGTGTACAGACTTCCCCATGTCAATTCCTTCATTTGATTACTCCATCTTGCTGGCGCTCTGCCTCTTCTTCCTGTCCATCTTTCTATGGCCATCAATTTCTCCAGGTTATCTGGCTCACATCTGAAAATGTGTTTGAATAACCACAGGATATTTTAGAAGCAAATTGAGTACAGTCATTCTGTCACATTTAATTCCTGTTGTATGGCGATGTTCGTTTTTCTGACATCCACAAGTTTCTCAGCATCCCATGCCACCACATCTCAAATGTATTGATTCTTACACATTCTCGGGTTTCTAATGTACAAGAATATAAGAAATATTAGAGTTCGGGCTAGCTTTGTTGTGGTACGAGTACAATGGGAAATAGCCCGATATCTCCATATTTTTACTAATTGGTTCATAATACACCTTCAAAAATTTGTTTTTATTTCTTGATTTATTTGAGGTAGTGAAGTTTTTGCTAAGTACAGTGTTTTTTCCATCATTACAAATATATTTTTGAAAACATTTGTATTTTTTAGAACTTATTAAATCAGCTTTTTTTATACTTTTCTGTAATATTGTTTAGAATTTTTTATTGATATTTTTATGAAAACTATACGAGTTATTAAACTGTATCTTATGTTATGTTATTTTATTGACAAAGCACCATTCTGTTTGAAAGTTAATTTTAATTTCTGATGTATATTTTCACTGGGTAAGTAAGTATAAGAAATGTTTAGAATGCTTGATTCCAGTGCTACTCAAATTTTCTCGTAGGGTAGACCGGTATATGGTATATCTTTCAGTGCCACTTTATATATCTTTCAGTATCTTTGTATGCTCTTTGCTCTATATCATCTCTTGTCTTTACTCTTTGGTGTGCATTATCTCTGTAATGATATTTGCCGGCATGCTGTGTTTTGATTGAGCAAGCAAATGAGGAATTGCTCACTCCTTGTCAGTAACATAAAACAGCAGAAAAAAGGTTTTTTCGTGGCAGAAGAATAAGGAAATAAGGAAAAGGTAGATGAAAATAAAAAAGAGGTAGGTTTTTTTTGATTAAGGATTTAATATTTATAAAAAGCTTTTAATATTTATAAATTAAATTCACAGATCATTAAAAATGACTAAAGCTACAATAAAATTACTTTTTTTGACAGTAGGTTTAATAACACTAATTTTAATTTAAGAAAATAAGAATTCAATCTTACACTTAATACAGTCAAATCACGTTATAACGAATACCGAAATAACAAAATTTTCAGTATAAATAATTGTTTTCAGTCTCCAAAAACAAAATAACTTAAATGAATTTCATTTAGATCATCTCATTTCGGTCTCCATAAGAATGTCGCAATTGCTTTTACAGCCGCCAGAGTAAGTCATTCTCAGTGAGTCATCAGTATTTTATTGATTGTCGCGGGGGTATGTTTAGTTTTGACGCATGCTTTCATCATTTTATGAACTTTTTAATTTCTTCACCTTTAAAATGTATTAAAGTAAAGGAAAACAACGATGATCTAGAAATAAAAACTGGATATTTAGGGAAAAGTAAGCTAAGGGCAGAATAAAAATATAGTTGCGACCCAATAAAAAAGAACGGATTTTATTAATAATTTTGTTTTCAATTACTTTATATACATGCTATTAATGTATGCAATTGTATACATAAAGATGTTTGTATTGAGATTAATTAATAAAATATAGTATATGCGAAAAAAAATGTTAATAAATTTTCAGTATAATAAAATGATTTAATAGGTCCCTAGAAGTTCGTTATAACGAGATTTGACTATAATTTTTTAACAACAGTTTTGAATGTTACTGAAGAACAATTAGACAAACTTCAATGACTGAAAAATATCAGTTTGTGATACATATTGAACCTCAGAAAATATTTATTTAATTATCCATTGATAATTACTTGTGCATCAACATTAAACATTAATATGATTTGTACAATTTGCAGTCGAAAAATACATACGTACTAATGCATACAACAGACTAGGTCTTATAAGGTCCAGGGCCTATGCTGTGCTAGTAAAATAACATAATATATTCCATTAAGTCATATCAAAGGGCATGTTTATATCCCTAATATTGTACTGTAAGACACTTTCGTTGTATACAGTGTAATCTCTTCCAACCAACCATAAGAAAGATGTTCAATTTCGATATTGCGTCTTTGGATATAGGGGGAACCCCGGGAATTCTGTTCGAATACTGATCTATCTACATCCAGGGCCCGGCTTCTACATAGGTTGTATGGATAATTTTGAATTGTTAGAATTTCATAAATACTTATTGAAGAATAAATATTGACATTAAAAAATACATATTTTTTTTCAATTAAATAGTAGAATTTATTACAAAACGTTGATTTCGGGATAATGATGAAAAATATGAATTATGAATAATCATTCTTCTAATTACGGGACTTTTACTGTATTTATTTTATACACCTGAATGATATATCTCTGTGTAGCAATTTCTTCCAATCAACTACACTTTGTTTCATAAAAAAAGTATGTTTGGCATTTATGACCGTGTATAAACGACATGAATAAAAAGTAACATTCGAACAATAACAGTTAAATAAAAGATCAAAGACAAATCTTTAGAAAGAACAGAATTAGAAGGGAAAGTTTATGTGGAATATTTTAAGATAAATAATGTTATTTGAGTTATTTCCTACATACATATGGAGGAAGCATATCTTATTGAGTCAGGAAGATCATTTCAAAGTTGAGTCAAATTAACCTCAAAGAATTTATAATATTCACGTTTATGAAGAAAGTTAAATTCTTTTAGACAGAGAGGATAGTTTTGATTATTCAGCACTATACATATTTAGAGGATCTGGAGATAAGATATAAATTACCTTTACATCCCTTTTTAAGAAACAAACATTCCCTATTTTCATTATCCTGATTTGATTAAACTTATTTCAACTTAAAATGTAAATTCTGTTAATAATAATAAAAATAAAAGAACAATATATATATAGCTCTGTTTAAAGAACAGATTCTCCTCAAGGGTGCTCCTGTTGAGGAACATAATTAATTATTGTCGCTTTGCTGTCTTATTTTAATAACGGTTTATTCTTTGAAATTTATCTTTTGTAATACCAGTGGAAGATAAACATCGGATGTTATCCATAATGCAGTGAAATCTAGGCATATATAAAGTCCGAATCACTGTAGAATATCTTTATCGTTCTACTTTTCATGACCATCACAGTAAACACATTGTATTAATTTACGTTTTTTTTTTGTAAAAAGTATAAACTGGCCAGTTTATTACCACGTAACAATCTTTTACAAAAATAAAAAAGATGTTTCAGAAAAAGATTTTAAGTAAAAATCTGACTGATGCCAAAATCAGACGTGATATTTTATGATGTTTAAAATTAGAGGAACTTTTATGTTTTTTTCTCCAATGTATTTGATTCAGTAAAAAATACGGATTAAACGTAGATTCTTCGTATCAACATGATAGATTTCATCAGGTTTACTTGTGAGAAATTTTCATTCGAGATTTTTTTATTGTTTTGATTTAATACAAAATATTTTGTTACACGATAATTTTTTCATTTACTCTATTCTTATATTGATTTACTAAGTTCAATCACGGTCATGGATATTGATAATTTAAAAAAAAATTGAAGCTGATTGATCAGATGAAATTACAAGATGTATTCAATTGAAAATGCTAAAATGAAATAAATTAATAATTATTTCACAACACTAATTAGTCTTATTCAACCAAAAATCATTTTCCTACAGGTCCACAATCTGGGTAATAAAACTTCTCCTAAGGTCGGTTCTCCTAATAGAGGACAGTTGACTCGGGCAAAGTATTCCATGTTGTGCAGCATCCACTGTATAGCTATTGATAATACATATGCTGTTAACACAGAAAATTTTCCTCCTTGCATTTTACTATTCAAAAACATGGATGGAACTGAAAAGTTTATCATCATTAAGGAAGATATAGGAAAAAAGGTGGAAAAAGAAAAACAGATAATGATATCGTGAAATAAGGCTGAAACAATAAACACTCCATATATTGATTTAACTGTACTCTTAGTCACGAGAAATATTTCTTGATATATGTAAGCATAGAGCCAGTCATGTACAATTGTATTCCACGTGCGGTACAAGCCATTGTAAGAAGTCTGATTCCACCAATCCTGGAACAGATTAAAATAAAGAAATAAATTAGAAAACAGCTGGGGATTTAGGGATCCACATCAACGTAAATACAAAAATATGCTGAAACAAGTACAAAAAATGTTCCTGTGATATTTATGATACAGATCAGAGTGATTATACAATATTTGTAAACCATATTCAAATGTTGACAGAATGCAATCATAGAAGCCCCGGAACAAGAAGGCAGCATCGGTCACGTCATTCTTACTTCAGTCACTTCGTTCATAAGTCTCCGATAATTACAACTGGTGCAAGAAATCATTTGAGGGCTACACACGCAGTGACGTTCAGTTTAGCGATATTGAACAAACTGAATGACACAGTGTATATATTCTTGTCACTGCCTAGCAGTATGAAAAATTCTCCTAAGTATTCTGTCATATTAATTAACTAATCAGACCCACATCGTGTAACAGGAGAAATTTATAAAATGTGGAGTATAATAAATAGAAGAAACCAGTGTTGTTAAAAAATATGCTACAGAAACATACTTTATCTTAAGAGTAACTGTAAAGGTAGCCATTACTACTATTTAGTTGCTTGAATAGCATGCTACTTTGGATTAAAAAGTAGATATAATTGCTATTCTTTCTAAGTAGTTTTAACAAAACTAATAAATTTCAAATAATAATTATTGTTATTATTATAGACATGCTGAATGAATACTGTTAATATCTTAAAAAAAGTTGAACTGTTATACAAAGGCTTGATGAAAAAATGATGAATTTTTTCAATTTCGCAGGCTGTTTTTGCCTATCTTTTTTTCTCACATTGGCGACACCGTCTGTGAAGTACATTTAAATTTTCAGCCATATTGGATGGGCAGTTTGTATTTCACAATGAAATATTTACAACGCATGTTGACACGTTTGCGATTTTTTTCATTTTTTAAAAGATTTTATTTTTAAAATTTAATGCCATTTGCATAAGGCAATCTGAAAAAAAATATCAAAATTGTGAGTAAACCACTTCTGGATTTTGCTCACACAAAACTAACACTGTCGTGATGCCGCAGCCACCATATTCACCATATATAGGTTGGAAAAAACATTGGCAAAAGTGTATTTTTTCCTATGGAGACTACCTTGAAGGGGACAATATTAATATTAATGATCAAATAAGTACTTCTTTATAAAAATGAAAATTCTCATTATTTTTTTTATCAATCCTCGTGTATGTTTATCAAGGAAAAGCAAAGAAACATAACACCACTAAAGAAGCACTTTTGGGTTTGTGTGTAATAACTTATTTGATTAGTTTTTAAACTAGGTTAATGTTACAGCACTCAATTCCCTCCTGGCCAATTTATTGCAAGAATAACTGGTTAGCAAAATAATGTCCTTGGATTACTGTGGAATTTAGTTATGAAATGTTGTAACTGATGAAGCCCTGGGCAATCATAATGACTGCAACACTCACTCAATTCTCCAGGATTTTATCTTGTTGCTGAGTAGTTGACTTCAATAAACATAGTCTAATGCTTTGATTAATTCTTAGATGGCTCAGTGAAAATTTAGAAATTTAATTAATTGCAAAAATTATTCAATAATAATTTGTCATTATTCCATTACCACTATAAGTTTTATCAGTAACATGAGAAGGTCGTAAAGTGACTACATCCAGGTCGATTCACAGTTTTGCATTCCATGACCTTTGTAATCCGTGGTTGAACCTGCTCTAAGGTGATCTATAACTATTGCAAAAGTTTATTTTAAGGACAATAGGAAATTAATCAAATGGTCTTGAGGTTTGTGAGAATTTCGAAGAATGGCTTAATCTGGAGTCTTAAAGACAATCGAAAAGACTACCTGAAAAATATGAAGGTCGTATACTCCTTGACCCTACAGAAAAACACAAGTACAAGATACTGTAATTGACTAGTTAAGAGATAAAAGTTTACTAAAAGAAATTCATAATACATACCAAGTAAAATTGACGATCTCCAAAACGGACCACCTCTGCAAAGCCATTCATCCAAGTATGGAATATCATATAGTTGAGCAAACATATGTAAAAGAAGCTACCCACTATGGAAATCGCGTACTTTTCTAGTAGATGGAAGACTGTCACCTCCTGCAATCATCACATTTAGCCCTTGAAATTAAAAAACATTTCAAAGGAACTTGAAGAGTTAAGACAGATGTCACCTATTTATTGATACAAAACTATTCAGATCTTATATGAGTATAGCAAGGATGTCCAAGTTTAATGTCATCTAGAACCACAAGTAATAATATTATTTTTGTGACTCTAGAAAACAATAAAACTTATTCAAATTATATAGTTCCAATGTCTTAATGCTGTCATAATCAATGAAATTCAAAAAATCATTGAAATATTTTCAATGAGGGTGAAGTACCATGGATACAAGTAAGATGCCACATGAGTATCTCAATGTGTTCTGCTACTCCAAATTCATAGTTCGATCTTAACACAAAATACTAAATCTTAACTATTAAAGAAATTAGTCATTTAAGTTATATTTTGTACAAGTTTATCGAAGTTTCCTTAAATAAGGGAGTCACATGGTTTCATTATCTCAATTTAAGGTTTGTAGCATATGAGATCCCACTCTGAATACAATTTACATAAATCCAAGGATAGAAATTAGTATTTTGTCCCACTATGAATACTGGACTAAAGGTTTTAAATGGCTCTCAAAACAAATATTAAAATCTTACATTTTTTTTTATTCCTAGAAAAAGAACCTAAAATCTTTTGAGTTTTTGTGAATAATTAAACAAAATAATCATCTTACATGACCAGGCAAGCCGGTGTTTCCAAATGGGCCTATTATAAAGATTTCGACGACAACGCTGGCAAAGAAGATTTCAGTAACAAGTTCCAGTATGGCGAATGCTACCAGCCTCCATCTTATTTCCTTGGTTCTAAAATTAATTTAATTTTTCGTTCATCAGCGATACAAGGTACCTTACAACAATATTTAAAAAATATAAGTAGTGACAAACATAAAAATAAATTTAAACAATTACATACAGATCGAATAAAAACACAATAAACACATAAGTCTAGGTATGCAGTACACATGTTTTACTTCTTATAAATTTATACAATATATGTACGTAGTTATTTATATGATACAGGATCGTCTTAAGACGGTCAGCCCGCACCATACCACACCGATTGTCAATTTTTAAATTCATGTGCAAAAAAAACATGGTTAGATACAAATAAAATAATAATAAGAAAAACATAATAAATCAACAACACATTCATAATTTAAGCGCAATCAAAAGTCAATATCGACCACAACATGCTAAAATAAAAAATAAATTAGAAGCGAGAAAAAAGTTTAATGCTATGATTAATTGCACCCATCATTAACTTTAATAAACGTCATTGTGGATTGCGTAATGGCTAGTTTCTTTTAGTTTGTTCCCTTGGTACAATTTTTGACATGAACAAAAATAAATAAAATAAGAAGCAAAGCTACATTGCTCTCACCTGGGATAGCTGTCCCTGTAGACTAGCGTAGGGGCAAAAAGAAAGTAGAGATAGCACGAAAAGGGGGGCATGCCTGAGGATCGAGCCCGAGGATAAACTGTGCGTACAAATGCAGACATTTTCATCATAAAACGTACCTGTAGAGTAAAAATATGACATTTAAAAGAATGTACCATATGAGAGATATTAGTCGATAACAATGGCTATTTCAACTTTGCCCTATGTTTTAATGTAATAATAATCTAACTGCAGATATCATTCCACTTGATTTTATTTACTGTCGTTTATGAGCTGCCTTCCCTCACCATCAGCCTGGTTACCTCCAATGTTGGACATGTACCTCTCTCCTCTTGTTTTTATCAAGAGTACATTGCTTCCAGTTGCTCCCAGCCACTTTTCTAATGTCATCCAACTATCTTACTACTTTTCTGTTCTTGGTCGCCACTCCAGTACTTCCTGGGTTCACCTATTATCACAATATGTAGTAATATACCCAGTTCTATCTCTGGATGGCAATCTTCACAGTGACCTTAGTCTGCTGCCTTATCCATTAATTCTTCCGGTCCATAATGAAATAAATATTCATAATTTCTCTCCATGTCCCTCTGTGGCACCATGAGTTTGTGCATTGTTTATTCTGTGAATGTTAATATTTGAATTAAATGGGACTTTCTTTAGATATATCTGGTACTTTGGAGACTTTATAATGAAAGATAGCTTATCAAATGTCTTTAATAAATTGTAATTCAAAGAATAAATCTCATTATAATAATTAATCACTTAATATATTGGAACAAACATGATTCATGCAAACATGCCGTGTGTTTACGCACCATCTTGACCAGGGGTCTCCAAACTTTTTAGCCTAAGGGCCACACTGACTCCTCCGCTAAGTCCCAAGAGTCAAGATCTAGCTAGCTCATCATACCAGCATACTATAGTTTTGAATTACGCGCAAATTTTTGTATTGGGACTAGCTGGCGAGTGAGATATCTATGGCGCAGAGCGCGTGGGTGAACTCCGCTCTGTTCGCAATTTCGGTTGGTACTTACGGTTGGTGTAGCGATATTTTTAATGAAAAATATTTAAAGTCATCATTGCTGGAATTTTATAAGAGTCTTCCACTCACACAGTTTGATCAGTTGCATACATTTGCTCGTGACTTTTTTCTGCTTTTGGCACTACTTATCTGTGTGACAAAACATTCTCCAAAATGAAATATTCAAAAAATATTTACAGATCCAAATTAACTGATGAGCATTTGAAGTCGCTGCTGATAATTTCCACTAGTATACTTGATCCACAACTGCAAACAATTGTCAGTAAAACGTTACAACTACATATGATACTCGTAAATATCATTAATCACAATTATAATGTTTAATTTCATTATGTGAATTACCTATGTATGTCACTTATTGTAAGTTTTTAGGATTAATCTCATATCATTAATTACAGTTAAAACGTTCAATTTAATTATGTATGTCAGTTATTGTGTTTCTTAATTGTTCGTTAAATAAAAACATCTGATTGTTATTTTGTATGATTTACTTACATTGGAAATTTTACAATGTAATAAAAATAAACTATGACGGGCCGGATACTGGGCATATGCCGCCGCTACCGCGGGCCGAATTGGTGGTGCCCGCGGGCCGGTGTTGGCCCCCGGACCAAAGTTTGGAGACCCCTGATCTTGACCAATCTAATTTATGCTCATAAGTTTAATACTAAACACTATTACAATGGTAAAACTACACATTCACCAAATATATTTCATCCTAGAATATTAAACAATAAATTATTTTTTATTATTCCATTTATTACATTATATAATACTTCTAACATGTCTTTCTACATTATATTTCGAGGCTCTTTTAAGGCAGAATCACCCCGATTTGTAATAAAAGTAATGCTTAGATCAGACTGATGTCATGTGTCATTGGAAGTGTGTGTGGTTTATTGACACAAAGTGTGTGTGGTCTATTGACCCACAGTGTGTGTGGTATATTGACCCAAACTGTATATGGTATATTGACCCAAAGTGTGTATGGTATATTGACCCAAACTGTGTGGTCTTTTGACCCAAAGTGTGTGTGGTCTATTGAAACCTTTTATATTTTTTTTGTTTTTTTATAACTTTTTTATTTTTTTTTATATTCTTGTGTATCTCTTATGTTTTTTAATTATTCATTTTATATAACTTTGTGACATATGTAAAATTTTAACTTTACTTTCTTTGAAATTATGATTTGTCTCTGATTTGCAAATTCTGAAAAATTGTTATTACATAAAAAACACATATGTTCTTGTATTATAGTGCCTATATTCTTTTGTGTCATTCCAGTGTATGTATTATATATTCACAACTTTGTTAAATATTCTAATATAGATTTCCACAAACTTAGAGCCACAACCTTTGATAAATTACATTTCATCCATTCATAAGTTTACAAGTAGATCTGTACTAAGGAGACATAATTTCTTATAAAATGTTTTTAATGAAACCTTAACATGTGTAATATGACTTCAAGTTTCCCAACTGGTATTCTAAATTTTCTTTCGGAGCTTGGAGTATAAAATACAGGAAAACACACAGAAAAATTATAAGTTTCTTGTATTCATATGAATTTCAATTCACTTATTAATATCCTTGAATATAGTTAGATTTTTTCTCAAGCAAATTATTCATTCATTCGTATGATACCCCTCAAAATATATATATTCTTCATATGGGCATTGAAGAGCTTGTCAGGAGAAAATATTGTCTTCGGATCCAGTAATTTTGAATTAAGAACCACTGAAGTAGGCAAGTAACTCACAGTTTGCCATCATACATATTTGAAACACCCTTACACCCATCTAGTGCGTGGGAGTATTGTTGTTTGAAGAACTTTTTAAATACACTGGAATCCTTTTTTAATTCTTTTGAGTACCATCAGAAATCGAACCCGAAACACTTCCATCTTACCAAACAGGCAACGAAGTTTGTCACTAAGCGATAAGCTTCTTTTAAGAGGTTTTACATGTATCTGCACTGGTTTTAATGTTTGGCTTGTCGTCAATGCAGGTCCTGAATAATTAAAATTACCAAAGAGAAAAAAATCTTCAATCATAATATTTTGGTGGAATTAATGAAGGTAAAATTATGAATTCAGTAGATCAATCAAGAAAGCAGTAATGCAAATTTACAAATTCTTACCATTTCTAAGTTAATAATTAATGCTGAGGCTACGGGAAAGCCAATAATCCACAATAGGTACATGGGCCCCGCCATGAATAGAATTTGACACACTATGAATATCATCAGCCAACTCATATCCCATGCTCTTCTGAGGGGTGCTGTAGGGGTAAAATATTAAATTAAGTTACAAGTTTTGGAAATAAGCCTCCTAAAACATAATTTCATGAGATATGACATCCAGGACCGACATGGGATATTGCGGGGCTGGGAGTCAAGTTTGGGCAGGGCCTTCTTATTTATTTATACCTATATCTATGTAAGAGGGAAAAACAGGTTAAGTATTGTCCAAATATTTTCACCCATTAAAAATATGCTTATTCATTTCACAAAAATATTGTCATGAATGAATGTATGCAATAGATTGGTTATAGATATTTTTAACAAACAAGCTTTTTCACTTTTGGAATAACACAGTAATCACATTAATGTGATTAGTGGAATAACAAAGTAATATATTGTTAAATATTATGTATTTTTTATGTCATTTAAGAGTGAACATTTAAATAAATTAAATGTTCTTGAAGGAGTTTGTAATCGCCCCTGAGATTGGCCACCAGTGTGATTAACGCATATTGGGTCTGAATAATATATTTCTATAGCTACTTTAACATACAATCGCTTTTATAATACAATCGCCATAAACAAAACAATATATAATTAGGATTATTTCTTTACATAAAATATGATATAACGTATTTCAATCACTCACGTGGTGGACTCATGCCTGCCCAGATGTGCACCAGAGGATAGACTAACAGGGACACCAGCTGCATCCCGGCCCAAATGCACATTGCTTTATCCAGTTTACCAAATCCGGTGGCAATGACATATTGTCCTACATTTATTCTAGAATATTTATTTTAATATTTATTAGTAGCATCTTTATAATAAAATACATTGGATAAATACATTGGATAAATGGATAATATTACAATCGATAGATAAAATATGTAATGATGCCCATTATGACATATGAAATCAAAACAAGAACTGATACCATTAAATTTGAATAGTTCTTGTTTTCTTATTAAATACACTATACTACTTCTGCTCAGAATTCTGCCATCTGAATAGCACTGCATTCTACAAATCAAGTCCTCTTCTGTGCAAAACATCAGGCTTTTCGGACACTGCAGCAAGTATAACATATATTCCTTCTAATGCAGATATAGAGCATCGACCCATCACGTAACATTCCACATTTTGATATATTGTCCTTGGTTCTCCTAATTCCTGTACGAAATCTGTTTTGAGATTTCCAGGTTCTCTAAGGCAGCTCAGAGTCAGGTGGCATTTCTTTTACAAACAAAACCCACCTGATGTTCCTCTCAGCTCGTTCATCCTAACAATAATATATGGTTGTTCCAGAGGCTTAGTAGTCCTAATAAAGTTGTGCCTGGATATTCACCTGGAGGCTGTGGGTTGGTGGTTATGCAAAATATGTGTAGGGTCATTAAATTAGTTGGAGCTCTCAGCACTTTTTCAAATATTGACTGATTTTTAGGGGAGAAAACCAGGCAAAGCGTGTAGTGCAGTTGATTTAAGTCAATCTGAAATCAGGCAGCATGTCTTATTTAGGGCTTCATCCACCTGACCAGCGTGACTCGATCTATTCCAGATGGGGCAAGTGTATTCATCTTCTGAGTAGCACAAGGTTAATCCCGAGATTTAGAGGACAGAAGGTTTGGTAACTCAAGATGTATATTAAACTTTTATGTTACATACATAACTCATTCACTGTTTGCATCCAGTTGAGTGAGACCTTTTTACATACATAACTCATTCATTGTTTGCATCCAGTTGAGTGGGACCTTTTTACATACAGAACACATTCATTGCTTGCATCCAGTTGAGTGGGACCTTTTTACATACATAACTCATTCATTGTTTGCATCCAGTTGAGTGAGACCTTTTTACATACAGAACACATTCATTGTTTGCATCCAGTTGAGTGGGACCTTTTTACATACATAACTCATTCATTGTTTGCATCCAGTTGAGTGGGACCTTTTTACATACATAACTCATTCATTGTTTGTATCCAGTTGATAGGGACCTTTTTACATACAGAACACATTCATTGTTTGCATCCAGTTGAGTGGGACCTTTTTACATACAGAACTCATTCATTGTTTGCATCCAGTTGAGTGGGACCTTTTTACATACAGAACTCATTCATTGTTTGCATCCAGTTGAATGGGACCTTTTTACATACATAACTCATTTATTGTTTGCATCCAGTTGAGTGGAACCTTTTTAACGATTATGTGTATGAATCTGCCAGTGTATTTGAATCCAAAATGAAAAAAACTCTGGATAAAAAAGTATGCAAATAAAAACTTGACCAGATTAACGGAATACCTAACACTAACATAAGCGACACAAGTCAAGATTTAAAATTCGCAGAAAAAAGTATGTGACTTATTGAACCATAATTTTAGGGATGAAGAACTGGACCTTTTGTTACAGGGGCTTGAGTATTCCCTAATTCAAAAACATGTTCCTAGCCAAATAGAGCAGCTCGCTGTAGACGCTGATGCACTTCTTCGTAACGAGGACAAAAATGTGCAATACAAGTGTGCAGCCGACATCAAGAAATTCATCGCCAAGTGTCAAGAGAATAATATCGCCCGGAAGGAACTAGCCACAGCTATGGACATCAAACATACTTTGAAAGACAATAATTTAACGTTAACCAAGGCAGACAAAGGTGAAACAATAGTTATATTTCATAAGAAGGATTATGAGGTAAAAATCCTAGATTTTCTGAATAACAATAAATTTCAAGTAATAAAAACCAGCCCTTTAAACTCTCTACAGACTAAAGTAAAACGCGTCCTTAACAATTGTAGCTCCATCATGAACCAACATTTTAAAAAGAATTTGTGTATAATGAATCCACAAATACATCAATTATATGGCTGCGGCCAAATTACACAAAAATAGTATACCTATAAGACCTGTAGTCTCATATAACCAGGCACCAACCTATAAAATATGTAAGTTTGTCAAAGAACAATTTTATAATCTAACCAATTTTAAAGCTGAATACTCAATCAAAAACTCCTTGGAATGAATTGAAAAAGTAAAAAAAACATGGAAATACTTCATAATGATAAACTAGTATCTTTTGATGTCACTAATCGCTATCCAAGAATACCAGGATCTTCAGGAGATCTTTAGAGCGAGTAAAACATATCGTAAATGAGAATAGTAAGGACTTTGTTAAAAATTTGGAATAGATTTCAATAATGGACTTATGCATTAAACAAAATTACTTTATTTTCAACAACAATAAATTTTGTCACAGTTGTCTCCACTCCTCAAGGAAAGGTTAGTCAAAAAGTTTTGAAAGCGACATCTATGGAGCAGTAGAAAACCAAAATTTCTAAGCCATTTTAATATTTCATCTTTCATAAGAACGTACTCAAAATTTCATTTTGATCTGTCAATTCATTCTTTGTTTACAAGCCATTTGAAGTTGACGTGTCAGTGTATTTTTTAACAATGGAAAAATCCGAATATCGTGCAGTGATTAAATTCTTTGTTTTGGAAGGTTTATCGGCTACTGAGATCCATGCAAAGATGGTGAAAGTATTAAAGGAGTCTTCTTCTTCATTTCCAACCGTTCACCGATGGGTTTTGGAGTTTAAGCGTGGCCGTACAAGCGTTGAAGACGATCCACGCTCAGGACGTCCAAAAAGTGCATCAACACCAGAAATCATAGCGAAAATACAGGATATGGTTTTGGAAGATCATCGATCGACTGTGGATGTGATAGCTGACACCATAGGTATCTCACATGGAACAACATGAAATATTTTGGCTGAAGTTTTGGGTTTCAAAAAACTGTGTGGACAATGGGTGCCGCATTTGCTAACAATGCAACAAAAACACGTTCGAATGCGACTTTCTGAGCAACATTTGGAGCAATTTCGAAAGGATAAAAAGGATTTTCTGTGTCGATTCATCACTATGGATGAGACTTGGGTCTACCACCATGATCCTGAATCAAAACAAGAGGCTAAGGAGTGGTGTGAACCAGGCACTTTGGCTCCGAAGCGAGTTCGTGTCCAGAAATCGGCCAAGAAGGTGTTAGCGTCAGTTTTTTGGGATGCAAAAGGAATTTTATTGATAGATTATCTCCAAACTGGTAAGACAATCAACTCTGATTATTATTGTGACCTTTTGGACCAGTTGGATGAAATAAATTGTGAAAAAAGACCCGGTTTGCAGAAGAAAAAAAACATTTTTCATCAAGACAATGCACCTGCTCACACAGCTCAAAAAACCATCGCGAAAATCAGTGAATTGGGGTACGAATTGTTGCAGCATCCACCCTATTCGCCAGATTTAGCTCCCTCTGACTTCTGGCTGTTCTCACACCTCAAAAAATTCCTTCGTGGAAAGCATTTTTCATCAAACGAAGAGGTTATAGCCATCGTAGAGGAGTATTTTGCAGGCCTTCCAGAAAGTCACTTCCGTGATGGGACAACAAAGTTGGAAGATCGTTGGACCAAGTGTATTGATCTTATGGGAGACTATAATGAGCAATAAAAGTGATTTCCCCCAAAAAAATGTATTTTCATTTCCGCTTTCAAAACTTTTTGACTAACCTAGTATTTATGAACTATTTAGGAAAATGTATTTTTAGGAGTAAGTTTAAGTGAATTAAAAAATGTTTTGTGCTGGTTTAGGTATGCAGATGACATTCTTTGTGTTTGGAAGGGTACCGGGTACCGATATACAATTACACCAATTTCTTAAATACTCGTATTTAAATTCTATAGAGTTATATAAAATTCACACTAGAAACAGAACAGGATGGAAAATTAAATTTTTCGGACCTTATATTATCTCGAAAAATTGGTACATTTGACTTTGATATATATATATATAGAAAATACACTTATTCAGACTATAATTCCAGCAACTTCCAACCATCCTAATAACCATAAATTCGCCGCATTTAACTGTATGCTTCATAGATTGCTCAGTGTCCCATTAACCGACGACAATTTTAAAAAGGAATTAATAACCATAACAAAAAATAGATACAAATAATGGCTATCCTGGAGGCCTCGTTGATTTACTTTTAAAAAACAAAACAAAAAAGAAATTTATAAAAGATCATATATTTAACGACACCTATAAGCATACATATATCATAAATGGAGCAAAGTCCTATTTTAAAAAAAACATGTCATACTTAATAACTGAAAAAAAACTCGTATGTTAAATCCAGCTTTTTACACCAATTTTAATCTCCGGAAACTCTTATTTAACCCGTTGACAACAAAGCCCGAAAATTTCTCAGGCAACATAATTATGCATTCCTTACCGTGCCCAAGGAATTCTCGCACTGTGACAAGTTTATAATGTATATTTTTTTCTGACTTACTCTGACAGCTACCACAAAAACACTGAACCATAATGGTAAATTTTTAGTTTATCAAAGGTTCAAAACACGAAAAAAAAACCATAATACTAAGATCGATTTGTTATCTCAGTAATAATATTAAAATGGCCGATAAAACGCGCTCATACACATTTCTTGAACTGGAAAAATTAAGTGAAAACAAGTTATATAATGTATGAAAACGAGTTATATAATGCGCAAGTATGTGAAAGGGTACAAGAAGATGTTTTATTATTTATCTGATATGGCATTGCTCAATGCATATAAGATACATAAGAAACATAATTGTCTCATTGCTCTACTCAGAATTCCGAGACAAAGTGGCAAAGCAGACCCTCGACAGGGTGGTTCTGCCTACTCGGCAGCTGGTGAATATGCCAGGGATCTCAGACACTCCTCTCAGGCTACAAGGAAGAAACTCCCACTTTCCCACTTATACAATCCGTGGCATTGCTGGTGGAAAAAGGTAACCAGAAACAAGGAGTGTCTGTGGGAATGCAGAATATGTCAGGTCTCCCTACATAATGAAGATTGCTTCATTGATTTCCATTGTAAAAATGATTTTTCCAAATATTTGTTTTTTTTTCTTTTATTTTATGTTTTCATTGTGTATTTTTTTCATATGTGAATAATAAAAAAATATAATTGAATTTTAATTATAACTTCATTTTTGACTGCCTCCAGACAAGTTAATCAAAATATTTTTTTAAATCTCATATAAAAATATGAATTCAACATTATTGTTGAGTGCGTAAGTCTCCTGAGTGATTTCTTATTAATTTTTTAAAACATGATGTCACTTGACTAGAAAAATAGACAAAAACATGCTGGTTTGAGTGGCCAATTTCAGTTTTAACATGGTGATTGTCAAAGGGTTAACGGGAAAGGCAAAAATGGAATACTTAGCAACATTATGTATACACTTTTATGTGCTGACTGTGATAAAGCCTTGAAACCGGTAGATATATACCGTTACATAAAAGTGGAAGAAACCGTGTTGGATAAAATAAATTACTATAAAATTAATATATGGAAAAAAGCCTCTGTAGGTGATGTGTAAATGTGTGGTACAAAACCTACAAGGTAAATCTTTCCACCTTGATCTGCGTATGTGGAGAAGATGAAGATGATGTGTAATAATGCCGACTCTGTCAAGAAAATTGATACATTTTCGTGTACCACGGTTGCTGGTGATGGAGTCTTGTGAATGAGCTGCCCATTAAGATGGGTGCTATGATACCTTAAACGATATGAAGACCATGTGGATCTCTTCAGTACTAAGTCTGAAAATGATACGTCAAGCATTTGGTACCGAGAGTTTAGCCACACCTTCATAGTTTTATGAACATATCCATAAGAGTGATGATGGGCGTATGATGGGCGAGACAGTTCACCTTTGGATGCTGCAGTAACAGTCTGTATCCGAAGACAAACTCTCTGAAAGTTAATAATATTTTGTTTAACAATTTTGATAGATACTAACCTGCCCTTTTTGACAATATCTCGTGCAAGTATGTAAAGAAAGAGCAATATATAAAGGCAGATGAAGATACGGTACACAATGTTTGGCCACGACTTGGAGGTTTTGTCTGAGAGAAGTGACTCTCTCTTTACATACACTCGCTCCTTCACAACATTTTCTCTCTTCATATTGTATTGTATTATACTTTTGTTGTATACTGTAAAACCTGGCGGACTTATTGCCATGTAGCAATCTCTTCCAATCAATCAGAAATATGTTAAAGAGGCCTTAAGCAAAAACCAGACTCTAATCCTTTTCAAAAAATGGATTCCAGTGGTATTTGAACCCGCAACCTCCAGATTGGGAGATAGGCGTCGTACCAACTAGGCCAAGGAGGTCGCCGTCACAGTGTCATACTGAAAGAAAATAATATATAATAAGAAATATGAAATTAGATAATATACTTCTATTGTCAATTACCTAATGTTGTTAGTTTTGAGATAAGATTAAAGGGAAAAATAGTGGAGTTAAAGAAAAAAAAGTTATGTGGTAAAAGTAACGCGCAAAAGCAGTGGGGTAAAAATGACAAGAAAAAGTAGTGAGGTAAAAGTAACCTATAAAAGTACGGTGTTAAAGTAGTGGGGTAAAAGAAACGTATAAGAGTAGTGGGGTAAAAGAAACGTATTAGAGTAGTGGGATAAAAGTAACGTGTAAGAGTAATGGAGTAAAAGTAACGTGTTGTAGCGACTATACGTGCGGTCACTGAACCCACGAGACGACCTTTGCCCCACCTCCACAATGCGAGACAAACAATGGACAAAGTCCACGCGGTCGGTCATTTAACTCGCTACTAGCGGAGACCACATTCCATGAGGAAAGGAGAGAGCAACATATCTTCCCCACTGTCTCTCAAAACGAAGAATACCTACGCATCGACAATAAACATATTGTAAGCGCAAAGACGAGACAGCGATATATCTCTTGCGCATTCCCGCACACATTCCAAATATTATAAATACCGACGTTTATCAATAAAATACCTCTTTACATATTCCGATTTCGACAAGTTTTTATTTATCAACAATCATCCTCATCATCTCTCCTTTAAGGAACAACCGTTCCTAAAGTATAAAGGTAGTAGGGTAAAAGTCAACGTAAGACAGTGGGAGAAAAGTAACATGTAAAACTAGTGGGGTAAAAATAATGTGTATGAGTAGTGAGGTAAAAGTAACATGTAAAAGTAGTGGTGTAAAAGTAACGCTTTCGTTTTTAGAGTAGCTGTCAAGTAGCATTGTCCACTAAATACTTGAGTAGCATGCTACTTTCTCCAAGTAGCTTTAACAACACTGCAACTACTGAGGTGTTGAATATGACTTTTAAAAATTCAAGATATGTGAATAAGTGTCAAGAAGTCATTCAAGAAGTCAAATCAATAAAAGTTATGTTTAAGGGGGTATTCTATTCTATATTAATCACCTTGTAACAACCATTATTGTATACATGAAAACGTTTGATTTTATTGTGGACAATGATTCATATTATTTTAATTTGTTACAATGCATTTCGAATGCGCATGAATATAAATACAACTTTTTATAAAAATTATTAACATTTACATAAGTCTTATGGATATATATTAAAATTTACATAACATACAAAAACTACCGGCATACAGTATGAACATATGTACCACTCACCACGCATTAACTACAAATCTGAGATAAATCAAAGTTCAGACAATCAAAGATTCTAACAATCAAAAAGAATGAAAAACTAATCATCTTTAAAAAAAAACATGTTAATATGCATACGCGTAATCAATCCACTCCAATGTAAAAAAAAGCATAACAAAATTTTAATATATTTACATGTATCTCGAAAAGTTTGAGAGAAACAGTCAATAAAAAGACGAAAAAAAAAATACCAACGAGTCACCGGTTGGGGAGACTCCGCCGGGTCGCAAATAGTATGTCAAATTTCAAGAAATTCGCCATGCAAAAATATTAAATATAGGATTTTTTCGCTTGCACGTTGACTTGTATTTTTAGTAATTGTTAAATAAATATAATTGGTATGATAATGCGACACGATGGTCGCTGGTTTTCTCAGAATGGACAGTCATAAACCTTCTCAGATACACTTAGGGAGAACGGAAATATTAGGTCCTTACATATGAAATTGGCGTTTTGTTTGGGAGGAACATAAAGTTGATTTTTTTTTAATATAATATATTTATTTAATCAAAGTATGTACCATTGCTATCTATGCACTTTTGCCATCTCATAGGTAGTTCATCGATCCCTTTACTAAAAAAACCATTCGGACGGGAATCAATAAAATCTTTGAAGTCGGTTTGGACTGCCCCATCGGAGTTGATTTTTTTCCCTTGCAAGAAGTTATCCAAATTTCGAAAAAAATAGTAATCTGTCGGGGCAAGGTCCGGAGAGTACGGTGGATGTCTTAGACATTCCAATTGAAGCTCTTCTAATTTGGTAGCCGTCTGTTGTGCAGTGTGTGGTCTAGCGTTATCATGAAGCAGCAGTGGCCTAGAGCGATTAACCAGCCTCGGTTGTTTAGCAGCTAGCTTTTCCATCATGGTTTGCAGTTGCTGACAATAGACATCTGCCGTAATCGTCTGGCCAGATTTAAGAAAGCTGTAGTGAACGACACCAGCACTAGTCCACCAAACGCTCACAAGTAACTTTTTTGGAGTCAATTTTCGCTTGGGGCATGGTTTGGCTGGTTCGGCAGGGTTCAGCCATTGCGATGAGCGCTTCCGATTATCATACAGGATCCACTTTTCATCACAGGTAATGATTCGATTCAAAATCCCTTCATTATTGTGCCGGTTGAGTAATGCAACGCAGCAGTCAACGCGCGTTTGTTGATTTGCTTCACTCAATTCGTGAGGTACCCACCTTTCAAGCTTTTTCACCTTCCCAATTTGCTTCAAGTGGATTAAAACAGTTTTATCACTAACACCGCAGCCTGCAGCTAACTCGGACGTGGTTTGCGATGGATCCGCTTCCACAATAGCCTTCAATTCTTCATTATCAACTTTCTCCACGGGGCTTGTTCTGCAGGTCGAAATTTCCAGAACGAAAACGTTGGAACCAAAAACGCACTGTGTTTTCTTTTGCGGCACCGTCGCCATACACATCATTAATCCTTCGAGCCGTTTCTGCAGCACTGGTGCCACGGTGGAACTCGTACTCGTAAATAACGCGATATTTCAAGTTTTCCATTTTGTAAACTGAGTGACGCAAAGAAAAAAAACAATTGAGGATAAAACAAATGAATTATAATTTTCGAAACACAAATACTTGAGTAAATAGCTGTATAAATTTGAATTTGGAATTCCTAACCAAAGAGAAGATATTTGAGATCAAAGTTGCCAGTACGGCAAAACGCCAATTTCATATGTAAGGACCTAATATTTGCTCTTGGATAGTGGTGAACTTGGATAGATAGTGAACTCGGATACAAAACCCTACCTAGATATATTTCCAAGAATTTCATAATATATAAATGTTTTCATTTTGTAATGGACCGGTGAGAGTAACAGTACATACAAGTAAAATAATGTCCGAGACAGCACTGCAGCCAAGAATATCCAATATATTAGCAAAGATGCAACAGCAGGTTTCGCATTAGTTTGTTGAAAAAACCCCATTGTTTTTGTTAAATTTTAATTGTATCAGACAATGTTACAATTAAAATTGTAACTGTTATATGTATATTTGTTAATTATATTGTAGTTACATACGAGCATGTCCATCTGTCACAATATAAGATTAAAAAAATATTAAATAAAAAAAACATTTTTATTTAAATATTAGTGGTCCGCGAAAAAAATTTCATTTTTTTACCGGTCCACAGGTCTAAAAAGGTTGTGGAACACTGCTCTAAGAGAACTTTTAAAATAATAAAACTCACCAAATATGTCCGAGACAGCAGCATTGCCATTACTCAATCGATGCGATCTGAGTACGGGAGAATTCAAGTGATAGTTCTACAACTCTCGCACCGGAATATATTCTGTAGTCTCGTACTTCTCGAAGGAATTCAGAAGTGAATCAATTCCAATAACTGCGGACAGACAATTATCCCATTCACTATTTTGAAAAACAGGATCAAATCAAACATCACTCGGAAAGTTTTGTCAAATTCAAATGCGATAACAAAATACACGTTCTGTCCAATCGGACAGGTGACTGACTTTATTTTCGCGTAACCATCAGCGCGATCTGTAACTGAATAAATGAGTTAACTAGCAATACATTTCGACTATCTTTAGTAAACGTTCCAAAGCGCTGGCATTGCTGGTTCCTTTGGCTTTCAGTCAGTCACTGTTCGCATTGGACAGATAGTGTATTTGCTATTTTTTTTTAAATGCGAGATATGGGCGAGAAATGAAAAATTTCAACACGTTGAGGAATTCTGCTGTTTGGGTAGTATATTCTCAGACGATGGAAGAGTCAAGAGGGATATCGAACAGCGTGTAACGTTAGGAAACAAAGCCAACGAGGCACTAAAATATACATATACTCGAACCGGACGGTATCAAAATCTGCTCAGAGTCCACAATAGTATTTTGATGACAACTTTGATGTATGGGAGTGAAACGAGGACGAGGAAAAAGACTGAGAGGAGCCGAATAAATGCTGTATATATAGGTGCACTGAGAAGAATACATGGAGTGACAATGTATGAGAGAATACGAAAATAAGTGATGAATAAGAGTATGTCGAGTTGGTTTGGGCATGTGGAACGAATGAGTGAACAAAGACTAACAAAACAGATATACAGTGCAGATGTGAATGTAAAGCGTATGAAAGGAAGAGCGACAAAAGTATGATTTAATCAAGTGAATGATATTCTTAAAGAATGAAAAGTATAACGTTAGCGAAATCGTAGAGGTTGTAAGAGAAGATGTATGTATGTGGAAGAGACTAAGGATGAGTGTGTAGTTAAGATAGTATGGTGCTCTGTAATGGTAAGTATGTAATTAAAACATATCGCGACCGTGTGTTTATAATATATTTATTTATTTATTTAACACTTTTATTGCAATACAATCTGGCGGGCTTATTGCCAGGCGGCAATCTCTTCCAACCAACCAGACAAAAGTAAATGAAGCAAGTTACGTGGTCGCATAAATCATTCAAATGACTATCCATCCCCACGAAATCCATAAACATATACGTGAGAACATGCCCACAAACCCCACAAAGACGGACAATCACCCGAACATTATTTTTCATATAAAGTGAGATATCATCAATCAAAAGGAAAGGAAAGGATGGTGGAGAGGAAAGGAAAAGAAAAATCAGGAATGAAACACGTTATTTTACTGACTAGAAATTAAGAGTTTTTTCAGTCGCTTCTTAAAGCATGCCAAGGACGGAGCGAGTCTTATATTGGTTTGTAACTGATTCCAGAGTCTCACTGCATGGACAGTAAAGGACGACGTAAAGAAAGAAGAGCGGTGAACTGGAAAGGCCAATAAACAATCTCTGTTTGAGCGTAGCGCTAATCCATGATTGGAAAGACGCTGAAAATTTTCGGCGAGATAAGAGGGTGCGGCGGGACAGTTAAGGATATTATACAATAGAGACAGTATGTGAATTTGGCGTTTATTTATACATACCATACTTGGTATTATTCATGCCCAGCATGTGGTGTTTATACACAACCCTTTCAGGTGACAAAAGGAATATAAGATAAAGCAATCCATTGAAAGATTATCTCGCCAACCCAAGACCATGTGAAGTCATCAACCAATTTTTACCACAGCTTGATAGACGACCTGCCACACACAGTCCATGGGAAAAACTGTAATTCGGCTCACAGTCAAATTGTTACGTATCTGTGACAGTCTGAATTTAGGATTCTCGAAAATAGACATTTAATAAATAATATACTATCATTCGATTTTGTTGCAATTTTCTATGTCCCGAAATCGATTTTCGTAATACATTCTACTGATTATTCGAAAAATCACATATTTCGTCACAATGTGTATGATTTCTAATAATTCCACATTTTCTACGCAAATTATGGATCCCATAGTAGATGCGAACCCCATGCGCCGGCGAACGGTTACATTTTCGAGGCTCCCCCTGTATTAGAAGATTCAATATCAAAATATCTCGAGATTTTTATCCTAAGTTTGGGGAAGCCCACTGCGTGCATGCGTGCGTGAGTGCGTGTGTGTGTTTGTGTGTGTGCTTGTGTGTGCGAGTGTGCGAGCGTGTGTGCGAGCGTGCATGCGTGCGTGCGTTTGCTATAAATAAACCTGTATTTATTTATGTCTTTAAACCTCCACAACGTTAATGCCTTAACTATAAACAACTGTATTTATTTATATTCATTGTATCGAAAATCGGTAGGTAATTTAGTTTCTGGATGTTGATTGGTTACGGTGAAAGACGTGTAAAGTATTTAAAAAGCGAAGGAAGGTGGTAATTAGTATTCCGTGATCTAGTTTGACAAAACTATTAAGAATCATGATTTTCTTTGAAGGGGGTGTTACGATAAAAAAAACGTCTTTTTTACAAAAAAAAATATTGCTGTCTTCATATATAAAGCGGCATGTCTACTCCCTCAACCTGTATTGAATTAATTGGTGTTGATTTCATTGCAACAAGAATTATTCTTTAACATTTTGATTGAATACGAGTCATTTTTTATTCCAAATATTGGGGGAGGGGGTACTAAAGAAAACATCCGTAGTCTAAATTACTGTACACAAAAGTATTCTAAAATAGCTTAAGGGTAGAAGGATGAGCCTCCCACCGGACCCTGGAGATTGCTCTCAAGGGTGTGGGCTGAAAAACATCTGGTCTCTCCGTGGCTGGGTTCACCCTATATTGGTGGGGTGTATCTTGGCCGAGGGGATGCTATTAGATGAGCCCAGACCTTTTGATAGCTTCTGTATTTAATGTATTATCTGCAATTTATGTGTTTTAGAAGTGTTATCTAAATATAATCTGTACATACTATGCTGCTATCAATAAACCTATTATTTATTTATTTATTTATTGGTGTGTCTTTCACATACTTAAACAATATGATTTATATGATCATGCTTTGAGGTTATTGGAAACAATGAAGTCACTACATAACACATCTATCAATAAGTTCTGGGACTAACTACTAAAACAACATGTGTTGGCCAAAATTCTTCTTTATTCATCAACACAGTCTCCTTCAAGAGCGATACATTCATTCTAACGTTTACCTAACTTTTCTATGCCAGCCGTGTACAATTTAACTTTCATTTAAAAATAGTCGTTAGTTTCGGCAATCACTTCTTCATTGGAGTCAAATCTCTTTCCCTGGCGCATTAAGTCTGCGAACAGCCAATAGTCGCTGCGGAGAATACGGTGGGCGCGGAAGCAATCCAAAGTTCAACTCATGCAATTTGACCATCGTTACCATTGACTTGTGACACGGTGCATTGCACTGATGAAAGAGAACTTTTTTCTTCTTCATATGGGGCCGTTTTTATTTTGCAATTTCTGCCTTCAAACGCTCCGATAACGTTATGTACTATTCGCTATTGATGTTTTTTCCTTTTCAAGGTGATCGATAAATATTTTACCATGCGCATCCCAAAATACGGAGACCATAACCTTCCTGGCCGACTGTTGAGTTTTCGGTCGCTTCGGACGACTTTCACTCAACTTTCACCGCTGCTCTCCACTTAACTGAGTATAGTGGTGGATCCAAGTTTCATCGATTGTCACATACCGATGCAAAAATTCCTGTTTATTTCGCGTAAACAGTGCCAAACAGCGCTCTGAATCATCGATGCGTTGTTGTTTCTGTTCCATTGTGAGCAAACGCGGCACCCATTTCGAAAAAATATTTTTCATGACCAAATGTTCATGCAAAATAGTGTAAACACTACCAAATGATATCTTCAGGATGTCAACTATCTCACGCAACTTTACTTTGCGATTTTCCATCACGATTTTGAGGGTATTTTAATGTTTTCTGGTGTAAAAGCCTCATTTGGACGACCAGAGCGTTCAGCATAATTTGTGTCTGTACGACCGCATTTGAAATCAGCATACCACCGACAAATGGTTGTTTTCGACGGAGCAGAGCCCGGATAACACTTTCCAAGCCATAGCTGAGTTTGAACAGTATTTTTTTTCATTAAAAACAATGGTATGGATTTGTTATTAGAGGCGCCATCTGTTGATTATTCCTGAGACTTATTGATCGATGTGTTAGGAATTTATTTGCCACTTGAGCACTGGTGAGTTCCACTAAATTTTAAAACGATCTTCCACCGATTTATTGCCACCGGTCACCAGATTTCCTATATTTGTTTTAATATCAAGCTACGGAACGTCATAGGATGGAGAGCCTTGGACGCATCATTATTTAGCACTATTACCAAGGGTGTAGGAGCTGAAGACTTATACCAAATATTCCCGTGTTCTGAACGAGAAGGATCCTCCGACGATCCTGGGGGAAAGAAGTGATACCGGACTCTCAAGTCACACATCCTCTCTTCGTCTTGTGACCACTTGGGATCTTCCTTGATTCGGTACAATATCATGCAGTTTATTTTTCTCCGTTATACCAACCAATAATATCCAAAAAAACTAAAAAAAAGAACCACAGAATTATCCCGAATTCATGTAAGTCACCAGTGTTTAAACTTAACTTAAAAAAACTAAATGAAACAAAAAAAGTTATGAATATAATTTTAACTAAATACTTGTTTATTCAAATAAAAGTAGGCCATTAATCTCAAAACAAAATCAAACAAAACAACAATATGAGTTTTAAATAATCGTTACTAATAAATACAACTTTACGTCACCCACCAATCAAGTACAGTGGAACCCCGTTTTTACGTCTTTGAAGGGACTGATAAAAACAAACGTAATTAGAGGGAAAACGTAAATTCGGAGCTAGAAAAAAAAATTGTAAAATATTTTTTATTTAGATAATCACGCAAATCGGAAAACTTTATTCAATCGGTTCGCGATTTTTTATTATCGTAGCCAAAGTTGTAATGGGTATCCCCAAATCAAACGCGAGCGAAACACGTGAACCAACGTGTTTATTCACTTTTTCGAGAATTTTTCTTTTCTCTTGAATCGATAATGTTTTTTTCTTTGCTGAGACATTATTTGAAAGGATTCAACGAAAATTTAAAAGAAATTAAAAAAATGTGAATTGACACACGAAATACACGACAATTGATAATTGAAATTATACGTACACGACCGACACGCTTAAAACACAAGCACAGATTGACCAAATATATCATACAGTCTGCCTGCCTCTGATTCGCTAAATTTCCCACCAATTGCATCGTATTATACGATTCGTGTAATCTTGACCACGAGCGCTGCAAGTGCACACGTGTCTATAACTAGAAAAAAAACATATGTCTGCTTCCTAATATTAATTTCAAATATTTTAAATCGTCGCGCATTTAATTAAACATGTTTATAAATTTATTTGTATTTTAATTATTAAATACGTAAATTGCGGTAAATAAAAACGTAAAGGCGGGTACTAAATATACTACAATAAAACGGGATTGTAAAAATTGAACGCAAATAGCGGAAAAATGTAAATTCCGGGCACGTAAAAACACTGTAGAAATAAATTACATACTTGACATTAAACTTTGCCCAGCCAACTCAGCCGTAGTAGACACGACGTTGTCACACGACACTTGCAAATAGACTCACATAGCTCACTTATCATATTCATTAAATCGCCTCTATTTCCAAGCATTACCATATCCGCATATAGAAATCCATATTGGGTATTAACATAAGTTGTGTCCGTTTTTTTTCCAAATTTAAAAATGAGCACCAAAAGTAAAACAAAATGGTAAAGGTTATACGGCATTCGAAAGAAAATTTTCTGCTCTACAAGATATTATAGAGCAGTTTGCTTTTAGGTTACATATATTATTTTATTTGATTATAAACCTTCAAAATGGAATGTCAAGTAGACGAAAGTGAGCATTTTCGACACCTCCTTCTATTCGCGTTCAATCGAGGGAATAAAGCTGTCAAAACTGCTCGCGATATTTGCAAAATGTACGGTGAAGATAATATGAATAAAAGGATAGCTCGTCGATGGTTTAACCTTCAATAATGACGTCGAATTGCGGACATGGTTGGACGAATTCCTCGAGTCAAGACAGGATGGTTTTTATCGCAAAGGCAATGGAAAACTTGTAGAACGTTGGCAAGAAGTTGTAAATAATGAAGGATAATACATTATTGACTAATTTGTTGTATTTTTTTTGTTGTATCCTCTTGTTCTCTTCATTTGGAAAAAAAAACGGACAACTTACTAGGTTAGTCGAAAAGTTTTGAAAGCGGAAATGAAAATACATTTTTTTGGGGGAAATCACTTTTATTGCTCAGTAGAGTGTCCCATAAGATCAATACACTTGGTCCAACGATCTTCCAACTTTGTTGTCCCATCACGGAAGTGACTTTCTGGAAGGCCTGCAAAATATTCCTCTACGACGGCTATAACCTCTTCGTTTGATTAAAAATGCTTTCCACGAAGGAATTTTTTGAGGTGTGAGAACAGCCAGAAGTCAGAGGGAGCTAAATCTGGTGAATAGGGTGGATGCTGCAACAATTCGTACCCCAATTCACTGATTTTCGCGATGGTTTTTTGAGCTGTGTGAGCAGGTGCATTGTCTTGATGAAAAATGATTTTTTTCTTCTGCAAACCGGGTCTTTTTTCACAAATTTTTTCATCCAACTGGTCCAAAAGGTCACAATAATAATCAGAGTTGATTGTCTTACCAGTTTGGAGATTATCTATCAATAAAATTCCTTTTGCATCCCAAAAAACTGACGCTAACACCTTCTTGGCCGATTTCTGGACACGAACTCGCTTCGGAGCCAAAGTGCCTGGTTCACACCACTCCTTAGCCTCTTGTTTTGATTCAGGATCATGGTGGTAGACCCAAGTCTCATCCATAGTGATGAATCGACGCAGAAAATCCTTTTTATCCTTTCGAAATTTCTCCAAATGTTGCTCAGAAAGTCGCATTCGAACGTGTTTTAGTTGTATTGTTAGCAAATGCGGCACCCATTGTGCACACAGTTTTTTGAAACCCAAAACTTCAGCCAAAATATGCCATGTTGTTCCATGTGAGATGCCTATGGTGTCAGTTATCACATCCACAGTCGATCGATGATCTTCCAAAACCATATCCTGTATTTTCGCTATGATTTCTGGTGTTTATGCACTTTTTGGACGTCCTGAGCGTGGATCGTCTTCAACGCTTGTACGGCCACGCTTAAACTCCAAAACCCATCGGTGAACGGTTGGAAATGAAGGAGAAGACTCCTTTAATATTTTTCCATTGTTAAAAAATACACTGACACGTCAACTTCAAATGGCTTGTAAACAAAGAATGAATTGACAGATCGAAATGAAATTTTGAGTACGTTCTTATGAAAGATAAAATATTAAAATGGCGTAGAAATTTTGGTTTTTCTACTGCTCCATAGATGTCGCTTTCAAAACTTTTTTGACTTACCTATTATGTTAACACCCAATACATTTATTTTATAAAAAATCTAAGCGATAGACGCTAACATAAAGGGTCTGAAAATAGTGTCTATGGAATTGACAATATGATTTTTTTAATTACTGTAATCCCTCGATTTTGCGGAAAAAAAATCACGCTATTAATTTTAAACATCATATTAATTTAACCGCTTGTAAACAATGTTTGGAGCATGATCAGTACGTAATTACACAACATCACTTGCGGTTATGGATTCTATTGTCACGTAATTTTCTGCAGCAGATGTATAGGAAACGCACTTAATTTTAATAACACATATCTACATAAGTAAACATAGAATTAACTGGAGATTCTGTATTTCGAATTTACGAGATTTCACTATATATCAGGGGCGGCTAACATGTGTTGTTGTCGTGATAGACTTTTCACGTAAAAAAATAATCGCGAATTTGTGACATTTAAAGTTTGGTTTTGCCGACAAGCATAACCTTAAGGAGGTATTCTCTTTTGGATTTTTTTTAATCGATTCTTTTTCATTTTATATTTTATAATCCTTTCTGAATCATTTCCAGAAAGAAATTTTCAAAAATCTTGAAAATATGAAAAGTTATGAGGGTTTATAGTCGAGCGCGCTGGTCGAAAAATGATCTGGGCTTCGCAGCTTTCGGGTCGTCTATTGTTATGGCAGCAGCCTTATTTTTCAAGAATTCTCGTCCAATAGGATTTCTTGGAATGATGAATTGATATTTAGTTTGTTGGGATTTTTTAACAAGTTTATATGGTCGTGAAAATGCTGATTAACAGTAACTTTTTTTTTTAAATATTCCCCATATTAACTCAAAAACTAATTAATAAATTTTAATGAATAAGTACTTATTCTCTTTCTTACGTATGTTATATACCTCTCTCTGTAGCCGGTACAAGAATTATTTCAATCCATTATTTTTTTCGATTTTTTTCCCTCCTCTAAAGTCAAAAAAAAAAAAAATAATTTTTTTTCAATTTCAATAAGCCGTCATTTTTTCTATTTTTTTATTATTCTAATACCGGCTATAGCCACATGCTTTCTGAGTAAAACAGTTATTTTTTTATTTTCAAACTTGTACAAAAGTAATAATTATGGGCATAATGAGCCCCTCCATGTACGGGCGCCCTTACTTCTGACTTAATAACAACAAAAATATTTTTTTTTATCATGAAATTTTATGAAAATGTTCTTAAAAGATAAACAATATAAAAAAAATATTCGTTCACTGTAATTTTTTTTTTTAATTAATGATTAAAATCGTCGATTTTTTGGCCCATGAAATTAGAATACCCCCTTAATGAATCTTCAGTATGGGAATCAATACGCAAGGAACGATGATTTTGTTTTCGTCAATTTTAAATACGAAAAAGCCAATTCGCAAAAGCAACATACTCGTATATGGATCCTAAATAAGAATGGACATATTCACAATATTTTTTAATATTTGGGTACTTTTGGGGACTAACATATTTTCAGAAAACTTTTTCGAATCCCTTAGCTTTTAAAATAATGTCAAATTGCAGCGTCATGATTTCATTTTCTAATTTAGTTTTTTCCATGTCGAAATTTTAAAAATAAAATTCCCAGGATATTATACATTTAAATATTCCTTAAAAGGACAACTAAGATACTGAACAATATCTTTTTTTTAAATTTTTAAATCTTATATCAAATTCCTCGATTAAGTTTTTAATTTCTAGGTGTATTTTTCTAAATTAAAATTAAAATTAGGAAGTTTTTGTTAAAATTGGGTCATCCATATTTGGAAAGAATTAATAGGTAATACACCCAAACTAGGATGATAGAATCACTATACAATTATATGTGACAATATTAAAATTGAGTCATCCATATTTGGAAAGAATAAATAGGTAATCCACCCAAACTAGGATGATATAATCACTATACAATTATATGAGACAATATTAAAATTGGGTTATCCATATTTGGAAAGAATTTATAGGTAATCCACCCAAACTAGGATGATAGAATCACTATACAATTATATGAGACAATATTAAAATTGGGTTATCCATATTTGGAAAGAATTTATAGGTAATCCACCCAAACTAGGATGATAGAATCACTATACAATTATATGAGACAATATTAAAATTGGGTTATCCATATTTGGAAAGAATTTATAGGTAATCCACCCAAACTAGGATGATATAATCACTATACAATTATATGAGACAATATTAAAATTGGGTCATCCATATTTGGAAAGAATTTATAGGTAATCCACCCAAACTAGGATGATATAATCACTATACAATTATATGAGACAATATTAAAATTGGGTCATCCATATTTGGAAAGAATTTATAGGTAATCCACCCAAACTAGGATGATATAATCACTATACAATTATATGAGACAATATTAAAATTGGGTTATCCATATTTGGAAAGAATTTATAGGTAATCCACCCAAACTAGGATGATATAATCACTATACAATTATATGAGACAATATTAAAATTGGGTTATCCATATTTGGAAAGAATTTATAGGTAATCCACCCAAACTAGGATGATTTAATCACTATACAATTATATGAGACAATATTAAAATTGGGTCATCCATATTTGGAAAGAATTTATAGGTAATCCACCCAAACTAGGATGATATAATCACTATACAATTATATGAGACAATATTAAAATTGGGTCATCCATATTTGGAAAGAATTTATAGGTAATCCACCCAAACTAGGATGATATAATCACTATACAATTATATGAGACAATATTAAAATTGGGTCATCCATATTTGGAAAGAATTTATAGGTAATCCACCCAATATGGATGATAGAATCACTATACAATTAT
Source organism: Odontocerum albicorne (assembly GCA_949825065.1). Taxonomy (NCBI): domain Eukaryota; kingdom Metazoa; phylum Arthropoda; class Insecta; order Trichoptera; family Odontoceridae; genus Odontocerum; species Odontocerum albicorne. Next base: position 7,080,867 of record OX463840.1, on the reverse strand, counting down.
ACGAGTCGATATTTAAAAAAAAACCAATTCTAGACAATTTAACTAATTAAACTTGAAAAGTTTAACAATAGATATCTAAGTGGAAAAGTTCCTCGAAGAAAGAAAAAACGCTACATTCATTAGACACGATAATGATATGGCTTTTAATAAATCAAATCTGCTTCACAAAGGACAACCGAAAAATGCACGGTCTATAGTTTAATCATCCAAACCACACACTCAGCTTGGATTGTCCACAATACCCATTCTGTAAAGGCCACCATCCAGTGTCCCGTCCGCACACGATCAGCATTAGGAATTGATTATTATAGGCATTAATATTACTTATCATGTTACTCAATTTTTTGTTTCTTACTTGCAGTGTGAAGTTGAAAACGCTTGATATAAAATCTGCCAGAAAGACTTGGTGTAAAATCTATCAGAAACGCTTGATGTAAAATCTGTCAGAAACGCTTGGTGTAAAAACTATCAGAAACGCTTGATGTAAAATCTGTCAGAAACGCTTGATGTAAAATCTGTCAGAAACGCTCGATGTAAAATCTACCAGAAACGCTAGATCGCAGAACTTTCATCATACAAACTTTGGCGTTCACCATCTCGTTGTTTGACAAAATTATTATCTAATCTAACAAATTACCAAATCGTTACAGAAATTCATATAAAGCGTTACAGAAATTAACTTAAAGCCATCTTATATCGGTGTGCAATAGTAATTCTGGTTGTCTTTCATCGAGTTCAGAATGAATAAAAACGCCTTTGGAGAGATTTTCCTCGAATTAAACGATTTTGAACGTTATACTCGTATCTATGATTTTTTATATTTAATCTTTTATTGGCTAAAACTTGCTGGTAAATTATACAGTGATAGTATTAAAAGTTTCGGAATTCGTCATCATTCTGACAAAGCGCTTTAAATCCATTCACGTGACCAATCATTGTTTTTGGTCCATCCGTTGTGATTGATGCTAGCTTAAAGAGGGGTAAGTACAACTAAAAAATGAAATTTTGAATATATCTACACGGCTAGCTCTTTCTTTCAAAGCAACCATACCCATTTCATCTTTAGTGGAAGTCTCTTCAAAAACCATACGAATGAAAACAAGCATTTGCATATCTGTCGATTCATCAATATGTACTCACTTTTCATCCATATATTATTTATAGTTAAGGCATTAACAGTGTGGAGGTTTAAAGACATTGTATTTTGTTTAGACAAACACTGTTTATTCCACTTTATATAACGGTATAACCCTACCGGTTTCAAGGTTTTCTTGTTTATCAAAAGTATCGTTTGTGCTCCCTGATGATGGGGAGAAAACCTTAAAACCTGTAAGGTTATATACAGTGGAATAAACAGTTTCTGACTCAAAAAATTGCAATGTTTACGTTACTATTTTTCTCAATCCGCGGCATCACACTATTTCGTAACGATTGTAAATCTTTAATTTCATTTTCGTTCTTGAAATCTTCAAATAGTGAATTTAATATTTCTAAGAGAGCTTCCTTCACAAATTATCTATCAGAAAATGACTTACATTTTTTGGCTAAAATACAGTTGTCTTTGAATGATCCGGTAGTCACTACGAATGATTTTAAAATATATATTTTAAACACATTTTGTTGTGTTAATAACATACACTTGAACACTAGTTTTACTTCTTTATAAATCACTGTTTAACGGATATTACGATCGATTTTTACTATGGAGACATACAAAATGTCTTTCAAAATTACCTTTCTTAGTTATGGCTACCTGCTCCCATTCTTCATGAAAATGGTAAGTCTCGGATTTTTCGAATTATTTTAATTGGAAGAGTTTTAAATTTCCCAAAAGAAAGGAATGTATACTTTTTTCACGACAACTTAGAATCTTAATAAGGCAATCCCTATCGATTGTGTGACACGCTGGGTGGTAAACTCAAATATTAAGTTGTATGCTCACCGGGAGAAATACAGGTGAACTGAACAACACACTCCAAGAGCAGACAGGTGACAACTGCGTTGTACGTCCATGTGCGTTATGAGATTTGACAACATCGTGCGTCATATTGTATGTTAAGTTAAGAAGACGGCTGCGATCGACCAAAAAAAAGATTTTCGATCTATCGTAAGATATATTAATTTGGTCTAATTCAGGGGTTGGCAAACTTTTTCCGATAAGGGCCAGATCGTAAAAATTTTAGAGTCAACGGGCCAGGAAGCAATCTCGAGGATATTTATATTCTACTTAAATAGCATAAAAAACCGGTTTCACGTTTATTTGTTAGGTGGTGATAATATTTATACACATTTTGCTGACACACTTATGAAAAAACGAATTAAATATTTACATTTATTAATTAACCCTGAGAGATCGGCGCACTGCTATAACAGTGGAAGAAATTTGTTCTACCCTTGTATTCTAAATGAATATCATTCATTTAGAATACAAGGGTACATATTCTAAAATATATTTATGTTGTAAAAATATTTGTTTTCTGTTTTTTTGTTGTTTAAAATAAATATTTATCACGAACGTCCGAATTGTAAATATATCTCAGCACTAGATAGACAATTATATTTTTTTCTCGTAGCGCTCTCAGGGTTAAAGTATTATAGAAACAGGCCAAAATTTCGTATTATTGAACAACAAATGTTACATAATAATAATCTCTACTATTGAGATTAATGTAATTGCTTTTTCTGTGGCTTTTCTGCATCAACGAGTCTAGAATCTCAGTGACATTAGCGCTGTCCCTCTCGCCCATCCTCAACCTGCCACCTCAACCCTTTGCCGGCACACTAGAAATGCAGCGATCATGAAAATGTACATATTTTTTGTGATAATTAATATTATCTTGAAATAAAATTTTTATTCATCACAAAATAATTTTATTTGATTAAAGTATTACAATAAACTTAAACTAACTATGTAATAAATAAAACTATATTATACGTATAAAATTTTACTAAAACAATTTAACAAAACATACACATAAAACATACAAATTGTTAAAAATGAGATTGGTTATTATTAGCTCGCGGGCCGGATTAAAATAGGCATCTGGCCGGATTTGACTCACGAGCCGTAGTTTGCCGACCCCTGGTCTAGTTTAAAGATAAACAGTTTGTGAACTTTGATTTAGCTCCATATGTTTTACATATTTATTTACTAAGAGCATGACATCAAGTGTAAATTACAGCAAACCAGTGTGTCTCAATCTATTTTTACGAATGATTTTCCATTTTATTACTTCAAGCACGATTTTGCACTATTCCCAGTACATAGTAATGTACGGGACGGGATTATGTCCATCTTTCTATGTGGCAAAATCCTAATCTCATTATTTTGTGTACATGGATATACGTGGTACATCTAATCTCATTATTTTGTGTACATGGATATACGTGGTACATCTAATCTCATTATTTTGTGTTTATGGATATACGTGGTACATCTAATCTCATTATTTTGTGTACATGGATATACGTGGTACATCTAGCATTCTGCTCACCGTTTTCCTTGATTCTAAAGGAATTATCCATAAGGAATTCACGCCAGAAGGCCAAATGGGGAATGCCGATGTGCACTTGGGTGTTTTGAATCGTTTATAGATCAGAATTCTTTAAGTTCGACTCAAATACCGGGAACAAGGGGCATATTCTTTGTTGCGTGAGAATTCACCGGCGCACAAAAGCAAGATTGTACGCGATTTCATGGCCAAAAAAGTATCAATCCCCCCCATATTCACCTGATTTGGCTCCATGTCACTTCTGGCTGTTACCAAAACTGAAACGCGATCCGATCTATAGGCGGTGAAGCCACCGGTGCCTCTCACACGAGATATAGGTTTTAACCTTTCCCTTCCTGTGCTAAAAAAATCCGCGCGTTCCTGTGCTGTGTATTCAATACACATGTAAAAATGAAATACTCATAGCCAATCGCTTAAATTAATTAAACTTGAAGTCAAAAGTGATAATAATTGAAATTTGATTACTGAAAACATGAAAAAAACATCGGCTGACGTCCACAAAACAGGCGAAGAGACCCCCTCAAATGGATGCCCGAAGGCTACTGAAGCGAGAGAAGCGAGCGAACTGAGATTCTATTTCTTGCGTTCCCATATACCGAAGTAGAGTTAGAGTGGGACATGAATAGCGTCGCTTCTTCACCCATAGCGGTGTTTTAGAATGAATATCTACGTCACACACTGGCACACGTTTCATTGTATTGGTGAATTTATTCCCGATTTTCACAAAATATTTCTGATGTGGCCGATAAGTGCTAATTATTATTAATATTATTTTTTCATTCAATGCGTAAATGTATTACAGAGGAATACCTAAAATCTGAACCCAGTATTTATTATATTTTATAGACATATTAAAGCTTTTAGAATCAATTTGTACTAGTTACACATTACAGGGAAGGAAGGGTTAACCAAGTTTCCGTAATAAGCACTATATGTATACCTGAATTGTTCACCAACAGCATCAGTTCCTCGATTTTCTGCTGCATGCTGTAGGCATTCCAGCAGAGCAATTTCATTCCAGAGAAACTCGTCGTCACGCTTATCCTACGAGCTGCTCAATGATCTCGAGGTAGATCATAGTCTTCTCGAGCTTAAAGGTGCAAGAAGCGAGCCTGCTCCGGGCTCCGATGACAAGGCGCATGATGGCGAGTAACTCGCTCTCTCCGTTTGTGGAAATGTTAATCGGGGGCGGGGGTAGGGGCTGAGCACGAGAATTAAATTATTTATTTATATTATTAATAATTATAAATTTGTATTTAATATTTATTAAAATTATTTATTATATCAATATAAATAAATATAAAAGATCATTTGAAATATTACCATTAAAGTCGGAGAAGGGGAAGCGGTTCACATTTCGTGACATTCAGGCCAATTTGCCCTACCACGCCTACAGAAGTTTAACTTCAAAAAATAGAAAACATACGAGTATATTCACTTTGAGAAAGCAAAGAAAAAATATTTCTGCATGTAACATAAGGTACAACTATCTTCTAATCGATGTGCTTATCAATTTGTGTCACAGCTACATGAAACCAACCCTCTGTGGTGGTGCAAGACTATTGTAAGATTATCATTATCATAATTTCTGTCGTTCCTCGTTAATGAGGATCGTGATCTATGAGATGTTCATGGTGCAAGTTGTAAAGACACATCTCCATTCCTCTCGGCCACTTGTCATTTGCATGACAGTGTACAGACTTCCCCATGTCAATTCCTTCATTTGATTACTCCATCTTGCTGGCGCTCTGCCTCTTCTTCCTGTCCATCTTTCTATGGCCATCAATTTCTCCAGGTTATCTGGCTCACATCTGAAAATGTGTTTGAATAACCACAGGATATTTTAGAAGCAAATTGAGTACAGTCATTCTGTCACATTTAATTCCTGTTGTATGGCGATGTTCGTTTTTCTGACATCCACAAGTTTCTCAGCATCCCATGCCACCACATCTCAAATGTATTGATTCTTACACATTCTCGGGTTTCTAATGTACAAGAATATAAGAAATATTAGAGTTCGGGCTAGCTTTGTTGTGGTACGAGTACAATGGGAAATAGCCCGATATCTCCATATTTTTACTAATTGGTTCATAATACACCTTCAAAAATTTGTTTTTATTTCTTGATTTATTTGAGGTAGTGAAGTTTTTGCTAAGTACAGTGTTTTTTCCATCATTACAAATATATTTTTGAAAACATTTGTATTTTTTAGAACTTATTAAATCAGCTTTTTTTATACTTTTCTGTAATATTGTTTAGAATTTTTTATTGATATTTTTATGAAAACTATACGAGTTATTAAACTGTATCTTATGTTATGTTATTTTATTGACAAAGCACCATTCTGTTTGAAAGTTAATTTTAATTTCTGATGTATATTTTCACTGGGTAAGTAAGTATAAGAAATGTTTAGAATGCTTGATTCCAGTGCTACTCAAATTTTCTCGTAGGGTAGACCGGTATATGGTATATCTTTCAGTGCCACTTTATATATCTTTCAGTATCTTTGTATGCTCTTTGCTCTATATCATCTCTTGTCTTTACTCTTTGGTGTGCATTATCTCTGTAATGATATTTGCCGGCATGCTGTGTTTTGATTGAGCAAGCAAATGAGGAATTGCTCACTCCTTGTCAGTAACATAAAACAGCAGAAAAAAGGTTTTTTCGTGGCAGAAGAATAAGGAAATAAGGAAAAGGTAGATGAAAATAAAAAAGAGGTAGGTTTTTTTTGATTAAGGATTTAATATTTATAAAAAGCTTTTAATATTTATAAATTAAATTCACAGATCATTAAAAATGACTAAAGCTACAATAAAATTACTTTTTTTGACAGTAGGTTTAATAACACTAATTTTAATTTAAGAAAATAAGAATTCAATCTTACACTTAATACAGTCAAATCACGTTATAACGAATACCGAAATAACAAAATTTTCAGTATAAATAATTGTTTTCAGTCTCCAAAAACAAAATAACTTAAATGAATTTCATTTAGATCATCTCATTTCGGTCTCCATAAGAATGTCGCAATTGCTTTTACAGCCGCCAGAGTAAGTCATTCTCAGTGAGTCATCAGTATTTTATTGATTGTCGCGGGGGTATGTTTAGTTTTGACGCATGCTTTCATCATTTTATGAACTTTTTAATTTCTTCACCTTTAAAATGTATTAAAGTAAAGGAAAACAACGATGATCTAGAAATAAAAACTGGATATTTAGGGAAAAGTAAGCTAAGGGCAGAATAAAAATATAGTTGCGACCCAATAAAAAAGAACGGATTTTATTAATAATTTTGTTTTCAATTACTTTATATACATGCTATTAATGTATGCAATTGTATACATAAAGATGTTTGTATTGAGATTAATTAATAAAATATAGTATATGCGAAAAAAAATGTTAATAAATTTTCAGTATAATAAAATGATTTAATAGGTCCCTAGAAGTTCGTTATAACGAGATTTGACTATAATTTTTTAACAACAGTTTTGAATGTTACTGAAGAACAATTAGACAAACTTCAATGACTGAAAAATATCAGTTTGTGATACATATTCAACCTCAGAAAATATTTATTTAATTATCCATTGATAATTACTTGTGCATCAACATTAAACATTAATATGATTTGTACAATTTGCAGTCGAAAAATACATACGTACTAATGCATACAACAGACTAGGTCTTATAAGGTCCAGGGCCTATGCTGTGCTAGTAAAATAACATAATATATTCCATTAAGTCATATCAAAGGGCATGTTTATATCCCTAATATTGTACTGTAAGACACTTTCGTTGTATACAGTGTAATCTCTTCCAACCAACCATAAGAAAGATGTTCAATTTCGATATTGCGTCTTTGGATATAGGGGGAACCCCGGGAATTCTGTTCGAATACTGATCTATCTACATCCAGGGCCCGGCTTCTACATAGGTTGTATGGATAATTTTGAATTGTTAGAATTTCATAAATACTTATTGAAGAATAAATATTGACATTAAAAAATACATATTTTTTTTCAATTAAATAGTAGAATTTATTACAAAACGTTGATTTCGGGATAATGATGAAAAATATGAATTATGAATAATCATTCTTCTAATTACGGGACTTTTACTGTATTTATTTTATACACCTGAATGATATATCTCTGTGTAGCAATTTCTTCCAATCAACTACACTTTGTTTCATAAAAAAAGTATGTTTGGCATTTATGACCGTGTATAAACGACATGAATAAAAAGTAACATTCGAACAATAACAGTTAAATAAAAGATCAAAGACAAATCTTTAGAAAGAACAGAATTAGAAGGGAAAGTTTATGTGGAATATTTTAAGATAAATAATGTTATTTGAGTTATTTCCTACATACATATGGAGGAAGCATATCTTATTGAGTCAGGAAGATCATTTCAAAGTTGAGTCAAATTAACCTCAAAGAATTTATAATATTCACGTTTATGAAGAAAGTTAAATTCTTTTAGACAGAGAGGATAGTTTTGATTATTCAGCACTATACATATTTAGAGGATCTGGAGATAAGATATAAATTACCTTTACATCCCTTTTTAAGAAACAAACATTCCCTATTTTCATTATCCTGATTTGATTAAACTTATTTCAACTTAAAATGTAAATTCTGTTAATAATAATAAAAATAAAAGAACAATATATATATAGCTCTGTTTAAAGAACAGATTCTCCTCAAGGGTGCTCCTGTTGAGGAACATAATTAATTATTGTCGCTTTGCTGTCTTATTTTAATAACGGTTTATTCTTTGAAATTTATCTTTTGTAATACCAGTGGAAGATAAACATCGGATGTTATCCATAATGCAGTGAAATCTAGGCATATATAAAGTCCGAATCACTGTAGAATATCTTTATCGTTCTACTTTTCATGACCATCACAGTAAACACATTGTATTAATTTACGTTTTTTTTTTGTAAAAAGTATAAACTGGCCAGTTTATTACCACGTAACAATCTTTTACAAAAATAAAAAAGATGTTTCAGAAAAAGATTTTAAGTAAAAATCAGACTGATGCCAAAATCAGACGTGATTTTTTATGATGTTTAAAATTAGAGAAACTTTTATGTTTTTTTCTCCAATGTATTTGATTCAGTAAAAAATACGGATTAAACGTAGATTCTTCGTATCAACATGATAGATTTCATCAGGTTTACTTGTGAGAAATTTTCATTCGAGATTTTTTAATTGTTTTGATTTAATACAAAATATTTTGTTTCACGATAATTTTTTCATTTACTCTAATCTTATATTGATTTACTAAGTTCAATCACGGTCATGGATATTGATAATTTAAAAAAAATTGAAGGTGATTGATCACATGAAATTACAAGATGTATTCAATTGAAAATGTTAAAAATGAAATAACTTAATAATTATTTCACAATACTAATTAGTCTTATTCAATCAAAAATCATTTTCCTACAGGTCCACAATCTGGGCAATAAAACTTCTCCTAAGGTCGGATCTCCTAATAGAGGACAGTTGGTTCGGGCAAAGTATTCCATGCTGTGCAGCATCCACTGTATAGCTATTGATGATACATATGATGTTAACAAGAAAAAATTTCCTTCTAGCATCTTACTATTCAAAAACATGGACGGAACTGATAAGCTTATCATCATTAAGGAGGCTATAGGTAAGAAGGTGGAAAAAGTAAAACAGATAATGATATCGTGAAATAAGGCTGAAACAATAAACACTCCATATATTGATTTAACTTTACTCCTAGTTACTAGAAATATTTCTCGATATACGTAAGCATAGAGCCAGTCATGTACAATTGTATTCCACGTGCGGTACAAGCCATTGTAAGAAGTCTGATTCCACCAATCCTGGAACATATTAAATTAAAGAAATAAATTAGAAAACAGCTGGGGATTTAGGGATCCACATCAACTTAAATATAAAAATATGCTGAAACAAGCACCACAAAGGTTCCTGTGATATTTAGGATACAGATCGCAGTGATTATACAATATTTGTAAACTGTAAAGTAGCCATTACTACTATTTAGTTGCTTAAATAGCATGCTACTTTAGATTAAAAATAAGATACAATTGCTATTCTTTCTAAGTAGTTTTAAGAAGACTAATAAATTTCAAATAATAATTATTGTTATCATTATAGACAGGCTCAATGAATACTGTTATTTTTATATCAAACCTCGTGGTTATTTATCAAGGAAAAGCAAAGAAACATAACACCACTAAAGCAGCACGCCTGAATTTGTGTGTAATAACTTATTTGATTAGTTTTTAAACTAGGTTAATGTTACAGAACTCAATTCCCTCCTGGTTAGCAAAATAATGTCCTTGGATTATCGTGCCATTTAGTTATGAAATGTTGTAACTGGTGAATCTCTGGGCAATCATAATGACTGCAACACTCAATCAATTCTCCAATATTTTATCTTGTTGCAGAGTAGTTGACTTCAATAAACATAGTCTAATGCTTTGATTAATTCTTAGATGGCTCAGTTAAAATTTTGAAATTTAAATAATTGCAAAAATTATTAAATAAATATTTCTGTGGTTATTCCATTATCACCCCATAAGTTTTATCGGGAACATTAGAAGGTCGTAAAGTAACTACGTCCAGGTCGATTCACAGCTTGGCATTCCAAGACCTTTGTAACCCGTGGCTAAACTAGTTCTAAGGTGATCTATAACTGTTGCAAAAGTTCATTTTAAGGGCAATGAGAAATTAACCAAACGGTCCTATGGAGACTACTTTAAAGGAGACAATATTAATATAAATGATTAAATAAATACTTCTTTATGAAAATAAATCTTTATGATTCTTTGGTGGCTCAGTTAAAATTTTGAAATTTAAATAATCGCAAAAATTATTCAATAAATATTTATGTTGTTATTCCATTTTCATCATATAAATTTTATTGGGAACATAAGAAGGTCGTAAAGTGACTACATCCAGGTCGATTCACAGCTTGGCATTTCATGAACTTTGTAACCCGTGGCTGAACTAGCTCTAAGGTGATTTATAACTGTTGCAAAAGTTTATTTTAAGGGCAATAGGTAATTAACCAAACGGTCCTGAGGTTTGTGGGAATTTCGAAGAATGGCTTAATCTGGAGTCTTAAAGACTATCAAAAAGACTACCTGAAAAAGATGTAGGTCGTATACTCCTTGACCCTACAGGAAAGCACAAGTACAAGATACTGTAATTGACCAGTTAAGAGATAAAAGTTTAATAAAAGAAATTCATAATGCATACCAAGTAAAATTGACGATCGCCAAAACGGACCACCTCTGCAAAGCCATTACTCCAAGTATGAAAGATTCCATAGTTGACCAAGAATATGTAAAAAACACTGCCCACTATGGAAATCACGTACTTTCCTAGTAGCTGGGAGACTGTCACCTCCTGCAATCATCACATTTACCCCTTGAAATCAAAAAAACATTTCAAAGAAACTTGAAGAGTTAAGACAGATGTCACCTATTTTTTGATACAAAACTATTCAGATCTTATATGAGTATACCAAGGATGGCCATGTTTAATGTCACCTTGAACCAGAAGTAATAATATAATTTTTGTGACATTAGATAACAATAAAACTTATTATAAAAAAATGTATTAATGCTGTCATAATCAATGAAATTCAAAAAATCATTGAAATATGTTCAATGAGGGTGAAGTACCATAAATACAAGTAAGATGCCACATGAGTATCCCAATGTGTACTGCTACTTAAGGTCCGAATTCATAGTTCGATCTTAACACAAAATACTAAATCTTAACTATTAAAGAAATTAGTAATTTAAGTTACATTTTGTACAAATTTGTCGAAGTTTCCTTAAATAAGGGAGTCCCTTGGTTTCATTATCTCACTTTAAAGTTTGTAGCATATGAGATCCCACTCTGAATACAATTTACATAATTCCAAGGATAGAAATTAGTATTTTGTCCCAATATGAATACTGGACTAAGGATTTTAAATGTAACTCTCAAAACAAATATTAAAATCTTATAAGTTTTTTGTAATTACTAGAAAAATAACCTACAATCTTTTGAGTTTTTGTGAATAATTAAAAAAAATAATAATCTTACATGACCAGGCAAGCCAGTGTTTCCAAATGGGCCTATTATAAAGATTTCGACGATAACGCTGGCAAAGAAGATTTCAGTAACAAGTTCCAGTATAGCGAACGCTACCAGCCTCCGTCTTATTTCTTTGGTTCTAAAATTTATTTAATTTTTCGTTCATCAGCGATACAATGTACCTTACAAAAATATTTAAAAAATATAAGTAGTGACAAGCATAAAAATAAATCATAAAAATCAAATAAAAATAATAAAACCATTAAAACAACACATACGTTTAGGTATGCAGTTCACATGTTTTACTTCTTATAAAATTGTACAATATATGTAAATAGTTATTTATATGATACAGGGTCGTCTAAGGACGGTCAGCCCGCACCATACCACACCAATTGTCACTTTTTAAATTCATGTGCAAAAAAAAACATAGTGAGATACAAATAAAATAATAAAAAGAAAAAAATAATAAATCAACATATTCATAATTTAAGCGCAATCAAAAGTCAATATCGACCACAACATGCTAAAATAAAAAATAAATTAGAAGCGAGTAAACAATTTAATGCTATGATTAATTGCCACATCATTAACTTTAATAAGCGTCATTATGGATTGCGTAATGACTAGTTTATTTTAGTTTGTTCCCTTGGTACAATTTTTGACATGAACAAAAATAAATAAAATAAGAAGCAAAGCTGCATTGCACTCACCTGGGATAGCTGTCCCTGTAGACTAGCGTAGGGGCAAAAAGAAAGTAGAGATAGCACGAAAAAGGGGGCATGCCTGAGGATCGAGCCCGAGGAGTAACTGTGCGTACAAATGCAGACATTTTCATCATAAAACGTACCTGGAGAGTAAAAAAATGACATTTAAAAGAATGTACCATATGAGAGATATTAGTCGATAACAATGGCTATTTAAACTTTGACCTATGTTTTAATGCAATAATAATCTAACTGCAGATATCATTCCACTTGAATTTATTTACTGGCGCTTATGAGCTGTCTTCCCTCACCATCAGCCTGGTTAACTTCAGTGTTGGACATAGACCTCTCTCCTCTTGTTTTTATCAAGAGTACATTGCTTCCAGTTGCTCCCAGCCACTTTTCTAATGTCATCCAACCATCTTGCTAGGGGTCTTTACACTACTTTTCTGTTCTTGGTCGCCACTCCAGCACTTTCTGGGTTAACCTATCATCACAATACGTGGTAATATATCCAGTTCTATCTCTGGATAGCAACCTTCACAGTGACCTTAGTCTGCTGCCTTATTCATTAATTCTTCCGGTCCATAATGAAATATTCAGCATTTCTCTCTCCATGTCCCTCTGTGGCACACTAAGTTTGTGCATTGATTGTTTTGTGAATGTTAATACTTGAATTAAATGGGCCTTTTTTTAGATATATCTGGTACTTTGGAGACTTTATAATGAAAAATAGCTTATCAAATGTCTTAAGTAAATTGAAATTCAAAGAATAAATCTGATTATAATAATTAATCACTTAATATATTGGAACAAACATAATTCATGCAAACATGCCGTGTGTTTACGCACAATCTTGACTAACCTAATTTATGCTCATAAGTTTAATACTAAACACTATTCCAATGGTAAAACTACACATTCAATAAATAAATTTCATCCTAGAATATTTAATAATAAATAACTATTTTATTATATCACTTATTACATTATATAATACTTATAACATGTCTTTGTACATTCTATTTCGAGGCTCTTTTAAGGCAGAATCACCCCAATTTTGAATAAAAATCATGCCTAGATAAGACTGATGTCATGTTTCATTGGAAGTGTGTGTGGTTTATTGACCCAAAATGTGTGTGGTATATTGACCCAAAGTGTGTGTGGTCTATTGAACCAAAGTGTGTGTGGTCTTTTAACCCAAAGTGTGTGCGGTCTTTTGACCCGAAGTGTGTGTAGTATATTGACCCAAAATGTGTGTGGTCTATTGACCCAAAATGTGTGTGGTGTATTGAAACCTTTTACATTTTTTTGTTATTTATAACTTTTTTATTTTTGTTTATTTTCTTGTGTACCTCTTATGTTTTTTTTAATTATTCGTTTTATATAACTTTGTGATATATGTAAAATTTTAACTTTACTTTCTTTGAAATTATGATTTGTCTCTGATTTGCAAATTCTGAATAATTGTAATTAGATAGAAAACACATATGTTCCTTGTATTATAGTGCCTATATTATTTTGTGTCATTCCAGTGTATGTATTATACGAGTATATTCACAACTTTGTTAAATATTCTAATATAGAATTCCACAAACTTAGAGCCACAACCTTTGATAAATTGCATTTCATCAGTTCATAAGTTTACAAGTTGATCTGTAGTAACGAGACATAATTTGTTGTAGAAAGTTTTTAATGAAACCTTAACATGTGAAAGATGACTTCAAGTTTCCCAACTGGTATTCTGAAAAAAATTTCAGAGCTTGGAGTGTAAAATTCAGGTAAACACACAGAAACGTTAGAAATTTCTTGTATTCATATGAATTTAAATTCACTTATTTATTAATGTCCTTAAATATAGTAAGATTTTTTCTCAAGTAAAATATTCATTCATTTGTATGATACCCCTCAAAATACAATATATAAATTCTTCATATGGGCATTGAAGAGATTGTCTGGAGAAAATATTGTCTTCGGACCCAGTAATTTTGAATTAAGAACCACTGGAGTAGGCAAGAAGCTCACAGTTTGCCATCATACATATTTGAAACACCATTGCACCCATCTAGTGTGTGGGAGTATTGTTGTTAGAAGAACTTTTTAACCACACTGGGATCCTTTTTTAATTCTTTTGAGTACCATCAGAAATCGAACCCGAAACACTTCCGTCTTACCAAACAGGCAATGGATTTTTTCAATAAGCAACATGCTTGTTTTAAGAGGTTTTACATGTATCTGCACGGTTTTAATGTTTGGCTTGTCGTCAATACAGGTCCTGAATATTTAAAATTACCATAGAGGAAAAAAATTTCATTCATAATATTTTGATGGAATTAATGAAGATAAAATTATGAATTCAGTAGATCAATTAAGAAAGCAGTAATGCAAATTTACAAATTTTTACCATTTCAAAGCTAATTATTGATGCTGAGGCTACGGGGAAGCCAATAGTCCACATTAGATACATGGGCCCCGCCATGAACATTATTTGACACACTATGAATATCATCAGCCAACTCATATCCCATGCTCTTCTGAGGGGTGCTGTAGGGGTAAAATATTAAATTAAGTTACAAGTTTTGGAAATAAACCTCCTAAAAAATAATTCCATACGATATGACATCCAGGACCGACATAGTAAATTGCAGGGCTGGGAGTCAAGTTTTGGCAGGACCTTCTTATTTATTTATACCTATATCGATGTAAGAGGGAAAAACAGGTCAAGTATTGCCCAAATATTTTCACCCATTAAAAATGTGCTTAATCATTTCACAAAAATATTGTCATGAATGGATGTATGCAATAGATTGGTTATATATATTTTTAACAAACAAGCTTTTTCACTTTTGGAGTGTATCACAAATCACAATTTAATGACGCCCAAAAAGCATGAAAGTTTTTTTTTAAACATGCAAGTAACAAGAATTAGAGGCGGCCTATTGAAAATAGGTTTGGACCGAATTGATTAGCTAAACACTATTTTTTTATTTATCTGTCATTAGAGTAACACCTCATAAACGCGAGACTAGATATTCCTGCACATTTTGCATCTGTCTCAGGTCGGCCCTGGTGTAAATACATGTGGCGTATTTATTGCACTAAAACAATTTCTTCCAATCAATTTGCTTTTGCTATAAAATTATTAAGAGTATCCGTGACCATGTCTTAAACTTAGTAAAGTAAAAGAATATTTGAGTAAAAGTATAAATAAATAAAACAAAATATAAGTCTCCAGAAAATTGAACAAAGGATGGGAATTATAAAGGAGTTAGGGAAGAGGAATATGTTGAGATAAATAATGCAGCTTTTGTTTATCCTTAAAATATGTATATGGATGAAGCACATCTGAATGGCCACAGGTAGATCATTCTAAAGTCAAGCTGAGTGAACTGCTAAAGATGATGTGCAGAATAAAGTGGTGAAAGAATGGGTTTGTATACAAAAGATGTTGCCACCACCAGATCGTAGGGACAGTCCATGCCCAGAAAGAAAATTGAATTTTTCACTGGTAAAACTTGCTATGTTTGAATAGTCGCAATAAGACAAAACTCCTATAGTTTTATTCAATATGGTTTGAGTGCATTAAGATGGTTTGAGTGTATTATTTTCTGAATTTTTATCTCGAATCTTAATTTGTGGGACTCAATATTAAAATATTTAACAATAAATTACTTTATTATTCCACTAATTACATTAATCACTCAATTTTTGTCTTCATTTTGACATATATAGAAAATATTCATTTACTGACATTATGTTTCCTAAATACTCACACTCTCATAAAATGGCAGCATTTCACTCAATGATGAACGAGGCTGATTAACCATTGAACAAGGATAACTTCACCCAAGGAACTCTACATAGTAAAATAAATAGCTAGAAACAATGGCTGTACAAAGTAATAAATAGCATACTTAATACTAAATTAAAGATTCAACTAATTCTTCAAAATAAAACAACCAAAAGGCGAAGACAACTAGAGGTTGATGTTTTCTACAGTTTGATGGAATAACCCTCATTTTCTCATGCTTACTTCCGAAGAAAATAAGACCTGTATATTACGTCAACAATAGTAAAGATAAAATGAATTTAAACCAGGGCTGTGGAGTCGGAGTTGGAGTCGGAGTCGCGGTGTTTGGGCCGGAGTCGGAGTCGGAGTAGGAGTCGTAAAAAACGAGCGACTCCGACTACTTTTTCGTTAAAATTTAAAATATGTACATTTTTTTAAAATTATTATAATGAATGTGTATTGTGCACGAATATTAAACTTGCAGGCGCAAGTCGCGCCGATATGGTGAATCACCGAGATCCATTTAATGCATCAAGTCTACGAAAATGTGTTTGTCTCCTTCTTTCTCACGCCGAAAGAAAATTCTGTTGGCTGGGATCTATGTTAACCCCATGGTTCGATCCATATTGACGGAAGAACAAATAAATAGAGCTAAAAACGCTCTGTTTGAATTAACCGTTCGTATGAAAGGCCTTCGACTAGAAAAAAAGACGACAGCAGGCAGCGTACACCAAGTATCATCATCTTCATCCGACACCGCTGAATCTGAAGACGATTTAGAAAAATATCTCAATGAACAAGATAAACTAAAACGTCCTCGTTTGAATCACAGTCCCAATATAGATGAAGGAGACTCTATTTCAAAATTTAAAATTGAATTTTATGATGCATTGAAAATAATGGAAAAAATTGACCGAACTTATAAGTTAAATGTTGAAATGGCAATACAGCGGTATCTAGAAATCGTAAAAGATTCAGCATTGATCGTTACAGCATTACTGCCAACCCAAGTATCCGTAGAGCGGTTATTTTCCGCTCTTAAAATTCTCAATTCTGATTTGAGAGCCTCTACGAATACAGATTTAATAGAAGCAATGTTGTTTTTAAGAATAAATTATAATAAATAATTATTAAAGTTTGATCTTGTTTTATTTTTATCCCTATAACATGAAAAAAATGGCTATATGCAAAGGTAGGAAACAACCTGATAAAATTGAGCTTTTTTGAGTCGGAGTTGTGGAGTCGGAGTCGTGGAGTCGGAGTTGTGGAGTCGGAGTCGTGTTGTTGGTAAATATAGGAATCGGAGTCGGAGTCGGAGTCGTGTTTTTTTTTTCGACTCCACAGCCCTGATTTAAACGCCAAAAAAATGTTAACGCCAAAAAAAACATTTTCAATGCGAAAAACCAAGGGAGATAAACTACATAAAAGCGGCAAATATGAAATAGAATGTGCTCGTGAATGTATATATTATATATTGGAAATGACACAATGAAACATAGACACTATAATACAAGAACATAAGCGTTGTACAGGTAGTCCTCGACTTACGACGGTTCTACTTACGACCATTCGCACTTATGACCAAAAAAAATAGATTTTTTTTTTTTAAACTTTTTTTTTTGATTCTTTTTTTTTATTTTTTTTGATTCATGCGTAAACAAAGATGACGCAATAATGATGTCATAAAAACTTCCTGCCAGTCAGTAGATCGCGGGATGTGCGCAAAGAATGTCGTTTGTTTCTCACTTCGTCCCTTCGTTGTTTTAAAATTATGTATACATAATTCAGTTAACACAGTGTTTTGAACATGGACATATATACACATTAATATAATAAGATATAAATAATACATATACCCATTTAATATCTGAAGTGAATAATCAATAAATCGTGCCCATAATGACTGGCAAACGGAGTAGATGTGACAAAAAAAGAGAAGTGCAATAGATTTAGAAATAAAACTTAAAATAATTAAACAATATGAAAGTGGTAAAAGAGTGAAGGGCATAGCTCGCGATCTACACTTATCACATTCAACGATCTCTACAATTTTGAAAAATAAACTTAGTATCAGTGAAGCTGTTAAAGGAGCAATATCCATAAAATCTACAATAAGAACAAAAAAAATCTTGGACCCATTTACGAAATAGAAAAACTATTGGTGATTTCGAAGGAAGATTTGATAAAAAAACGAATCCCCCTTAGCCTTGTGACCATAAAGACAAAGGCGCTGAGCCTTTTTGAAAACCTAAAATTAAAAGAGCGAACTAACTACGAGCAAACATTTACTGCCAGTAATGGTTGGTTTGCGAGATTCAAAAAACGGGCGAATTATCAAAATGTGAAAATAAGTGGAGGCAGCTAGTGCCGATTACAAGGCTGCTGAAGATTTTATCGAAATATTTGACACATTGATTAGGAAAGAAGAATACGTCAAGGAACAAATTTTTAATGTTGACGAAACCGCGCTCCATTGGAAGAAAATGCCTCAGCGTACCTACATTAATAAGGAAGAAAAAAGTATGCCAGGCTTCAAGGCATTTAAGGATCGTTTTACACTTTTACTGGGTGGCAATATTGCTGGATATAAATTGAAACCATTAATGATATATCACTTTAAAAAACCGAGAGCCCTCAAAGGAATCAATATCGATATGTTACCACTATATTACCGCTCAAACAAAAAAGGGTGGATGACTCAATTTATTTTTGAAGACTGGTTTTTGAATTTATTTATTCCAGAAGTAAAACAATATTGTAATCAGAAAGGAATTCCATTCAATATACTTTTAATACTAGACAATGCACCAGAACATCCACCACATATCGGAAATTTACATCCTAACGTTAAAATCGTGTATTTACCCCCTAATACCACCAGTATTTTGCAACCCATGGACCAAGGAGCTATTGCCACATTTAAAGCCTATTATTTAAAAACTACATTTGCCCAAGCAATAGTAGCGCTTGACGAGGGAAAAACGTTTAAAGAGTTTTGGAAGAATTTTAATATTCATCAAGCAATTAAAAATATTGGAAAGGGATGGCAAGAGGTCACATCATCGTGCATGTATGGAATATGGAAAAAGCTTACTAAACGTTTTGAAAACATAACTCAGTCGCAATTTGAAAAAGAAAATGAAATTGAACACACTACAAATCTCATTGTAGAGCTTTGCAAGAAACTTGATATTAATATTGATCGTGAAGACATAGACCAACTTATAGAAAATGATTTGGAAGATCTTACAAATGAAGAATTATTATGCATCAAAAATCAAAGGGTCGAAGAAGAGACTAAAAAAAAGAAATGGTCTTGGAATCTCCAAAACAATTTGTATTGAAAGAAATGGAAGCAGCGTTCCTTCAAATTGACCAAGTAATGCTAAAATTTGCAAAAATGGATTCGGATAACGAAAGATTTTTGAGTATAAACCGCCGTATTCAGGAAGATCTTGCTTGCTACAAAGAAATATACAGGGAAAAAAAACAACAAACAATTCAACTAAAATTGGATATGTTCTTTAAAAAGACTACTACTGCTTCTTCTTCCACTACTGTTGATGAGCCAATGGATTGAACATATGTATTTATATAAGTACAGATGACAAAAGGTTTTAAATATTAATGAAGTAAATATTTTATTTTGTATTAATAAATAAGTATAAATTTAACAATAAAAAAATAAAATTAAATACACATGTTTTATTTTAATAGTAAGTACTATTAAAATAAAACATTTAATAATAGTACATTTTCCATATTAATAATAGTACATACTATACATATTTTGTATGAACTTCGACTTACGACCAATTCGAATTACGACCAAAGTCCAGGAACGTATCTCGGTCGTAATTCGAGGACAACCTGTACATCTAAAAATAATTTCTCATAAATAGAGACTTATTCTAAATTCAATAAAAGTAAAGTTAAATTTACATAATATGTCGCAAAAAATATATAAAAGAACCAATTTAGAAACATTAGAGATACACAAACTCATTAACGAAGAAAAAAAAGTAATAAATAAACAGGGAATGCAAAAGATTTCACACTTCTTAAATATTTTTCCTTTGGATCAACAGATCATACACACCTCAAATGTGGGTGGTCTTATGTAAGATGACACTAGTCTGATCTAAGCACCATTTTCATAAAGAACAAAGCAGGTTCACTCTGCCTGAAGAGAGCCTTGGAATAGCAGGTAGAAACACGTGTATTGGACATTAATGTGATCAGTGGAATAACAAAGTAATAAATTGTTAAATATTATGTATTTTTTATGTCATTTAAGAGTGTACATTTAAACACATTAAATGTTCTTGAAGGAGTTTGTGATCGCCCCTGAGATTGGCTACCAGTGTGATTAGCTCATATTGGGCCTGAATAATATATTTCTATAGCTACTTTACAATCGCTTTTATAATACAATCACCATAAACAAAACAATATATAATTAGGGTCATTTCTCTACATAAAAGATTATATAACGTATTTCAATCACTCACGTGGTGGACTCATGCCTGCCCAGATGTGCACCAGAGGATAGACTAACAGGGACACCAGCTGCATCCCGGCCCAAATGGACATTGCTTTATCCAGTTTACCAAATCCTGTGGCTATGACATATTGTCCTACATTTATTCTGGAATATTCATTTTAATATTTATTAGTGGCATCTATATAAAAGTATAATACAAGTGTCACATAGATTCCTCCTACTGCAGATATAGAGCATCGACCCATCACGAAACATTCCAAATTTTGATATATTACCCTTGGTTGTCTTAATTCCTGTACGAAATCTGAAGAAATACAGAACTCATTCATTGTTTGCATCCAGTTGAGTGGGACCTTTTTACATACAGAACTCATTCATTGTTTGCATCCAGTTGAGTGGGACCTTTTTACATACAGAACTCATTGATTGTTTGCATCCAGTTGAATGGGACCTTTTTACATACAGAACTCATTGATTGTTTGCATCCAGTTGAATGGGACCTTTTTACATACAGAACTCATTCATTGTTTGCATCCAGTTGAGTGGGACCTTTTTACATACAGAACTCATTGATTGTTTGCATACAGTTGAGTGGGACCTTTTTACATACAGAACACATTCATTGTTTGCATCCAGTTGAGTGGGACCTTTTTACATACAGAACTCATTCATTGTTTGCATCCAGTTGAGTGGGACCTTTTTACATACAGAACACATTCATTGTTTGCATACAGTTGAATGGGACCTTTTTACATACAGAACACATTCATTGTTTGCATCCAGTTGAGTGGGACCTTTTTACATACAGAACTCATTCATTGTTTGCATCCAGTTGAGTGGGACCTTTTTACATACAGAACACATTCATTGTTTGCATACAGTTGAATGGGACCTTTTTACATACAGAACTCATTTATTGTTTGCATCCAGTTGAGTGGGACCTTTTTAACAATTATGTGTATGAATCTGCCAGTGTATTTGAATCCGAAATGAAAAAAACTCTGGATAAAAAAGGAAGCAAATAAAAACGTGACCAGATTAACGGAATAACGGAATTAACGGAAAATTCAATTTCTCCGACCTAACATTATCTCACATAAATGGTACATTTAACTTTGATATATATAGAAAAGACACTTATTCTGACTATATAATTACAGCAACTTCCATCCATACTAATATCTTCATAGATTGCTCAGTGTCCCATTAACCGACGACGATTTTAAAAAGGAATTAATCACCATAAAACAATAGCCACAAATAATGGCTATCCTAGAAGCCTCATTGATTCAGTTTTAAAAACCAAACAAAAAAGAAATTTATAAAAGATCATATATTTAACGACACCTATAAGCAAACATATATCATAAATGGAGCAAAGTCCTGTTTATAAAAAACATTTCATACTTAATAACTGAAAAAAATCCAAGTCACATATGTTAAATCCAGCTTTTTACACCAATTTTAATCTCCGGAAACTCTTATTTAACCCGTTGACAACCAAGCCCGAAAATTTCTCAGGCAACATACTATAATTATGCATTCCTTACCGTGCCCGAAGAATTCTCGGGCTATGACAAGTTCATAATGTATATTTTTTCTGACTTACTCTGACAGCTACCGCAAAAACACTAAAGCTTAATGGTATTTTTTTAGTTTATCAAAGGTTCAAAAGACGAAAATAAAAACCTTAATACTAAGATCGATTTGTTTACTCAATAATAATATTAAAATGACCGATAAAACGCGCTCATACAGATTTCTTGAACTGGAAAAATTAAGTGAAAATAAGTTATATAATGTATGAAAACGAGTTATATAATGCGCAAGTATGTGAAAGGGTACAAGAAGATGTTTTATTATTTATCTGATATGGCATTGCTCAATGCATATCAGATACATAAGAAACATAATATCATTGCTCTACTCAGAATTCCGAGACAAAGTGGCAAAGCAGATCCTCGACAGGGTGGTTCTGCCTACTCGGCAGCTGGTGAATAGGTCAGGGATCTCAGATACTTCTCTCAGGCTACAAGGAAGAAACTCCCACTTTCCCACTTATAAAATCCGTGGCAATGCTGATGGAAAAAAATTACTAGAAACAAGGAGTGTCGGTGGGAATGCAGGATATGCCAGGTCTCCCTACATAATGAAGATTGCTTCATTGATTTCCATTGTAAAGGTGATTTTTCAAAATAATGTTTTTTTTAATTTTATTTTATGTTTTGATTGTGTATTTTTTCCATATGTGAATGAAAAAAATTTAAAAAATATTATTGAATTTTAATTATAACTTCATTTTTTACTGCCTCCAGACAAGTTAATCAAAATATCGTTTTGAATCTCATATAAAAATATAAATTCAGCATTATTGTTGAGTAAGTATGTCTTTATTTTTCTCAAATCAGACTCCTGAGTGATTTCTTATTAAATATTCAAAGCATGATGTCATTTGACTAGAAAAATAGACAAAAACATGCTGGTTTGACTAGCCAGTTTCAGTTTTAACATGGCGGTTGTCAAAGGGTTAACGGGAAAGGCAAAAATGGAATACTTAGCAACAGTATGTATAAACTCTTATGTGCTGAATGTCATAATTTCTATATAGGAAAGACAGGAAATCTTTTAAAAAGAGATTTCGTGAACACAAATCCGTCTTAACAAACCCTCTAATTTATTCTGAAATGGCTAATCATTGTCACCGTGAAAACCATACATTTTCTATCGATGATGCCAAATTCTTACATATCTGTAGTAACGGAAATAAATTTGACAGATTAGAGGCCTTAGAAATTTCTAAGTCAGTGCATCAAGGTGAACATCTGGCAAACACATAAATCCCAAGAATCTCTCCGCTGCTCGCCGAGATTGTCTCATCCTTCCCTCCACCCCCAGTCCTCAATCCGAATGTTTACCGGTAGAAGCGTATATCTCGGTACCAGTTCGAACAGAATTGTTTGTGTTCCCCTGATGGTGAGGTGAAAGCCTTGATACCGGTAGAGTTATACCGATACAAAAAAGTGGAAGAAACGGTGTTTGATAAAATAAATTACAATAAAATTAATATATGGAAAAAAAGCCTCTGTAGGTGATGTGTAAATGTGTGGTCCAAAACCTACAATGGAAATCTTTCCACCTTGATCTGCGTGTGTGGAGAAGATGAAGATGATGTGTAATAATGCCGACTTTGTCAAGAAAATTGATACATTTTCGTGTACCACGGTTGCTGGTGATGGAGTCTTGTGAATGAACTGCCCATTAAGATGGGTGCTGTGATACCTTAAATGATATGAAGACCATGTGAGACTCTTCAGTATTAAGTCTGAAAATGATATGTCAAGCATTTGGTGCCCTACATTAGCTACACCTACATAGTTTTATGAACATATGCATTAGAATGATGATGGGCGTATGATGAGCGAGACAGTTCACCTTTGGATGCAGCAGTAACAGTCTGTATCCGAAGACAAATTCTCTGAAAGTTAATAATAATTTTGTTTAACAATTTTGATACATACTAACCTGCCCTTTTTGATATAATCTCGTGCAAGTATGTAAAGAAAGAGCATTATATAAAGGCAGATGAAAATACGGTACACAATGTTTGGCCACGACTTTGAGGTTTTGTCTGAGAGAAGTGACTCTCTCTTTACATACACTCGCTCCTTGACAACATTTTCTTTCTTCATTTTGTATTCTATCGTATTATACTTTTGTTGTCTACTGTAAAACCTGGCAAAAACCAGACTGTAATCCTTTTAAACAAATGGATTCCAGTGGTATTTGAAACCGCAACCTCCAGGTTGGGAGATAGGTGTCGTACCAACTAGGCCAAGGCAGTCGCCGTCACAGTGTCATACTGAAACAAAATAATATATAATAATAAATATGAAATTAGACGATATACTTCTATTGTCAATTACCTAATATTGTTAGTTTTGAGGTAAAATTAAAGGTAAAAATAGTGGAGTAAACGTTAAAAAAAAATAGTGTGGTAAAATTAACGTGCAAAAGCAGTGGGGTAAAAGCGACAAGAAAAAGTAGTGAGGTAAAAGTTACGTGTAAAAGTGCGGTGTTAAAGTTGTGGGGTAAAAGAAATGTTTAAGAGTAGTGGGGTAAAAGTAACGTGTAAGAGTAGTGGAGTAAAAGTAACGTTTAAAAGTAGTGGGGTAAAAGTCAGGCGTAAGATACTGGAATAAAAGTAACATGTAAAAGCAGTGGGGTAAAAATAACGTGTAAGAGTAGTGAGGTAAAAGTAACATGTAAAAGTAGTGGTGTAAAAGTAACGCTTTCATTTTTAGGGTAGCTGTCAAGTAGCTTTTTCCATTGAATACTTGAGTAGCATGCTACTTTCTCCTTTTAGCTTTAACAACACTGCAACTACTGAGATGTTGAATATGACTTTTGAAAATTCAAGATATGTGAAAAAGTGCTACAAAATTAAATCAATAAAAGTTGAGTATTTCTAAATTAAAAATATATTTGATCCTTTTTGAATAAAATGCCTATTAAGATTCATGTCATTTTTAATATAGTTTTAAGATTTAACCTATCTCTTAAAAATTAATATATTTAATGAATTTCAAAGTTTTAAAAGTGTAGAAATAAACTTGACTGATATTATATTAATCACCTTGTAGCAACCATTATTGTATTATATTAATCACCTTGTAGCAACCATTATTGTATTATATTAATCACCTTGTAGCAACCATTATTGTATTATATTAATCACCTTGTAGCAACCATTATTGTATTATATTAATCACCTTGTAGCAACCATTATTGTATTATATTAATCACCTTGTAGCAACCATTATTGTATATATGAAAACGTTTGATTTTATTGTGGGAAATGATTCATTTTATTTTAATTTGTTACAATGCATTTTATTTTATTGACCTTTAAGAAGGGTTACTCAAATTAGAATTTTGCGTGCGCTTGAATATAAATACAACTTGTTATGAAATTTATTAACATTTACATAAATCATATAGATATATATATATATATATATATATATATATATATATATATATATATATATATATATATATATATATATATATATATATATATATATATTAAAATTTACATAACATACAAAAACTATCGGCATGAATACCACCCACCACACATAAAATACAAATCGGAGATAAATCAAAGTTCAGGTAATCAAATATCCTAACATACAAAATGAAAGAAAAACTAATAATATTTTTTAAAAAACACATTCATATGCGTACGCCCAATCAATCCACTCCAATATGCAAAAAGCGTACTTACCGAAATTTCAATATATTTACAGATATCTCAAAAAGTTTGAGAGTCAATAAAAAGAAACAGAAAAAAATCAACGAGTCACGCCGTGTTAATACATACTTGGTGTTCACGCCAGAGCGTGACGCAAAATTACTATTCCGTTCGTGGGCTGCTCTGTCGTCGCTCCCGGCCCTGTCGCGCTCGTGCCGCTCTATTATCGCCGCCGGCCCTGTCGCGCGATCAAATATTGTTCTCACCTATCCTAAATTATCGTATTGTCGCGAGTTGTGGTAGTTTTAACTCGACGAACATATTCCCGTCGTCTCGTTCACTTGTGCACGAACTATCATCGGGGGGACATCTCGGACCGGGCCGGCGGCGGCCGGTACGCTTCATCAACGAAGAACCAGTGCAAATGGGTTCTCAACCACCGTGACCGACCTCTTCAGCCCGAAGCAGAGCTCGACCCGATTTCGTGACCTTATCATCCACCTGTAAGTACCATTCCATTTGTTCCTTTATCTCCATCTGAAAGTTTGGCTTTCGCCAAACTACTTGGTATTTTTTATGCCCAGCATGTGGTGTTTATACACAACCCTTTCAGGTGAACAAAAGGAATATAAGATAAAGCAATCTATTGAAAGATTATCTTGCCAACCCAATATCATGTGAAGTCATCAACCAATTTTTACCACAGCTTGGTTGACGACCTGCCACACACAGTCCACGGGAAAAGCTCTAATTCGGCTCACAGTCAAATTGTTACGTATCTGTGACAGTCTGAATTTAGGATTCTCGAAAATAAACATTAAATAAATAATATACTGTAATTCGATTTTTTTTGCCATTTTCTATTTCCCGACATCAATTTTCGAAATACATTCTACTAATTATTCACAACACCATGTATTTTGCCAAAATGTGTATGATTTCTAATAATTTGACATTTTCCACGCAAATTACGAATCATAATATAAATAGGCAAAACACGTACGGTGGTCGCAAAAAAAAGAATACGAGAATTGAATTTTGAATACAAGAGAGCGATAGAGAAATACTTTGAAACATATTGAAATTAGACTGAACGAATCGGTGTAAAAGGGGACGATGCCAATTTATTTTGAATTGTAATTCATTAAATAATTAATTTATTTCTTATTATATTGAACCTTATAATTACTTGTGTTTACTAAATCGAAACGGATTGAGATTATACTGAACGAACCGGTGTAAAAGGGGACGATGCCAATTTATTTTGAATTGTAATTAATTAAATAATTTATTTATTTCCTATTATATTGAACCTTATAATTACTTGTGTTTACTAATTCGAAACGGATTGAGATTATACTGAACGAACCGGTTTAAAAGGGGACGATGCCAATTTATTTTGAATTGTAATTCATTAAATAATTTATTTATTTCCTATTATATTGAACCTTATAATTACTTGTGTTTATTTATCTTATGCTCTTTTTTTGAATGCAGCCAATTATATGTGGCTTTTACAAGATGTCGGAAACGCGAAAACATTAAAGTCAATATATCTGAAACAAGTCTTCAAGGAAAACTTGATCAACGATTTAAATTGAACAACAGTAATGTTTATACACAAAACATCGTGTGTAAAGAGATTTTTGAAAATTAAATAATTCATCAATCAAGATGCACCTTTTTTATTTTAAACTTTAAACATTAATGAACCCAAAAAGCTTTAAGCTGATCTTGCTCCATTCGGTATTTCAAAAATGTATAATTTGTTTTACTTCCGTGAATATTTCATGGGTTGCAACTAGTGCCGTAGTAGTTGCGAATCCCATGCGTCGGCGAAATGTTACATTTTCGAGGCTCCCCCTGTATTAGAAGATTCAATATCAAAATATATCAAGGTTTTTATCCTAAGTTTGGGGAAGCCCACCGCTTAAATAAGGAAATTACGCAAAAAGGATTTGATAAAATATAATTTTAGCATTTATTGTACATCTGTTATTTTTAACTTTTCTATATAACTTAGCAGATTTTCACTCTACTTTTTGATGGACTTTTGATTTATCTGAAATGATGAGGGTTAACTCGCGTGGTACATACAGATATTAAGTCTTACAACTTATTATGTGGCTGAGAGTTTGTGACGGAGGTTTTAAATAATCAATAATCGTTAAAAAAACATCAACTTATTTTTCCATGTTTATGTCCTCAATAAGATATAGGCATAGGTCTAGTTAAGTGATCGGCAAACTTATTAGTCAAAATAGCCAAATATCAACAGCACAACGATTGAGGTTTCTCTTGAGAGCCCAATTTCTTAAACTACAACTATATACGAGTAGGTAAGTACACTGTTTATTAACTTATACTTTTATTAACCTTTTTTTTTTTTTTATTAAACAAGTAAATTATTATACAAACATTTGTCAAGGCTATACCTATATACAAATTTATTACTTAACTAATCTTAATTATATGTTATCATTTATGAACTTATTTAATCTTATTTTCCTACATGTCATTTTATTTTATTTATTCAATCTTAATATATGAGATCTTAGAAATAATTAACACCTACATACTACTTATAACTAGATAACAATTCTTACACTAATTATTTAGCAAAAACAAGTCCACTCGTTCAGGCTACTTGTATTCCATCACATTCACTCAGACCTTGGTCGTCCCAGCTAATACTGTAGGTGGACTAGTCAGGCAACAGATAATGCTTCGGGAGCTTGTGCTTATAACGGAAGGGTAGGTCGGATTTACTCTCGTAAGCCCCCAGGGCAGCGACTAAGGGATTGCTGTGATTTTGTTGGCTTTTATAGAACTTCACGGTCCAAGCGAGGATGTGGTGTTGTAGGGTTTCTTCTCGCTGTTCGGCGTGAAGTCGGGTAAGATTTGTTCTGGGATGGGTGTTAAAAGATATCTTGAATGCCTTGTTCTGCACTCGCTGGAGTTTCAGGTGATCCGTGTTGCTCACACTACCCCAAACGGGTACTTTTATTAACCGTTTTACTGCTGAGCCTTTTTTCACATATTATGCGAAAATTGCGGAAGAATTTTAGAGAAAAAATAATCTTTCAATAAGTGTGCACAAAATTGTGTACATTTTCATCAAATATAGAGGGATTTTCGTAATTCTTTCGGTTGTGTGTAGAAAACATATCAAACTACTCAAATAAAAGATAATTTTAACTATAACTGTATTTATTTATCTTTTAAAAATAAAAAAAAACAAAGAAGAATATAAAAAAAATTATATGCAAAAATGTTTTCCCACACAAACTCCATGTACTCCCTTCTTACACCGCGCACAAATTAGTGAAGATCGTGTTATTCCTTTACCTCCTTTATTACTGCAAACGGTACAGCGTCGAAGCTTCGTCCCTGGTCACTTTTCCAAACCAAAGCTTTGCTTTGATGTTGATGGTGTCTCCGAGACGCTTTTTTTATCCATCCACTCTTTCTCAATATTCTCGATGATTTCTGAAGTAAACTGTAGTCCAGTCATTCTTTTTTCATTTACGTTGTTTGAGTATAAAATATATGAATTTAATATCATTCTTCCAAATATATTGAATTTGACTTTTTTCCAAAATTTTAGTGTTCTCCGTTCATCCAAATATACACATTCCCCCATATTGAGTAATTTTTCTACAACTATGTGACCAAGTCCATGTTATTTTAATTCATTTTTATCACCCACTAACCTTGCTCCTTTGTAACAATAAAATCCTAGGTAATAATTAGTGATGGAGTCACACAACATCCAAAATTTTAGCCCCACCTACGATGTTTCTTGTTCGGTAAATATTGTTTCATAACAGAGTTGCACCGGGTTCCAACTAAAGACTCGTCAATGGATAATTCTCGGTGAGGTTGGTAATAGTGTCGAAAAACTTTGTTGGCGTGATTAACTTGTGGAGAAAATCTGGCAGATGGACCATAATCTGGCTGACCTGGTGGAGCAAAATTTTTGTTATCAACCAAGTGAAAAAATTTAAGTATTAACAGAAAACGGTCCCGCGAAAACATTTTTCTGAACCACGGGATACATCTGGAGTTATTAAACCAATATAAATTTATAGTTGGTCTTTTAGTAATACCCATTTCTAATAAAACTGCGATAAATGCTTTTATTTCTAATTCCGTAACTGGCTTCCATAATTTAGCACGTGATCTCGGTTTCAGCTCACTTCCAGAATTCAAGTACTGTTGGGCATATCGATTGGTTTCTTTTACAATGGTTTTAAGGAGCAAAGACGTAAAAAATAATTCAAAATATCCAATAGGCTTTTCAATACCGACAGGTAAATGTTTTGGTCCGGGAATTTCGAAAAAATTGTTATTGGTTTCGTTGGAAAAATTTAGGTCTTTAGGAAGTTGCACGAAAGTATCGGTATCAAGACCGTCCAAAGAAATAGAATCATCTTCGGAAGCTTCACTTTCACTACAAATACGCATTCTTCCATTTGTAAACATTCTCATTTCATCCTCACACACACTAAAAGAAGTTCCGCAAGTGTTTTCATCATCGCTACTTGACCAATTCGACATCGTATGACGGAAATAAACAATTTTTACCGATAAAAAAATACAAAAATTAATGTTATTTTCACCGCGATATACTTTTTAAAAGTTTATTTATGATTATTATTGACGAATTAAAAATGATTTGCGCGCGCGCACCGCGACACGTCTACACAGGTCGATATCTGAAATCAAACTGAGCAATAGTCGATATCCCGACGGTACGCAGTTTTCGCGCAGTAATAAAGCGTCGATATATCGACGGCCCGCAGTAAAACGGTTAAAGTTTTAAGTCTTAATTAAACTATAGGCACATTGAATAAAACTTACTATCATACTTAATAATGATCTTATTTATTGATAAAAATTAAATTGTGATTAAGGTATCCATAAAATTAAATCATGACAATGACTGACAAATACTTAATGTGAATAATGGCTTTGCATCTCCTTGGAAAGTTTGGGTAAGTAAAGTATGTAATTTATGTTTTTATCAGTTTCATCAATAAAAAACAACTTCTCAATTTACTCTTGATAAGGTTCATACTTGAAAAAGATTGTTCGTATGAATATTTTGTTGGTCGTCTTGTTTTTCATAAATAACGTATTCATAGAAATAAACAAGTCAAAATAAAATAATGCTTTCTAAGCTATATTCACCTCCATAGTTATTATAACTCATTGTTTTTTTTATATGAATGCGTGTCTGTGATTCTGTGTTTATGGGAGTGTACGACTCAGCGTGTGTCTGTGGGAGTGTACAAGTGAGTGTGTCTGTTAGAGTCTACGACTGAGGGTGTGTCTGTGGAAGTGTACGACTAAGTAAGTGTGTCTGTGAGAGTTGACGAGTGAGTATTTATCTGTGGGAGTGTATGAAAGTGTGTTTGTGAAAGTGTACGAGTAAGCGTGTGTTTGTGGAAGTGTACGACTAAATAAGTGTGTCTGTGAGAGTTGACGAGTGAGTATTTATCTGTGAGATTGTACGAAAGTGTGTTTGTGGGAGTGTACGAGTGAGCGTATGTCTGTGGGGGTGTACGAGTGAGTAAGTATCTGTGGTAGTGTACGAGTAAGCGTGTGGCTGCGGGAGTGTACGAGTGAGTATATGTCTGTGGGAGTAAGACAACTCCACTAACAAGTCGTTCAAAAGATTTTGATGTACCGACGGCTAACCACTTGTAATACTTTCTCTGAATAGTCGATGTCTTTTCATTTTCATATATTGGACAGTGGAACAGAATATGGTGAGAGATTTGAATTGATTGGTTGTACAAAAGCAATTCGGAGTATTGTTTATCTTGTATTAGGTCCTTACATATGAAATTGGCGTTTTGCCGTACTGGCAACTTTGATCTCAAATATCTTCTCTTTGGTTAGGAATTCCAAATTCAAATTTATACAGCTATTTACTCAAGTATTTGTGTTTCGAAAATTATAATTCATTTGTTTTTTCCTCAATTGTTTTTTTTCTTTGCGTCACTCAGTTTACAAAATGGAAAACTTGAAATATCGCGTTATTTACGAGTACGAGTTCCACCGTGGCACCAGTGCTGCAGAAACGGCTCGAAGGATCAATGATGTGTATGGCGACGGTGCCGCAAAAGAAAACACAGTGCGTTTTTGGTTCCAACGTTTTTGTTCTGGAAATTTCGACCTGCAGAACAAGCCCGGTGGACGGCCGGAGACCAAAGTTGATAATGAAGAATTGAAGGCTATTGTGGAAGCGGATCCATCGCAAACCACGTCCGAGTTAGCTGCAGGCTGCGGTGTTAGTGATAAAACTGTTTTAATCCACTTGAAGCAAATTGGGAAGGTGAAAAAGCTTGAAAGGTGGGTACCTCACGAATTGAGTGAAGCAAATCAACAAACGCGCGTTGACTGCTGCGTTGCATTACTCAACCGGCACAATAATGAAGGGATTTTGAATCGAATCATTACCTGTGATGAAAAGTGGATCCTGTATGATAATCGAAAGCGCTCATCGCAATGGCTGAACCCTGCCGAACCAGCCAAACCATGCCCCAAGCGAAAATTGACTCCAAAAAAGTTACTTGTGAGCGTTTGGTGGACTAGTGCTGGTGTCGTTCACTACAGCTTTCTTAAATCTGGCCAGACGATTACGGCAGATGTCTATTGTCAGCAACTGCAAACCATGATGGAAAAGCTAGCTGCTAAACAACCGAGGCTGGTTAATCGCTCTAGGCCACTGCTGCTTCATGATAACGCTAGACCACACACTGCACAACAGACGGCTACCAAATTAGAAGAGCTTCAATTGGAATGTCTAAGACATCCACCGTACTCTCCGGACCTTGCCCCAACAGGTTACTATTTTTTTCGAAATTTGGATAACTTCTTGCAAGGGAAAAAATTCAACTCCGATGGGGCAGTCCAAACCGACTTCAAAGATTTTATTGATTCCCGTCCGAATGGTTTTTTTAGTAAAGGGATCGATGAACTACCTATGAGATGGCAAAAGTGCATAGATAGCAATGGTACATACTTTGATTAAATAAATATATTATATTAAAAAAAAATCAACTTTATGTTCCTCCCAAACAAAACGCCAATTTCATATGTAAGGACCTAATATTTTAAAAAAAGTACTTGTTGAATCTCCCATGACCGCTTAAAAATTGTGGCACTCTATATCTAAATTTAACTTCTCTGGCATTAATTCTCTTGTAGATACTGCCGTGATCAGCTTTGGTACATGACTCTTTGTTGGTATCTTCCATTCACCTTCCCCCTTCCGAAGATACCTGTTAAGCAGACCTCCCACTAAATTTAATAAGGGAAACCCAGATAAATGGATCTCAATATTTGAAGTTAAATTATAAAATTCAATTAAAAGTTATATTAACGGACCTGCTTCCTTTACCAATTCATCAGCTCTTTCATATCTAGCAATACACACATGAGACATGACGTGACCCATCTTATATCGATTCGGCGGTTATGAATAGATTGCAGTTTGTAAAACGTGGTCCGTATTTGCTGCACGATTTGCTGATAATTATGCGTGCCTTTCAATATATA
This sequence comes from Odontocerum albicorne, assembly GCA_949825065.1. NCBI lineage: Eukaryota > Metazoa > Arthropoda > Insecta > Trichoptera > Odontoceridae > Odontocerum > Odontocerum albicorne. The sequence continues at coordinate 7,047,436 of OX463840.1, read as the reverse complement.
AATAGTTATTTAACTACCCATTAACAACAAAGTTTGTTCAGGAATTACGACATTGCCCTCTATCCACTACAAACTCTTCAATATATTGAATTATGTATTCACTTATGTTATGTTCAATGTGATAATTATGTTATTCAAATAATTATGTTATAAAATATAAACACAAGAACATGTATTGAGACACATGGCAATAATCTAGACGTTACTTATCTTTTATGTAGTACTTGAAAAATAAACAAAAAGAATTCTATACAATAAACGAATCATGTATTTCAAAAACCCCAAAACTCACATTTTTTTCGAATTTCATTTTTCTAAGGATTTCCATTGTTTGGGGGTAGACACATCTTATAGTGAAGAGAAATACCAAAACTCTTCAATTGAATAGACCAAATATGTATCCAAAAACACATGTATTGCAGAAACCCCAAAACTCCGGGAAGTTTGGTGTTTCTGCAATACAGTATGAACGCAGCCATAGAATATATTGTCTTTCAACCGACTGTGGCAGCTGCTGAAAAGGCTGTTAATGTGAGAAGAGCCAACAAATCAATGGCGTTTTGGTAAGGAGGTACAAGTCATCAATTATTCATTTGTCAGTTTGAAGTTTGGCAACACTTGTATTCCTGAAATACATACCACAGGTAAATTTTAAAGGTAAACTTTGAATACATAAATTATTTATGTATTCAAAGTTTACCTTTAAAATTTACCTGAGGTCTGTATTTCAGGAATACAAGTGTTGCAAAACTTCAAACTGACAAATAAATAATTGATGACTTGTACCTCTTTACCAAAACGCCATAGAAATTTTATGCCAAACTGAAATCAATTTCGGAAAAGTGCAAATCCGATGAAATAACTGGTGGTATTTGCATCGATCACACACAAAACTAGTAACTACTACTGATTCCAGTTCAAGAAATTTTCTACATGAGAAAACTGACTATTAATGTCCTGTGTATTCATAATCTTAAAGATGACAAGGCTACATTCTATGTATTTTCCAGCGATAGGGACTTATCTGTGCTCAAACACAAAATTAAAAAAAAAAGTGATAGGTTTATATCCCCAAGCAGTATGCTGAGCTAATACTGTCTTCAGAAAAAAAGATTGGAGCGTTTTACAGTACAGTGGAACCTCTCATAACGAGCACCTCTTATAACGAGTAATTCGCATAACGAGCTAAACAGATTGTGAAAAAAATGCTCCCTTAACGAGCGACATTTCGCATAACGAGTGACGCAGAAAGGGGAAGTCCCATCTTCACGTCACTCACTTGTGAGCCGGGACTTCCTAGCCAGTGCGTCAGTCTCTGGTTAGTATTCGTTCCGCTAGCACGTTAGTGTCACATGTAATCACACATTTTTCCAAACTTGTGTTCAGACATTATTTGTAATTTTTTTGTGCAAGGTTTATAGCCCTTGCAAAAATGTCCCTGAAGAAAAAACCACAAGAAGACAGCCATAAGAGAATAAAAGTAACTGTAGAAATGAAACGTAAAATCATTGAAAAGCGAGAACGAGGTGTGAGCGTGGCTGATCTAGCGCGCACATACAATCGGTCTACATCAACGATTTGCTCTATCCTCAAGAACAAGGAAAAAATTAAGAAGATAGATGCTTTAAAGGGAGTGTCAAGAATGTCTACGAAACGGTTACCTATTCTTGATGATGTTGAAAGGTTGCTTCTCATATGGATAAACGAAAAGTAATTGCAAGGCGATACAACTATATTAACGAAAACATCATTTGTGAGAAGGCGAAAGTTATTTTAGCCGACCTCGTTAAGAAGACGCCAGGATCATCAACTGCCGAAAAAGAAGTACAATTTAAGGGAAGTCATGGATGGTTCGAGAAATTTAAGAGAAGAACCGGCATCCACAGCGTTGTGAGGCATGGTGAAGCAGCAAGCTCTGACACAAAGGCAGCAGAGAACTTCATCAGTGACTATAAGAAGCTCGTAGATTCTGAGGGTTACCGGATTTTACTTATAGTAAAAAAGAATGAATAATTTGTCATAAATTCATAAATAAAAAACTAGTTATTTCGATTTTTTTATTGTTTTTTGCTAATCGAAATCGCATTCCGGGTTGTTACGCTCCTTAACAATTTATAAGTATGTAATTTTATTTGAATAAACGTTAAAAATAAAAAAAAATGAGTATTTTTTTCGGCATGGAACGCATTATCGTATTTTACATTGATTTATATGGGAAAAATTGTTTCGCATAACGAGTGTTTCACATAACGAGTAAGATTCTGGAACGAATTATTCTCGTTATGAGAGGTTCCACTGTAGTGTTGCCTAATACAAATAAAATATTCGATTTAAAAAATAGGTGGTCTACGTATTATAAGAATAAAATGCTCTCAAACGAATCACTTAGCAGAAACATTTCGAGAGAACAAAAGGTCAGCTTTAAAACATCCCATTTTCGGCACTTCGTCCATTCGTATGAACATGAAGGTCTTGCCATCGCAAAGGAGTTCATTGATGGATTTCAGGAAAATTCCTTTAGACTACGTAATAGTAACATAGATTCTATTAGTTTTCCCATAAGGAGAGCATACGCGGATGGTTGTATACCAATCAATATTAAAATAATGTAAGACATCAAAGAACTTGAAAGGTATTTGCCAGATGAGGAACAAATTTCGGCATTTTATACAGAAATGTTCAATTGGCCGACGTGTGGCCGTGAGTTAGATGGTAGCCCAGATGATGACAATTGGCCGACGTGTGACCGTGAGCTAGATGGTAGCCCAGATGATGATAATTGGCCGACGTGTGACCGTGAGTTAGATGGTAGCCCAGATGATGATAATTGGCCGACGTGTAACCGTGAGTTAGATGGTAGCCCAGATGATGATAATTGGCCGACGTGTAACCGTGAGTTAGATGGTAGCCCAGATGATGATAATTGGCCGACGTGTGATCGTGAGTTAGATGGTAGCCCAGATGATGATAATTGGCCGACGTGTGACCGTGAGCTAGATGGTAGCCCAGATGATGATAATTGGCCGACGTGTGACCGTGAGTTAGATGGTAGCCCAGATGATGATAATTGGCCGACGTGTGACCGTGAGCTAGATGGTAGCCCAGATGATGATAATTGGCCGACGTGTGACCGTGAGCTAGATGGTAGCCCAGATGATGATAATTGGCCGACGTGTGACCGTGAGCTAGATGGTAGCCCAGATGATGATAATTGGCCGACGTGTAACCGTGAGTTAGATGGTAGCCCAGATGATGATAATTGGCCGACGTGTAACCGTGAGTTAGATGGTAGCCCAGATGATGATAATTGGCCGACGTGTGACCGTGAGCTAGATGGTAGCCCAGATGATGATAATTGGCCGACGTGTGACCGTGAGCTAGATGGTAGCCCAGATGATGATAATTGGCCGACGTGTGACCGTGAGTTAGATGGTAGCCCAGATGATGATAATTGGCCGACGTGGGACCGTGAGCTAGATGGTAGCCCAGATGATGATAATTGGCCGACGTGTAACCGTGAGTTAGATGGTAGCCCAGATGATGATAATTGGCCGACGTGTAACCGTGAGTTAGATGGTAGCCCAGATGATGATAATTGGCCGACGTGTAACCGTGAGTTAGATGGTAGCCCAGATGATGATAATTGGCCGACGTGTAACCGTGAGCTAGATGGTAGCCCAGATGATGATAATTGGCCGACGTGTGACCGTGAGCTAGATGGTAGCCCAGATGATGATAATTGGCCGACGTGTAACCGTGAGTTAGATGGTAGCCCAGATGATGATAATTGGCCGACGTGTAACCGTGAGTTAGATGGTAGCCCAGATGATGATAATTGGCCGACGTGTAACCGTGAGTTAGATGGTAGCCCAGATGATGATAATTGGCCGACGTGTAACCGTGAGTTAGATGGTAGCCCAGATGATGATAATTGGCCGACGTGTGACCGTGAGCTAGATGGTAGCCCAGATGATGATAATTGGCCGACGTGTAACCGTGAGTTAGATGGTAGCCCAGATGATGATAATTGGCCGACGTGTGACCGTGAGCTAGATGGTAGCCCAGATGATGATAATTGGCCGACGTGTGACCGTGAGCTAGATGGTAGCCCAGATGATGATAATTGGCCGACGTGTAACCGTGAGTTAGATGGTAGCCCAGATGATGATAATTGGCCGACGTGTGACCGTGAGCTAGATGGTAGCCCAGATGATGATAATTGAATATTTAAAATATGATTTTAAGAAATAAAGATTTAATTTGATATAAAACAATATTTTTTTGTTTTTAGATTCACCTAAAAATGTGTGTATTACAGAAACACCAAAAATCCAACAAATTGAGAAAATAAAAATATATATAAAAAGACGAAAATTTAGTTCTTTTTTCTTCTTATTATATCCACTAACATAAAAACTATATTTCTATTCTGCACAAGAAAATATATTTCTTCTAAAATTTTACAGTACACACTTTTTTGTAATTTCCCAATAAGTTAATCCTCTGGAATAATGGGCTTTCTGAAATATTAGGTCCTTACATATGAAATTGGCGTTTTGCCATACTGGCAACTTTGATCTCAAATATCTTCTCTTTGGTTAAGAATTCCAAATTAAAATTTATACAGCTATTTACTCAAGTATTTGTGTTTCGAAAATTATAATTCATTTGTTTTTTCCTCAATTGTTTTTTTTCTTTGCGTCACTCAGTTTACAAAATGGAAAACTTGAAATATCGCGTTATTTACGAGTACGAGTTCCACCGTGGCACCAGTGCTGCAGAAACGGCTCGAAGGATTAATGATGTGTATGGCGACGGTGCCGCAAAAGAAAACACAGTGCGTTTTTGGTTCCAACGTTTTCGTTCTGGAAATTTCGACCTGCAGAAAAAGCCCCGTGGACGGCCGGAGACCAAAGTTGATAATGAAGAATTGAAGGCTATTGTGGAAGCGGATCCATCGCAAACCACGTCCGAGTTAGCTGCAGGCTGCTGTGTTAGTGATAAAACTGTTTTAATCCACTTGAAGCAAATTGGGAAGGTGAAAAAGCTTGAAAGGTGGGTACCTCACGAATTGAGTGAAGCAAATCAACAAACGCGCGTTGACTGCTGCGTTGCATTACTCAACCGGCACAATAATGAAGGGATTTTGAATCGAATCATTACCTGTGATGAAAAGTGGATCCTGTATGATAATCGGAAGCGCTCATCGCAATGGCTGAACCCTGCCGAACCAGCCAAACCATGCCCCAACCGAAAATTGACTCCAAAAAAGTTACTTGTGAGCGTTTGGTGGACTAGTGCTGGTGTCGTTCACTACAGCTTTCTTAAATCTGGCCAGACGATTACGGCAGATGTCTATTGTCAGCAACTGCAAACCATGATGGAAAAGCTAGCTGCTAAACAACCGAGGCTGGTTAATCGCTCTAGGCCACTGCTGCTTCATGATAACGCTAGACCACACACTGCACAACAGACGGCTACCAAATTAGAAGAGCTTCAATTGGAATGTCTAAGACATCCACCGTACTCTCCGGACCTTACCCCGACAGATTACTATTTTTTTCGAAATTTGGATAACTTCTTGCAAGGGAAAAAATTCAACTCCGATGGGGCAGTCCAAACCGACTTCAAAGATTTTATTGATTCCCGTCCGAATGGTTTTTTTAGTAAAGGGATCGATGAACTACCTATGAGATGGCAAAAGTGCATAGATAGCAATGGTACATACTTTGATTAAATAAATATATTATATTAAAAAAAAATCAACTTTATGTTCCTCCCAAACAAAACGCCAATTTCATATGTAAGGACCTAATATATGATTCAAACATGGTAAAGAAAAACACATAACCCCACTCTAAGATTAAAATGACACGTAATCAATTGTAAACAACTAACACATGCACACGCTTAATAAATGTCTCGGTGCTAGAAGTTACATACTATATTGATATGTTGCCAATGGTTAAATATTAATATAGCATATATATTATACTGAGCAACTTGGCCCAATATAGACATTATCTAGATTTCATATCCCTCTATTTTTTTCCTAATGTAACATTATTTTTTTTTATCAAAAAGCACTTATCAAAAGACGTTAAATCTGACATGACAGATGCACATTCGGGCATTTTCGTACATTCTCGCGATCACCTTGCACCCAAACGAAAACCGCGAAACTATTATAGTCAAGTAAATTAATTAATTATCAACAATGAAATTCAAACGAAAACGTGTTCAACAGTGAAAACCTGCGATAAAAAATGTGACCGGCGAACGAGCCAGCAACTAATCTCTAATAGGCGAGTCTCTTAAACTATTTATATTTAAACTAATATATACATAGTATGTGATATTATGTACAAACTAACGTATAAATTAAGTGCATATTTAGTAACTAACAATTTTCATACCTAAAATGTCCACAGAAAAAACTCATGTTTACGTACGATATACTGAATAAGCTTTAAATATCACTAAATAATTATGAATACACATCAAGGTGGCTCTTTGCACACGGTAGCGATTGTGTCGCGGTAAAGGTACACACACGGCTGCGCACAAGCAAAAACTCATGTTTACATGCGATATACTGAATAAGCTTTAAACACGACTAAATAAGTATGAATACACATCAAGGTAGCTCTATGTGCACGGCAGCGATTGTGTCGCGGTAAAGGTACACGGCTGCGCACAAGCAAAAACTCATGTTTACATGCGATATACTGAATAAGCTTTAAACACGACTAAATAAGTATGAATACACATCAAGGTAGCTCTATGTGCACGGCAGCGATTGTGTCGCGGTAAAGGTACACGGCTGCGCACAAGCAAAAACTCATGTTTACATGCGATATACTGAATAAGCTTTAAACATGACTAAATAAGTATGAATACACATCAAGGTGGCTCTTTACACACGGCAGCGATTGTATCGCGGTAAAGGTACACGGCTGCGCACAAGCAAAAACTCATGTTTACATGCGATATACTGAATAAGCTTTAAACATGACTAAATAAGTATGAATACACATCAAGGTGGCTCTTTACACACGGCAGCGATTGTATCGCGGTAAAGGTACACGGCTGCGCACAAGCAAAAACTCATGTTTACATGCGATATACTGAATAAGCTTTAAACATGACTAAATAAGTATGAATACACATCAAGGTGGCTCTTTACACACGGCAGCGATTGTATCGCGGTAAAGGTACACGGCTGCGCACAAGCAAAAACTCATGTTTACATGCGATATACTGAATAAGCTTTAAACACGACTAAATAAGTATGAATACACATCAAGGTAGCTCTATGTGCACGGCAGCGATTGTGTCGCGGTAAAGGTACACGGCTGCGCACAAGCAAAAACTCATGTTTACATGCGATATACTGAATAAGCTTTAAACACGACTAAATAAGTATGAATACACATCAAGGTAGCTCTATGTGCACGGCAGCGATTGTGTCGCGGTAAAGGTACACGGCTGCGCACAAGCAAAAACTCATGTTTACATGCGATATACTGAATAAGCTTTAAACATGACTAAATAAGTATGAATACACATCAAGGTGGCTCTTTACACACGGCAGCGATTGTATCGCGGTAAAGGTACACGGCTGCGCACAAGCAAAAACTCATGTTTACATGCGATATACTGAATAAGCTTTAAACATGACTAAATAAGTATGAATACACATCAAGGTGGCTCTTTACACACGGCAGCGATTGTATCGCGGTAAAGGTACACGGCTGCGCACAAGCAAAAACTCATGTTTACATGCGATATACTGAATAAGCTTTAAACATGACTAAATAAGTATGAATACACATCAAGGTGGCTCTTTACACACGGCAGCGATTGTATCGCGGTAAAGGTACACGGCTGCGCACAAGCAAAAACTCATGTTTACATGCGATATACTGAATAAGCTTTAAACACGACTAAATAAGTATGAATACACATCAAGGTAGCTCTATGTGCACGGCAGCGATTGTGTCGCGGTAAAGGTACACGGCTGCGCACAAGCAAAAACTCATGTTTACATGCGATATACTGAATAAGCTTTAAACACGACTAAATAAGTATGAATACACATCAAGGTAGCTCTATGTGCACGGCAGCGATTGTGTCGCGGTAAAGGTACACGGCTGCGCACAAGCAAAAACTCATGTTTACATGCGATATACTGAATAAGCTTTAAACATGACTAAATAAGTATGAATACACATCAAGGTGGCTCTATGTGCACGGCAGCGAGTACGCGGATGGACATAAGCAAAAAGCCAACCTTTTTGTAAAAAAATCAACAACTTTTATGCAATACCAGTATTCAATATTGCCTTCGGCCCAAAGGTCGTGTTCTACTGGTATCGCGTCAAGGCTCGTGGGCCGTAGGTGTATTTTTTTTTAATTACTCGTAATCTATATAAATAAAAATGTAAATGTTCGTTAATAGAAAATCTCTAATCTCCGTAAGTTCTTCACCGATTGCTTTGAAATTTTGACAAAAGGTTGCATTCGTATACAAACATGTTTATATATTTTTTTTATATACGGTTGTATATAAAAAAAGTATATAAAACAGACGAAATAACGGGAGCGCCCCCTGCAGCGACACACGCAAACTAAACAATTCTCATTGACAGTTATGTCACATTACATTTTCGACGATTCGGATTCTTTCATTTCGTTTTTTAACTGTTTTTTTTTATTTTTCTTAAATATTAAATAATAATAAATATTAAATTTTCAAATACGTGTATTGAAAAATAGCGCCATCTGTTTGGACGTAAAAGCAACACACGATATACTAAATTTTTATCCGCCATAGTTATATCGTGAAATGCGTTAAAATTAACCTGTATCGATTGATTTGCGTTTGAATTGAAATATTTCGTTAATATATTTTTGTTTTTTCTTTTTTTTTAGTTCTTATATTTTCTTTTTTTAATGTTTCGCAATTTTATATATTTTTGTTATTCTGCTTTTTCAGTGCAAACGATCTGCTTTATACTTCAGAAAGTCTAGGATGAGTCGTGCGGCGTTTAAAACGTCATGTCACAAAGGGATGGGGTAAAATCGTTTTTTTTACAAATCGAATAGTTTTTTTATAAATCGAACGATTGTTTTTATCTAAACTGACGTTTTAATTCCTAATTTTCATTATACTGTCTTTCTAATGTATTGTATGATTTGTATCTATTTTTAAATAGGCCAAGATCCACATTGAAATAATACTAATTACGAACATTTAATTTTAGGTATAAAAAAATCGAAAATCCAATTATCGAATACCCCATCCCCAGCCAATGGGGATTAACGTAGTGACTTTTGACAAACGTCGCCAAATATTATTTGATTTTTACAAACTGCCACATTTTTGCTAATTTGTAACAAGACGTATTAATTTGTCATTATTGTTAGTTTTTTGTAATTAAGAATCACGATTGGCTGAGTGAACGAGATATTCTTGCCGCCAAGAACAAAGACGTCTATGAACTTAACAATATTATTCAGTTCCTTTTTTAATGTTTCGCAATTTTATATGTTTTTGTTGTAACTTTCTTTTTTCTTTTTCAGTGCAATCGATCTGCTTTAGTTCATCAAAATACCGAGGAAGCAGCAGAGCGACGTGCAGCCAGACTTGAGGATGCACGGTTGCGAGCACGGCGATCGCGTTCTGCAGCTTCAGATCTGCTTCGTTCTCAACAGAATGAACGGGACAGGCTGAGAGTGGCTGAAAGACGTCAAAAATATTGTATATCCACAAATATTATGAAATTTAACATATTAGAAACGTATGCTTTCTATTTTCTTTCTTTTCCATTTAACCAGACTGAGCCACAGCAACGCGTGGCCTCGTACAGCTAGTAATGATATAAACATTTGAATGCCTGAAAACGATGTAAGTAACTTTTTCCAAATGCTGCTTCCAAGTTTTGCGTTTTACTTGGCTTTGATTGAGCCAAATTTCTTTATATGAGTTACTCAAACAATTACCTTAAATTGAATGAAGAGCACTTAGGAAATCAGAGAAGACAAAAAAAATTTTAGTACTCGCAAATTCTAACATAAGACCCTCTTTTATGGCCACATTCAGCCGTAAAAACTGAAGAGTTAGGGGGAAGTTTAAAAATTGCTTTTGTGTATGTTTTCGGGATATATGGTATACTACTGTCCCACAGGAATCATATTCCTCCATTTTGGACCCATCTGTATAAATATGCAAAAGACAGGTGTCTCTATTCAGCATAGCGTTAAAAAACCTATTAAAAGTGGCAGGAGGAAGATGATTTTTCTATCAATTCCTAGGCACTCGATGATACTAGGGATAAAGGATACGATATTGAATGATATGTTTGGGGTTAAAAAATATCTGATGTCCTCGCGGCCGGGCTCACTCTATATGGATGGGGTGTATGTCGGCCGTGGGGAGGTTATGATATGAGCCCAGACCTTTTGATAGTTTATCTCTTAAATGTATTTTCCGCAGTTTAATTTGAAATATATTTGCGATTTCGGAATGTCTTAATATATGTACATACTTGTTTGCTATCAACAAACCTGTATTTATTTATATTTAATATATCGAAAATCGGCAGGTAATTTAGTTTCTGGATGTTGATCGATAAGGATGAAAGGTGTGTAAAGTATTTAAAAAGCGAAGGATGGCGGTAATTGGTATTCCGTGATCTTGTTTGACAAAAACTATTAAGAATCATGATTTTTCTTTGAAGTGGGTGTTACGATAAAAAAACATCTTTTTACAAAAAAAGTATTGCTGTCTTCTTATATAAAGTGGCATTTCTACTCCCTCAACTTGCACTGCATTAATTTGTGTTGATTTCATTGCAACAAGAATTATTCTTGAACATTTTGATTGAATACGAGTCATTTTTAATTCCAGATATTGGGGGAGGGGGTATTAAAGAAAACATCCGTAGTCTAAACGACTGTACACAAAAGTATTCTAAAATAGCTTAAGAGTAGAAGGATGAGCATCCCACCAGACCCTGGAGATTGCTCTCAAGGGATTGGTGTGTCTTTCACAGACTTAAACAATATGATTTATAAGATCATGCTTTAAGGTTATTGGATACAATGAAGTCACTACTTAGGAATTTATTTGCCGCTTGAACACTGGTGAGTTCCACTGAATATTTAAAATGATCTTCTGACTTAATGCCACTGGCCACCAGATTTCCTATATTTGTTTTAATATCAAGCTACCGAACGTCATAGGATGGAGAGCCTTGGACGCATCATTATTTAGCACTATTACCAACAATGGAGGAGGAACAGCAGAATTTCACAGACTTAAACAATATGATTTATATGATTATGCTTTGAGGTTATTGGAAACAATGAAGTCACTACATAACACATCGATCAATAAGTTTCGGGACTAACAACTAAAACAACATGTGTTGGCCAAAATTCTTCTTTATCAACACAGTCTCCTTCAAGAGCGATACATTAATTTCAACGCTTTCCTAACTTTTCTATGCCAGCCGTGTAGAACGATTTAACTTTCGTTTAAAAATAGTCGTTAGTTTCGGCAATCACTTCTTCATTGAAGTCAAATCTCTTTCCCTGGTGCATCAAGTCTGCGAACAGCCAATAGTCGCTGGGGAGAATACGGTGGGTGCGGAAGCAATCCAAAGTTCAACTCATGCAATTTGACCATCGTTACCATCGACTTGTGACACGGTGCATTGTACTGATGAAAGAGGTTATTGGATACAATGAAGTCACTACTTAGGAATTTATTTGCCGCTTGAGCACTGGTGAGTTCCACTGAAATTTTAAAACGATCTTCTGACTTAATGCCACCGGTCACCAGATTTCCTATATTATTTTTAATATCAAGCTACCGAACGTCATAGGATGGAGAGCCTTGGACGCATCATTATTTAGCACTATTACCAAGGGTGTAGGAGCTGAAGAATTATATAACATATTCCCGTGTTCTGAACGAGAAGGATCCTCCGACGATCCTGGGGGAAAAGTAGTGATACCGGACTCTCAAGTCACACATCCTCTCTTCGTCTTTTGCCCACTTGTGATCTTCCTTGATTCGGTACAATATCAGGCAGTTTATTTTTCTCCATTATACCAACCAATAATATCCAAAAAAACTAACAAAAAGAATCACGGAATTACCATGATATATTTAATCGTTTGCAAAAAATATGATCCTTGAAAAAAACTGAGTTTTTTCCTCCTGAATTCGTGTAAGTCACCATTTATTCAAATTTAACTTAAAAAAACTAAATAAAACAAAAAATATATGAATATAATTTTAACTAAATACTTGTATGTTCAAATAAAATGAGGCCATTCATTAATCTCGAAACAAAACAACAATATGAGTTTTAAATAATCGTTATTAATAAATAAAACTTTACGCCGCCCGCCAAGCAAGTAGAAATATATTACATACTTGACATTAAACTTTGTCCAGCCAACTCAGCCGTAGTAGACACGACGTTGTCACACGACACCAATTGCAAGTAGACTCACATAGCTCACTTATCATATTCCTTAAGACCGAGGCCACACCAAAGTGCTTCGTTAGGTGCTAAGTTAAGTTTTACGTGACTCATATACTAGGTGACTTCATGCCTGGTCACATCAAAGTGCTACGCACAAATTCATTTGGCAGTTGGGAGCGGTTGAGTCAACACATGATGTCACTCTCAAAACTAACCAATTTCATTATAACTTACCATCTTTATTTACTTTCTGTGCAACTTCTTTCCAAAGTGATTTTATTACAGGTGCATTTTTTATAAAATTTGCTCGATGGGTTCCACAAAGGCTCCCTTTTATACACAGCTGTCATTAAAACTTCCGCCATCTTGTAAATTAACCAACACGTCTGTTCGCTAGGGGATTCACTCGATGACTAATCATCATGCAACGTGGCGCGAAGCGTGCAGTGTGGCCACTGCGATAGTATGCGGTGCGTTGGTTCGCTAGGATATGTCGCCTAACTCGCAGTATAGCTCTAAGCATCAAGCGAGGCTCCAAACTGTGTGGCCGAGGCCTAAATCGCGTCCATTTCCAGCAAGCATAATCATATCGCTCATTTGCCGCAACAATGTCATAACTCAAAATTCGTATTTTTTTAGTTATTGCTACAGAAAGAATAGCAACAACTTGTACTTTTAACTGGTAGAGTGGTATTCGCCACGAGAATTTGTTAGTGTCGTTATAGCACATTGATGTTTCATTCAGCATGTTATTTGTAATGCAGTCATTACGTTAGTTGTCAGTTAGCACTTGTGGTTGAAAGACTGTCGAATTTTTCGGAATAGTGACATATTTAGTGTTGTGACTATACTTGTATTACAGTAAAGGTAATACTACTTTTGATGTTGTTTTTTTAACAGTCATGAGGTATTATTTGAAGTTAGGACGTTGTATGTGTTAAAAGTGTTGCAGTGACGTTCGACTTATTTCGAAATACGACGTTCATACAGAAAAATATTTTTCTCATTGCCGTATTATTGTATTTTCTGTTAGGACGTTGTTACAAAAAAATGCTTTCACGTCCAAGGTGACAATTGAATGTACATACATGTGTAATTATGACACTCTTGAAAAAAATATATTTTCAAAGGCGACGTTTTACTGTGAAGTATTTCCACTTATGTCAGTATTGTTGTACTATTATAGTTAATACAATGTGCCGGGTTATTAATTAAAATAATACTGTTGGATCCATTTGAAACATGATGAAACATCAATGTGCTATAACGACACTAACGAATTCTCGTGGCGAATACCACTCTACCAGTTAAAAGTACACGTTGTTGCTATTTTTTCTGTAGCAATAACTAAAAAAATACGAATTTTGAGTTATGACATTGTTGCCGCAAATGAGCGAAATGATTATGCTTGCTGGAAATGGACGCGATTTAGGCCTCGGCCACACAGGTTGGAGCCTCGCTTGATGCTTAGAGCTATACTGCGAGTTAGGTGACATATCTTAGCGAACCAACGCACCGCATACAATCGCAGTGGCCACACTGCACGCTTCGCGCCACGTTGCATGACGATTAGTCATCGAGTGAATCTCCTAGCGAACAGACGTGTTGGTTAATTTATAAGATGGCGGAAGTTTTAATAATAGCTGTGTATAAAAGGGAGCCTTTGTGGAACCCATCGAGCAAATTATGGAAAAATATACCTGTAATAAAATCACTTTGGAATGAAGTTGCACAGAAATTAAATAAAGATAAGGTAAGTTGTAATGAAATTGGTTAGTTTTGAGAGTGACATCGTGTGTTGACTCAACCGATAGTAGCTTTATTTGAGCACGGTATATTCGTATTAAAATTTATATATTTTCTTTACTTCAGACTACATTTACAGAATTAATGATGCAATCCAACAATCGAGAAAGAATAATAATGCAACTAACTAGCTATGAAAAAGCAAGCAGAGAATATTAGAGACTCACAAATAAGTAATATTTCACCTGCTTCCCAAGATCATCCGGATATTATGTTAACATACAAGTCTACACAAAATGATTCAGAAGAATGTGGTAAGCACTTCCATATGTTATATAATAGTGGCCCGTGGCGTGATAACGCTAAGGGGCATTGTATACTATTTGCGCACGCGATACATACAACATTTTATCTATTAGGAGTTAACATAAGTTGTGTCCGGTTTTTTTTTAATTTAAAAATGAGCACCAAAAGTAAAACAAAATGGTAAAGGTTATACGTCATTCGAAAGAAAATTTTCTGCTCTACAAGATATTGCATTTGCTTTTACGTTACATATATTATTTTATTTGATTACAAGCCTTCAAAATGGAATGTCAATTAGACGAAAGTGAGCATTTTCGACACCTCCTTTCGTTCGCGTTCAATCGAGGGAATAAAACTGCCAAAGATGATGAAGATGCTATGAATGAAAGGACAGCTCGTCGATAGTTTTTCTTTCAATAATGACGTCGAATTGTGGACATGGTTGGACGAATTCCTCGAGTCAAGACCGGATGGTTTTTATCGCACAGGCATTGAAAAACTTGTAGAACGTTGGCAAGAAGTTGTAAATATTGAAGGAGAATACATTATTGACTAATTTGTTGTGAAATAATGAAGGAGAATACATTATTGACTAATTTGTTGTATTTTTTGTTGTTGTGTCCTCTTGTTCTCTTAATTTGGAAAAAAACGAACACAACTTACGAGTAAGTTAACATCCAATACTTTCGGCAAAATTTTGAATTTTTTGTTTGACAGGAGCATCATAATCTCACATTATATACCAAAAGTAGATAAATTATTTTTTACTATTTTAGAAACTATTAAAGAATTTTATATTAGTTTTAGGAACTGTAGCGTTTACTGCCCAGTCAGTTACCAGCAATATTGATATAAGCAGTTTTCATTCGAGATCATATTCAAGTTCTTCATCCAGCTCAGCCAGTTCGTAAACTTCGAGTGATCATCATCCGACTATAACGATGATTTACTTTACGATAACACGTGTGTACCCGATAATGGTAATAAAGAAATTGACATTGAAAATGGTTCTAACAAAGGTATACCAGATGCTCATACTAGCGACGAAACAACTTCCAATACTGGCACGAATGCTTCAAACGATGTTGAAATAAGTTTCATTACCGACATATTAGATCCATCTTCAGCCATGACTTCAATGATATTATCCCTTCCCTTACGGTGTTAAAATTGAAACGCGTGCTCCGGTGTTGGGTAGTGAGTACGCGATAAAAAATTAGCGATTTTAAATCGTAAAAATAAGAACATTCATAGATAATCCCATTAATTAATTATAATTGAAGTTAAAAATTATAATAATTGAGATTTATTTGCTGAAAACATTAAAAAACCATCTGGCAACGCTCACGGAACGGGCGTACGTCTAACCTATTTGCAAGCCTAGAAGCTACTATGGCGCGGAACGTCAGTCGCATACCCCGGCGCTTACGCTTATGCTTGCGACGTTGAGACAATTCAGCTCCTCGTAATTCAGTGGAGTATGCAAGAGTGAGATGTGAATATAGTGTCGCGCTTCCCGCATACTATTCACCTATCGTCAAGACGAGGCACTCGCAGCGTTTAAATGCGAATTTGTTTTCGATCTGTACAAAACACCTCGATGTAGTCGATAAATTCTGATTATTATTAATATTATTTTTTAAATCAATGCGTAAATATATTATGGAGGAATACCTAAAATATTAACCTTGTATTTATTATATTTATAGAGATATTGATGGTTATTAGAAGCAACGTGTAGAATATACCCAACACAGGGAAGGAAATGTTAACGACTCCACCTAAGAAAGGAATAAAGCGCAAAAAACGAGAACGACTGGAAAAGAAATCAGAAAGTATAGGAACAGTGGAAAGGAATGTACACTGCACACCACCGAGAAGAAAGTCCGAAACGAGAGAAAGATTAAACCTCCGTGTACGGAAAAGTGTAAAGTCAGATGTTCCATCAAATTTACCTATGAGGAACGCATACAGATTTGTACCTCATTTTGGAGCTTGGGGGACTTGGAAAAACAACGCCAATTTATTGCCAATATCATGGAACTCATTCAGCCTAAATATCAATATGTTATGTGCTTGTCGGTGGAACCAGAAATAAAAGGGATAAAAATGACGCGATCTATTTTCGTCGTAATGCTGAGAAAGTATGAGTTTGTAAACTCTTCTTTAACCTTTCCTTCCCTGTGTTGGGTATCTTCTACACGTTGCTTCTAATAACCATCAATATCTCTATAAATATAATAAATACAAGGTTAAGATTTTAGATATTCCTCCATAATATATTTACGCATTGATTTAAAAAAATAATATTAATAATAATCAGAATTAATCGACTGCATCGTAAGTATTTTCTGAATATCGGAAACAAATTTGCATTTAAACGCTGTGAGTGCCTCGATCTTGGGTCTTGACGATAGGTGAAGAGTATGCGGGAAGCGCGACACTATAGTATATTCGCATCTCACTTTTGCATACTTCACTGAATAGCGAGGAGCTCAATTGTCTCAACCTCGCAAGTGTAAGCCACGCCCGGGTTAGCCACCAACCCTGTCGCGCCGCAGTAGCTGTTGGGCTGGCAACGAGACTAGATCTACGCCCGTTCCGTGAGCGTTGCCAGATGGTTTTTTTAATGTTTTCAGCAAATAAATCTCAATTATTATCATTTTTAACTTCAATTATAATTAATTAAGGGGATTATCTATGAATGTTCTTATTTTTCCGATTTAAAATCGCTAATTTTTGATCGCGTACTCACTACCCAACACCGGAGCGCGCGTTTCAATTTTATCACCGTAAGGGAAGGGTTAAAAACATCTTATTTATCAATGATCGTCCTGTCCTATTCGTACAGTACAGGAAAAAGGAAATAAGAAATAATGCACGTGCAAACACCTCTAAACATCTCATTGATGGTAGTAAATCTGTTGCCGATCTTCACAGAGACTATATTGCCGATTGCAAATAAAATAAAATTCAATTTGTGAACTACACGATGTTTTATCTCATATTTACGGAAGTAATCAATATTTTTTTATTTTTTATGCCAAAGAAAGATTTATGCGAAACGTGAATGCTACGGATACCCTGGACGGATATGGTCAGCAACACGAGGGTTCTTCAAAGAGCCAAAGTTGATAGAGAGTTGCTGACTAATATTAAAATCCGAAAGGTGTCCTATTTGGGTCATGTACTAAGAGGAGCAAAGTACAAATTCAATCAAAGGCAAAATTGAGGGTCGAAGAGGTATTGGCATGAGGCAAATCTCCTGGCTCCGCAATATACGTGATTGGACTGGTATAAGGAGCGTTGGAGATCTTTCTCGGGCTGCGGGGACAAAGATGCCTACTCTCAGGTGATGTTCAATGTTACCCTGGACGGATATGGTCAGCAATACGAGGGTTCTTCAAAGAGCCAAAGTTGATAGAGAGTTGCTGACTAATATTAAAATCCGAAATGTGTCCTATTTGGGTCATGCACTTAGAGGAGCAAAGTACAAATTCAATCAAAGGCAAAATAGAGGGTCGAAGAGGTGTTGGCAGGAGGCAAATCTCCTGACTCCGCAATATACGTGATTGGACTGGTATAAAGAGCGTTGGGGATCTTTTTCGGGCTGACGGGGACAAGTGATATTCAACGTTGGGGGGGACAGTGTTTGCATAAACTAATTGCAATGTTTACGTTACTGTTTTTCTCAATCCTTGGCGTCACACTATTTCGTAATGATTCTAAATCTTTAATTTCATTTTCGTTCTTGAAATCTTCAAACAGTGAATTTAATATTTCTAAGAGACCTTCCTTCACAAATTATCTATCAGAAAATGACTTACATTTTTTGGCTAAAATATAGTCTTTGAATGATCCGGTAGTCACTACGAATGATTTAAAAATATGTATTTTAAACACATTTTGTTGTGTTTATAACATAAACTTGAACACTAGTTTTACTTCTTTTTAAATCACTGTTTAACGGATATTACGACCGATTTTTGCTATGGAGACATACAAAATTACCTTTCTTAGTTATGGCTACCTGCTCCCATTCTTCATGAAAATGGTAAGTCTCGGATTTTTAGAATTATTTTAATTGGAAGAGTTTTAAAATTCCCAAAAGAAAGGAATGTACCTATACTTTTTTCACCACAACTTAGAATCTTAATAAGGCAATTCCTATCGATTGTGTGACACGCTGGGTGGTCAACTCAAATATTAAGTTGTATGCTCACCGGGAGAAATACAGGTGAACTGAACAACACACTCCAAGAGCAGACAGGTGACAACTGCGTAGAACGTCCATGTGCGTTGAGATTTGATATAGTGCGTCATATTGTAAGTTAACAAGAAGGCCACGATCGACCAAAAAAAATTATTTGCGTTCGATCGGAAGATTTATTAATTTGGTCTAGTTCAGGGGTCGGCAAACTTTTTCCGCTAAGGGCCAGATCGTAAAACTTGTAGGCTCGACGGGCCAGGAAGCAATCTCGAGGTTATTTATATTCTACTTAAGTAGCATAAAAAAAACAAGTTTCGCCTTTATTTATTAGGCGGGGATAATATTTATACATATTTAGCTGACACACTTATGAAAAAACGAATTAAATATTTACATTTATTAATTAAAGTATTGTTGAAACAGACATTTTCGTATTATTGAACAACAAATGTCACATAATAGTAATAATTTCTACTAATGAAATAAATGTAATTGCTTTTTCTGAGGCTTTTTCTGCATCAACGAGTCTAGAATCTCAGTGACATTAGCACTGTCCCTCTCGCCCATCCTCAACCTGCCACCTCAACCCTTTGCCGGCACACTAGAAATGCAGCGATCATGAACATGTACAAATTTTTTGTGATACTTAATTAATATTTTCTTGAAATAATTTTTTTATTAATGACCAAATAATTTTACTTGATTAAAGTATTACAATAAACTTAAACTACCTATGTACTAAATACAACTATATTATACGTATACAATTTTGCTAAAACAATTTAACAAAACATACACATAAAACATGCAAATTATAAAAAATGAGATTGGTTAATATTAGCTCGCGGGCCGGATTAAAATAGGCATCTGGCCGGATTTGACTAACGGACCGTAGTTTGCCGACCCCTGGTCTAGTTCAAAGATAAACAGTTTGTGAACATTGATTTAGCTCCATATCGTCGTTGTTCTGCGAAAAGCATTAAGCAACGACGATATGTTTTACATATTTATTTACTAGTAGCAAAACATCAAATGCAAATTACAACAAACCAGTGTCTCTCAATCTATTTTTATGAATGTTTTTCTATTTTGAAATGAAGATTTTTATTACTTCAAGCACGATTTTGCACTATTCCCAGTACATAGTAATGTACTAAACGTGCGATGTACACAGGTGACGGGATTATGTCCATCTTTCTATGTGGCAAAATCTAACCTCATTATTTATTATTTTGTGTACGTAGTTATTTATTCCAACCAATCAGCTTATCATTAATACATTAAATTGTTTTGATCAAGTGTGTGTGATGTATGGTGTAACGGACGTATGCGTCACATACAAAAAATATGATTGATTTGTAATTGCTGCGTAATGAAATGTTCCTTATGCGTGGCCTTCGAAATTACGAAAAACCAAATCAACAGGACAGTGCCACCGCTGTCAAAATTCCGCTGGCAGCTGCCAAGCCCCTCCCGTGTGCGTCAAATGCGCACGAAATCATAGAATAGCCGACTGTAAGAAGCCGGACAATTCCCCTGCAAGATGTGCAAATTGTGGAGGCCTCCACCCGGCCAACTACAGAGGCTGTCCCTCTTAACCCAAAATCAGAAATTCAACACGGGCCTATTCCTCTGCGTCCCCACCAGCTAGATAAGCCCCTAGGAAGACCCCTCCTCTGGCTAAGCTAGTGTCGAGTGTCGCGTCCCCCGCGGTCTCTTATGCGAACATCACAAGGAACGCCCGCCTTCAGCTCTCCGCCCATCCACCCCCAAAATGCACATATCCATCGCAGGAAG
Source organism: Odontocerum albicorne (assembly GCA_949825065.1). Classification (NCBI taxonomy): domain Eukaryota; kingdom Metazoa; phylum Arthropoda; class Insecta; order Trichoptera; family Odontoceridae; genus Odontocerum; species Odontocerum albicorne. The sequence continues at coordinate 7,026,877 of OX463840.1, read as the reverse complement.
ATATATCGACGGTGTTGAGAAACCTCGACGAGGCCATGAAAATGCCCCGCGATGTATTCAACACCCCCGCAATGTTTGTCCCTCATAATGGTTAGAATCAGAAGACCCTGCCATCTAACTGTAGTGTTCTGGAATGCAAACGGCATTTGTTTATTATGTTTACCGTAATGACCGCCTCACAGGCAGAGAAGGCGGCACAGCTATCATAATAAAGGAATCTCGATCACTGCCTTTCTGCACCCCCCCCCCCCCAACATGGAGAGTATCAGCGTTGTGGTTCAAACCCTCAACCACGGCCCTCTCAAGCTCGTGTCCGTGTATCTCCGACCGACATTACCATTTCTCGAATCAGATTTGGACTAACTTTTTGTGGATAATCTTCCCACTATAGTGTCGGGAAACCTCAACGTCAAACATCCGTTTTGACGCAGCCGAGTCATCAACACTCACGGCCGCACCCTGGCCAAGATCTCCTCCCGCAAACTTTACTTTGTGGACACCCCTGCCATTCCAGCGAGATACTCTCAAATAAAAACCACCCCGCAGACGTCTTAGATATCATCATCAAAAACGACGTCCCGTTCAATAGTGACTTCCTAGTTCTAGAGCAGCTGCCGTCCGATCACTATCCGGTTTTACTAACTCTCACAGACAACAACCTCCTCCCAGACCCGTCCCCTATCAGGCGGCATGCCACCTCCTGTGACGATTTCGCGACCATTTTCGAGTCAAATATTAGAGTGCCGACCTCCTTACCTGACGCCGAGACCATTGATGTAGCGGTGAGTTATCTCGCCGATAACATTAAATCAGCCCTCGAGTCAGCCTTAAAATTGAGACCCTCTCTAAAGCCGGATCCCCCGCTCCCCGTTGATATCAAAATCGCGGAGAAGAACAAGCTCAGAAAACTATGGCAGAACACAGCCAATGCCACGTACAAAACATCGAACAATTGTCTGGTGAAACAGATCAAATACGACCTACAGCGCCATCGTAACGATCGTTGGGGCAAATTTATCGAATCACTCGAAGTCGAGGGACGCCAAAAGTGGAAGCTGACTCGTTCTCTCCGTACAATCCATCAACGGCCCTCCCCCTGCAGGGCCCCAACGGCACAGTTTTCTCGGCGCGCGATCGCGCTGAAATCTTTTCCGGCTCGCTCGCTCTCAGTTTCACCTCAAATTCAGACCTCATCAACCCGAGGCACTCTGCCTCAGTTGACAGAGAGGCCCGTAAAATTGTCGCCTCACGACCTCACCCGACCTCGGATTTCTTCACTCCGCAAGAAATCTATAAAACCATTCACAACCTTCAAAATAAGAGAGCTCCCGGTCCATATTCTATAAATAACCTCACCCTAAAGAAACACCCCAATTAAGCCATCAGCGCTGAACATCAATCATCAATGCGTGTTACAGGCATAGATTCTTCCCTTCCGCTTTCAAATGCGCAGACGTAATAATGCTTCCGAAACCGAGTAAAAAACTAACACTCCCCGAAAATCACCGCCCAATTAGCTTACTGCCTACCCTAGGTAAAGTGCTCGAACGACTTATCCTCGATTGCTTATCAACCGAGGTAACCTCGTTTAACATCATTCTAGACACGCAACACAGTTTTCAACCGCGACACTCGACATCTCATCAACTTCTTCGCATTGTAGAACACATAGTGACTGGTTTTAATAAAAAACACCAAACCACCCTCCTCTCGCTGGACGTGGCAAAAGCCTTCGACACGGTCTGGCACAACGGACTGCTCTTCAAACTGTACAAGGCTGGAATCTCTCTCCGCCTCGAGCAGATCATAGCTTCGTTTTTAATTAACCGCACCTTCTCCGTTAAGGTGAGCGGTATAAATTCATCTCACCGCCCCATACAAGCGGGGGCTCCGCAAGGATGCCTCATTTCCCCCATTCTCTACAATATATATAGTATATACCAGCGACATGCCGTCTCTCCAGACCAGCCGACCTATGCGCGGACCATACGGCTTTTCTCTCGACCTCAAAATACTCTTGCGATTCTCACTCTCGCATTCAAGAATTCATTCCAAGACTGGAAAGCTGGTGTAGAAATTGGATGGTTAAGATAAACCCTTCCAAGAGTGCAGCAGTCCGTTTTTCCCGAAGACGCCTGGATTTCATCCGACCCCTGAAACTTTTCGGCTAGTGTTCCGTGGTGCGACGAGGTGAAATACCTCGGCATCACTCTCGACGCAAAGCTGTCCTGGAAGAAGCATATCACCAACATCACCGGGAGGGCGTACAGTTCTCTGAAAGCCTTCACCCCACTCTTGGGCAGATACAGTAGGATGTCCCCTCGTATCAAGTTAAACTTATACAAGGCCATCATACGTCCTCAGATGATGTATGCCATTCCGGTCTGGGGCCACATGGCCGAAACCCACATGCGAAAACTCCAGGTTTTGCAAAACAAAGTAACGCGCACCATTATAGATGCGTCGTATTTTGTTAGCAATTACAAAGACATAGATCTCCCCACCATCCGAGAATACGTGGTCTCTCTGGTCAAGAGGTTTTACAGTTCACTCCCGAGCCATCCGAATCTTCTAATCAATTCACTCACGGACTACGACGCGAATATAAATTTAATTCCCCTTAGGCCGAAACAAATTTTCCAAACCACCCCTTGTCCCCCTATTCGCAAAGGTAAGCGCCAAATTGTGTCAAGAGCACAAACATAATATATAGTTGTTTATAGTTAAGGCATTAACGTTGTGGAGGTTTAAAGACATTGTGATTTATTTTTATCAAACACTGTTTATTCCACTTTTTTGTAACGGTATAACCCTACCGGTTTCAAGGCTTTTACCTCATCTTCAGGGGAGCACAAACAAGACTTCAGGGGAGCACAAGTCTTGTTTGTGCTCTCCTGAAGATGAGGTGAAAGCCTTGAAACCGGTAGGGTTATACCGTTACAAAAAAGTGGAATAAACAGTGTTTGATAAAAATAAATTACAATAATATATAGTTATCTATCCCCCCATATTTATCTATTTACAACTATTTATTATATAGTCACAGCGTTCTTCCCCGCCCCCATCTTCGTAACATATTATAATTTAAAATATCTAACATATATCTATATATACATTTCTATCCTTTCTCTCTATATACATATATACATTAACGCTCGTGACATACATATAAATATAAGTATATAAATATGTAACATATATGTATTTATAACATTAATATATGTACGAAATTCTATCCTTTCCTCTATGATACTGTTCTCTCCACCAACCAATATAACCAAACCAAAATATCCCAAGCCCGTTTACAAATATTCGATGAAGGAGTAGGGTGTCCTAAAATCAAACCGATAGGTACTCCAAGCAAAAACCATCAACAGTGTTGTGTCAAAAATATATTTTCAGTTTCTGGAACATCTACTGCGTTTTTATTTACGACCGACTTCTATCTGAGGAATCTCTTCACCCTGCTACTTTTCACCGGAAAAGCAAGAAGTAAACCAGAATCTCCGAGTATTTAGCGGCAGCCACCCACGTACATTTAGTCTTTGTACCAGTGCTGTACATATGGGTTAACTCAGAAAAACTGGAGCAGGTTGATAAGTTCTGTTATCTGGGCAATATGTTTACGTGTGATTGTTGAGTTGAAAGGGACAGTAAAATAAAGATAGCGGCAGCCAACAAGGTAAACGGAGGTCTTACTGCTTTATACTAGGGAGGCCAACTGGTCGATCGCGATCGACCTATCGATCGTGGCCGCCGTGTTGTCAAATCTCAATACGCGCATGCACCTGTCAACGCAGTCAATTAGTTTTCGTTTTTAATATGTAGATATGTCTACTCCAAATAAATGTATGTATTGATGCGCCTATAGGCGTCACCTGTCCACCAATCATCCTTCGTGGTGAGATTCGCCATCCCGAAGAAGAAAAGAAACATCGAAAAAAAAAAATTGAGTTTAATCTATGGATTCAGTAAGCCGATGGAAAAATAGCCGCGCCCTATCTGCGCAAATTCCGATACCGATTTCAGTCGCGACTGTAAAGGAAGAGGAATAGTCACCAGCCAGCAGCCGATTAGCTAAGACGTCTCCACTGCAGCTCTCCAGCTTTCTTCACGGGGTTTACTTCCCCGTCTGCTTTTGTCCTGCCTGCACCAGCGTTGCCGCCTGCTAAAGCTACTCTGACCGAATCAGCATTGCTTCCTACCAAGAGCCGCTCTGCCATCCAGCATTGCCGCTTGCTAGAGCTACCCTGCCGTCCTGCCCGAACCAGTATTTGCTGTCCACGTAGAGCCGTCCTAGCGCCCTTCACGGGCCAACGCGGCTAACCTACTTGAACCGCTACCAGCCTACTGGCTCGCTTTTATATTGAAAATAAGTTGTAAAATTATTTTGAGTTGTCACTATCACTCTGAACCCCTTGAATACACTCCTCCAGTCACGGTAGTAGTACCATTAAGGCATTTTACTACCGGGATTATTATTAGTTTATGTGTATTATTCAACATATATGTATACATTTTCTTTTCCTTAATAATTTTTTCTTCTTCTTCTTCCCAGTGTCATGTCAGGTTCCCCCAACGTTGAATATTACTTGAGAGTAGACATTGTTCCCGGCAGCCCAAAAAAGATCCCCAATTCTCCTTATACCAGTCCAATCACGTATATTGCGGAGCCAGGAGATTTGCCTCGTGCCAACACCTCTTCGGCCTTCTATTTTGCCTTGGATGATCAGGTGCAGTAATTTGTACTTTGCTCCTCTAAGTATATGACCCAAATAGGACACCTTTCGGATTTTGATATTAGTCAGCAACTCTCTATCAACTTTGGCTCTTTGAAGAACCCTTGTGCTGCTGACAATATCCGTCCAGGGTATCTGTAGCATTCTCCGGTGCATCCACATTTCGAATGCTTCCAGTCGGTTCATACTACCAACTTTGACGGTCCATGATTCCACCCCATGCAATAACACTGACCAAACGTAGCATTCGACTAACCGTTGTCGAAGTTACAAGTTTAGATTATCATCGCAGAATACGCTTCTCATTTTATTAAAAGTCGCAGGAGATGATTCAATTCTGCACTTGACTTGGGTTTTTTGGTCGAGGTCTTCCACTAGGATACTTCTGAGGTATTTAAATTTTTCCTTCTCTCTATAATAATTTTTTAAGGGAAGTAAATTGTGCTCAAGTTTTATGATTATTTAACTAATTTCACTACGTGTTTGTGAATTTTGAATTAATGGAATTTCGTGTAATAACATTTTATTTTTGTATCTTGAATTTCGGATTAACGAGGCTTTATTATAAAATGTAAATTATCTTTAGGAAGTGATGAAATAACAGTAATAGCTGTAAACACTAAAAAAAGCATCAAAAGAAATGTGTTTTGTATCCAATGTGCATTTATAATTTATTCTAATAAAAAAAGTATTGTAACAAAACTTCAGGAAATCAATTCAAGATATGTATGTTATGTATTTAATATGTTATATATCTTTACATTTACATTTATTTATTTTTCTACTTGCGGGAAAACCCGTCCATGGACATGTTAAAACAGTAACTAATTAATTGTTATACTTACGTTATCACATCCACTGTCCATCCCATTTTAACGGAAAGTTTGCAGAGTGGAACACTACAGAGACATGAAAAGAGCGGCTGATATGGATGCAGACTTCATGCCAAGCATTGTAACAGGTGATGAAACGTGGTGCTTTCCGTATGAGCTACTTACAAAGTGCTAAATCTCGGAATGAAAGGGACCACAATCTCCGAAACCGAAAAAAGTGCGAATGCAGAAGAGTCGAATCATGATTCCGCTCACCGTTTTCTTTGATTCTAAAGGAATTCACGCAAGAAGGTCAAATGGTGTACGCCGATGTGTACTTGGGTGTTTTGAATAGTTTATAGGTCAGAATTCTTCAAGTTCGACTCAAATGCCGAGAACAAGGGGCATGGTCTTTTGTTGTGTGACAGTTCACCGGTGCACCAAAGCAAGATTGTACGCGATTTCTTGATCAAAAAAAGTATCAATCCCCCCCCCCCCCCCTCCCCGTATTCACCTGATTTGGCTCCATTTCACTTCTGACTATTCCCAACGAAATTGGCGATGAAAGGAAAGCGTTTCGATACGATTGACATCCAGAAGGTTTCAACCGCGATTTTGGAGACAATTCCGAATGAGTTTCAGGAGTGCTTCAGAAAATGTTACAACTGCTTCCAGTATTGTATTGACTCACAATCAGTGTATTTTGAATAGAGCGTAATGTTAACTAAAAATAAACAATGTCTTGTATATCATTTCCCGTCAGTCACCATTTGCATTGGACAGATGGTGTGTTTATTAACTTATTACATTGGTGGGATGTATCTCGGCCGGGGGAATGTTTGTGGGATGAGCCCTGACCTTTTAACGTCTTCCCTCTTGAATGTATTTTTTTGTTATCTATTTATTTTCTATGTTTTTTTTATATTCTTATTCTACGTGTTCAAGGGTGTGGGCTGAAAAACATCTGGTGTCCCCGTGGCTGGGTTAGCCCTATATTGGTGGGGTGTATCTTGGCCGAGGGGATGTTATTAGATGAACCCAGACCTTTTGATAGCTTCTGTATTTAATGTATTATCTGCAATTTATGTGTTTTAAAAGTGTTATTTAAATATATTTTGTACATACTATGTTGCTGTCAATAAACCTATATTTATTTATTAATAAACTTTTAACATGTGTGTTATGTGTTAAGTCTCGCGAATTTGATTGGTAAATCGCAACTAGTTTTTGACAAAAAAAAAGTCAAAATTTCTTCTGCCATGTTGTACTGTATAGAACAAAAGTGTAATACACTACAATACAAAAGAGATATACAACTTTTAAAAAACTTAATAGCTTAATATTTCAGAATATAAAGAAACAGCGCGTCTTCCATTGGTTCTAGCTGACATACTACTGAGGGTTGAGGCATCAAACTTTAACTGTAATATAACCTGACCATGCGCCGGGCGTGGCTGTTCTTCCGTTGTCCAGGCCGGAAACTTTTGGACTTTAGTGGTAAATTTGGAATAGAACAGCAATGGATATTTTGAGCACTCACCAAAAGTTTACATGAATGATTCAGCAGTGAAAGTGTTTATGTAGTTGAGGAATGATTTGATATTCATTAAAACTCCGACGACCTCCGTGGCCTGGTGGTAAGATGCTTATCTGCCGATCCGGAGGTTGTGGGTTCGATCCCCGCTGTTTTTTTTTTTAATGGGATTCCAGTCTGGTTTTCACTTAAGGCCCATAAAAACATATTTCTGGTTGGTTGGAAGAGATTGCCACATGGCAATAAGCTCACCAGGTTAAATAAAAAAATTAAAAAAACATCATTTTCATCAAGTATCAATTACAAGAAAAATAAGTTTAAAATAAAATATATATTTATTTATATAAAATAAAATAATAATTTAGATATAAAAATAAAAAAAAAAGCATTATAAAAATACTACAATACAAAAGTGTACATGTAGATAATAGTATCACAATGGCGTATTTTTAAGACTCATCAAAAGGATTCTGGAATTTCCAGTCAGGGTGTAGCGTGACCTGGGTACAGGACCATGACCTGGGCAGCAACGTATCTAGCAGTCCCTCGTGGGTGGCAGGGCAGTTCTTGCGTGCAAAAAACTCCATGCTGTACAGACACCACAATATCCCATTGCCGACTGCTAATGACCACCACATGAAGATATTGCCCACTGCCGGGTTAGCGTGGCGCGTGAGGAATACGACCAGCACACCTATGACGCCAAACAAGAGTAGTAGTACAGGATAGAAGAAGCCAAAAGCGAAGCTGAGTATGAACTCGTGGAAGATGGCAGAGATGACGAAGACGGACAGAGTGCTGAATAGACGGTGACCCGATAGCATCAGCATGTCCTGGTAGATGTAAGTGTGCAGCCAGTCATGTACCACCATGTTCCATGTCCGGTAGAACTTGGCGTAGCTCCACTGGTTCCACCAGTCCTGGAACACAAACATATTGGGTTGAAGTGAAAGGCATTGTTGTTTTAAAAGTACTTGTCTGCAAATGGTTGTGTTTTGCCTTGGAAAACTCTGAAATATGTTATTTCTTTTTAAAGGAGATGGGATTTGTAAATAAAAGCTAGGAGAAGCCACCATCAGCCTACATTCATCCACTGCAGGATATATAGGTCTCTCCAAGTTGTATCCAAAAAATCATGTCCTTTGCGCATTACTGCCACAAAACTGCTGCTTGCTTATGCAGGCCAAGTTCTTTCTATTGGGTACCGCTGGATTAGTTCATACATCCAACAATGGTCCATTGTTCAGGCGATGGGCCCTGCCCATTTCCACTTCAATAGAAATAATAAACAACCTATATATCGCTTTTATAAGACAATGTAACATTATGTTTGAACTTACAAAAAAGGCAGCTTATAAGGACTAAATTAATTCTAACGGAATAAGGTCTGAAATAATTGTAAATAAGGAAATTAATAAAGGAAAAATGTCTATTATTCATCAAACATACTCATTGTTAAAGCTGCAAACATATAAAACATTGATAAAATAAAAGACACCAAGTATGAATAGGTGATTCAAAGAAGGAATATTGTTATTTTAACCGTTCCCTTCTTGTGCTAAAAAAAATCCGCCCGTTCCGGTGATGTGTATTCAATACACATCAATACACATGTAAAAATGAGCGATTTAAAATTGGAAAAATTAGAATATTCATAGCCAATCGCTTAAATTAATTAAATTTGAAGTCAAAAGTGTCAATAATTGAAATTTAATTGCTGAAAACATGAAAAAAAACATCGAATGATATTCACAAAACGGACGGAGCGACCACCTCGAACGAAAGAAGGCTGGCTACTAAAAAGAGAAGCGAGCAAACTGAGATTCTATCTTTTGCTTCTTCTTCTTCTTCTTAAACTTTCTATAGACTCGAGGAGTCTGTTACTGCAGGATTGTCCTCCTGTGATGCTGAGCTCCAGCTATCTCTCCATCGTTTCGGGGGTCTCTCTGGAGGATGCCGTCTATCCGGCACTCCATGTAGAACTATGTATGGAATTCTTGTGGAATTCATTCTATATACATGTTGGTACCAGTATCGTCGACGCTGTCGTCCCCATTTGACCACATCTTGGACCTCACAGACCTCTCGGATTGTGTTCTTTAAATGATCACGCAGTCTTCCCAGAAATAGCACGTAGAGTTCTCATTTCTGTTGTCATACTTTTGCAGTTGCATACTTTTGGTTCTGACAGTGTCCGCCCTCGCTTCGATGCCATATGTGAGGTTAGGTCGCACACAGGTCTTATAAATGCGTACCTTGCTATCTGTTCTCATATCTTTATTCCTCCATATGACATCTCTCAGCTTTTTTATTTTTTGCGTTCCCATATACCGAAGCAGAGTGAGATGGGAATAGCGTCGCTTTCTCACCCATGGCGGTTTTTTTAGAATGAATATACTACGTTACACACTAGCACACGTTTGATTGTATTGATAAATTTATTCCCGATTTTCACAAAATATCTCTGATGTGGCCGATAAGTGCTAATTATTATTAATATTATTTTTTCATTCAATGCGTAAATGTATTACGGAGGAATACCTAAAATCTGAACCCAGTATTTATTATATTGATAGAGATATTAAAGTTTTTAGAAGCAATGTGTACTAGTTACACATCACAGGGAAGCAAGGGTTAAAAGAACTTGACTGACAAAGTTCTGAGCTATCATAATCACTGCTTATCTTATAACATTCAATCAAGTCTCAGTTGCAGAGTAAACAACTTCAATAAATCTAGTCTTATCTTCATAAACCAGATTAATCATACATCTTGGAATTTTTGTTACTTACCTTTAAACCCTATCAAGAAGTTGAATGTTCTTCATAAAATAAGGGTTCCATATTTGTTAAACAAATTCTAGCAAAGGTTTAACATATGTTGAACATTGTTTCACTGTCATTCTGTTTCAGAAAATCAATTAATTCACTCAGTATTAATTGACAATAAATTAGTTGAAAATTCAACAGTTTATTTTAAACACAAAATTCTTTTAGATTCCTCAGGATCAAAACTTATTCTAATAATATGTGAAGTACAAATATATACCATGTAGAACTGTCTGTCGGCAAAGGTGAGCACCTCTGCAGTGGCATTGAGCCAGGAGTGAAGCAACAGGTAGAAGCCGCACACGTAGGTCAGAAGCCCCGGCAGCATGGAGTTGAACAGTGTCACAACCAGGTGCTTAGCCTCCAGCACCTATAAAACAACAGCATATACAGTGTACAACAGAGTATAGTGGAGAACAGTGTCAGAGAGTAAAGGAGGGAAAAGTTACAGATTTAAGTTAAAAGTCCTGGAAGCATGGATCTAGGAATCATAATAAATTTATGGAAACATAGTATTTTTTTTTAATTTCACTGTTATCAGGTCTACCAGGTATTCTGACAAAATTTATTTCTTCCCATATTTTTTTCCTTCATTACCCAAATGCATTTATCAAAAAGTTATTTTTACCCAGCGTAGGTAAAACCAGGGCTATCGACTCGGAGTCGAAGTCGGGAATCAGAGTTGATTGGTTTTTTGTGGAGTCAAAATCAGAGCCGGAGTGGGAAGATGCTATTCTAAATTCGACTCTGACTTAATTATTTTTTACTTTTTTAAAAATTATTGGCTTCTTAAATTATATTATGAAATTATGAGCTATGTACTATCTAGTACAGATAGCGTGTACTATGGCGAGGAATACCCATAGACATTATTTCTGAAAAACCTACATTATAGTAGTTATGCCAGATAATTAAGTAAAACATATGGTTAGCAATAAATGTACCATAATTGGAATCGGAGTCGAACATTTAAATGTCTCCACAACACAACATTGGGTAAAACACTTGCTGCACTGTAAAGCATATGTAACATAAGCGATGAAAGATCGGGAAAAATTAAGAAGGAAACAATATGTTTGTTATAATTCCTTTATTTTAAATATCTTGGAACATTTCGGTAGCCACAACATTTTAATAATTGTTCACCATGGGATTACGAAGAAGTCATTTAGTTTCTCTACCTGAGTGCTCTTATCAAAATAAGAGGAATTCCTCAAAAGGAATGGAATATGTGAACAGAGATCTGAAGATGAATTAGAATGGCAAAATCAGCTATGACAAGTCTGACAGAGATATGGACTAACAGGTCAATACTTAGAATAACCAAAATCCGTCTGGTCATGTCCATAGTACTGTATGGAGTAGAAATATTAACGATGAGAAGAAAGGAAAGAAACATGATAGATGCCTTCGAGATGTAGTGTTGGAGGCAAATGCTCCATATCCCATGGACCACAAGGCGCACCAATGTTTCTATCATTCAAAAATCGGAGATTACCGAAAGATTTTTAATAACATGCAGAAAAAGAAATGTAACGTACTTTGGGCATGTTCTAGATAAAATAAGAAAAATCTGAAGAAGGTGATGATCGCGGCGAAAGCTGAGGGTAGGTTAGCTAGAGGAAGATGTACAATGAGATGGACAGATCCAATAAAGTAGTTAACACGATCCTCTTTAAGGGCTGTATTCCACACGGCCCAGGAGCAGGGGAGATGGCGACAGATGGTACGCAGAGTTCAAGAAATAGCAGAGAACCACAATGTTCAGCATTGAGTACGTAATGAAGAAGAAGATTCACCATGAATAAATCATCACTCAGGTCTCAGGCAATGTGAAAAATACCACTGTTCTATCTTATTTATTAGTTCAAAAATACCACTGCTCCATCTTATTTATTAGTTCAAAAATACCACTGCTCCATCTTATTTATTAGTTCATAAATACCATTGCTCCATCTTATTTATTAGTTCAAAAATACCACTGCTTCATCTTATTTATTAGTAAAATTGAGACCATTTGGATACAGAGCACATTTCACATTGTATATATTTGAGGTCCAGCAAACATTTTCGTTTTATGCTCTTTATGAAGGTAAGAACGGAGAATCCTATTTCACACATGCAGGTGTTTGGAAATTGCAATAATTTCATAACAGCCACATCCCAGCTATCATAGGATATTCATCCTGAATATCAGATATCACTCAGTAAGAGAAAGGACTGAAATTGAACGTATATCACCCAAAATTCAAATGACAGCTACATAAAATAAATCAAGAAATACCACGGCATCAGCAGTTCAAGTTTCGGCTGAGAATCCGTATAAAAATGAACTCGAAAATAAATTGAATGAGCCAAAGAGACAAAAAATAACCAAACATGGAAGAAAAACGAATAAAAATTAGAAAACATTATTAAAAAAAAAGAGCAAAAAATCAAACGTGACCCATGATTTAAAAGGAAATATAAAAAAAAAAGAGCAAAACAAGGCAACATCCATCAGTTTTTTGATAAAATGTAACAAAAAGATACAAAAAAAAAATAAGATGCAATGCATACAACGTGACATTTGGTTTCATGAACTTTGTGTTGGAGTCGACAAAAGAACCTCTATGTACATATATGTCTGTGGCGTTATGGCAGAAGTTGATATGTTCGTTTTTTGTCATTTTGTATTTATTCTCCCAATTTATAGAAAATATTTCTCAGCTCTGTTGTAGCAAAACATGGTGTGTCAGTCATTATCCAAACAAAAGATATATTGTTTGGAAAAACTAAAAAAAGGCTTATTTGTACTGATTTTAACCCTTCCCTTATGGTGCTAAAATTGAAACGCGCGCTCCGGTGTTGGGTAGTGAGTACGCGATAAATCATTAGCGATTTTAAATCGGAAAAATAAGAACATTCATAGATAATCCCCTTAATTAATTATAATTGAAGTTAAAATTTATAATAATTGAGATTTATTTGCTGAAAACATTAAAAAACCATCTGGCTACGCTCACGGAACGGGCGTAGGTCTAATCTATTTGCAAGTCCAGAAGTTACTGCGGCGCGGAGCGGAACCCCGGCGTGGCTTACGCTTGCGACGATTGAGACAATTGAGCTCCTCGCAATTCAGTGGAGTATGCAAGAGTGAGATGTGAATATAGTGTCGCGCTTCCCGCATACTCTTCCCCTATCGTCAAGACGAGGCACTCTCAGCTTTTAAATGCGAATTTGTTTTCGATCTTTACAAAACACCTACGATGTAGTCGATAAATTCTGATTATTATTAATATTATTTTTTAAATCAATGCGTAAATATATTATGGAGGAATACCTAAAATCTTAACCTTGTATTTATTATATTTATAGAGATATTGATGGTTATTAGAAGCAACGTGTAGAAGATACCCAACACAGGGAAGGAAAGGTTAACTGCTTATCAAAGTTAATATTGCTTCTCCTGTAAACTAAGGTAAAAAAACGGACATATAAACTTCTGCCATAACGCCACAGATGCAATATTTGCAATTATGGATTCATATAGTACCTAATTATATAATATTGTTTTTCATTCATTCTTAAAAAAATATCATTAACAGGTTTTAACCCTTTATAGGGCAAGTTTTTATTTTTGAGATATTGAGTTTTTTGTTGAATAAATCATTATTATGTGTATCAAAACAACTTTATTTATTCGAAAATGTGTTTTAAAAAAATTTTTTTTTTTTGGAAATGAGGCGGTCACAAATGAGACCTATGCCGCCCATTTCAGGGGTCATGTCAGTGGCCGCAAAAGTGACCAATGAATGTTTAGGTAATAATATCAAAGTTTAGGTTGTAGTAGGAAATACAATTCTTATATGAGATATAATTAATGGTGATTTACTTATAATACCTATTTACATATTTGACAATAAATTAACCGGATGTTTAGATCATTGCTACTGAACATGCGGCTAACTTCACGACGATCCATCTTAAATAAGACCTCTGCCCGTCCACTACATTTGCCAATTTGACATTTGTGTTACTTAAAAACGTTTCATTAAGAAAATGAATCCTTATAAGTATAACAATAAGGGTGGTCGCATATGCGACCGATTTCTGCTTATGCCCGTTAAAGGGTTAAACACCATAACTTTTCTTTTTCCAAACAGCTAATTTATTTCAGTTTGATTAAAATATTTGATTGTTAATTTTTTTCTAAGTACGATTTAGGAACAAAGTGGTACAATTTAGAAACATTCATACTTTTTTTATTTTTCATATTTCTTTAATGTTTACTTCTTTTTTTATATTTTTATGTATATCATTTCATAAGTAAATAATAATTGATTTTCATACTATGTATTTGGTTTACTTATTTTCCTTCATAACCTTGTTGTTGAAATATTTGCTTAAGGGGTACGATTTAGGAAAGTTTATCCTACTTGATGGTCTTAACTTCACCATGCCAGTGGTGTTGACAGCTCTTTCTTCATCGGGCTGCTCATGATATTATGTTATATTTATTTATTTTTTCAAAACAGGCTTAGCCCAATTACTTTGAAAAATACAAGACATATTAAAAAAGAAGAAAAATTACATAGAAAAAAAATAAATTATATAAAATAAAAAATAATGTATATGCATACATACGAGTATATACACACAAACATATGATACACATATATTCACAGTCACTGAAGTATGTTGATGAGTGCTTTCTAACGCGCTCAATCTAAGAAGAAAATTTACTTTTGCTTTTGGTAATGTGATATGAAATATGTCAATATCCGAAGCAGTTCCGTTCAGAAGAGTTGAGGCCCTTCCAACAGGCATAGCGGCTGGAAAACCCGTTCCTGCGTATGTTATTGAGAACAGTTCTTGCCGGCGCAGTCTATTGTAATTGTTAGGAACATTTAACGTTAATCTTTGTAGTAATGCTGGACAGCTCACAACTCCTCGAACGAGTTTGACAACGTATACCAGGAGACGCAGATCTCTTCTTACGCTCAAAGAGTTATACCCGAGCATGCCCAGCAGAAACTGAGTAGGATAAAGCCATGGATAGACACCGAACTCTCTCATATAGAGATATCGTAGATATTTTTTAGTACTTTCTCCATCATGAGCGAGCTCTGCACCCCCACCGGGCTCCAAATGCAAGCATTGCTTTCTAGTTTGCTACGGATCAATGAATTAAACAACGTTTTGAGCACCAATTGGTTTTCAAATGACTTAGAGATTCTCATTACAAATCCTAGGTGATGTACAGGTGACTTGTAATAAAGTTCACTTTTGAAAAATTCATACTAACACAATGTATTGTTGTAATCAAATTTCATTACTACAAACATGTAACAAAAGATTGGGAATTTATTTTTTAAAAACGCCAGAAGCTTTTGAAGCAAACGCCAGCATGTTTCCCGAGGTATCGCCACGATCTCTTGACAATATTTTGTTTCAATTGCAGTGTAGTTGTATCCTCACAAAATAATCGGGGCGGGGGAATCAGAACTTTGTGTCACACAATGTCACCACTTCGCCAAATAAGTTTTCCGGGAAACTGTTATTAGACATGTTACAAGTGGCCCCATTCTATTGAAACCACATTCTGAAATTGTACCCTGGAAATTCTTGCAATTTAACAATTAAAAACTCAGCATTCGAATGAATGTAACGTGCCAAATTAAACTCTCAGCATTCAAATGCAACGTGCCAAATTAAAAAATGCACTTTACCTAGGCCACCCTGTAAAAAGCAATATCATTGTATGATATTTAAGCCATTTCAACAAATTACCCAAAGAAAAAAAACTTTTATCCAATTTTGGCTAATTAATTCAAGTTTGGGAAGCGTTGATTCAATCCATTATTTTTCTGACCATATGATTTTGAAAGTATCTCACAATATCAGAACTTATGAGACAAAGAATGAATTGACTGACCTCATCAGGCTTGCCATAGTTGGAGAAAGTGCCGAGGAGGAAACGCTCGCATAGGAAACTGATGTAGAAGATGATGGCCATAATTTCCAGGAGCCGCGCAGCTACCACCCCCCAACGGATGTGCGATGTTCTGCAAATTGACATACATCATGTTAACAATTAGCTACATGACATTAATCTCCTGAGATCTCTTGGTTTTATCATTTTTTAGCTCTTCAGGATTCTTGTTTTCCTGTTAAACAAATATTTGATCATTTAAAAGGGGACCAACTCTGCTTTGAATAAACTATACTGTACTGTAAACGTGTCAAAGGCACTGTAAGGGAAAACTTTTAAAAAATCTAAGTTCCGACATGAATCGAAACACATAACCCCTAAGCTGGGTGTATTACCAAATAAGCCATGGAAGTCGTTTATATTACACTTTTATTGTATACAGTACAACCTGGTTGGCTTAGTGTCATGTGGGAATCTTCCAGCCAACCAGAAACTTGAAGAAGTCTTAAGTGAAACCAGACTGGGATATTACAAATATAAAATCTGTGTAACAACAGGAGTCGAACCCACTGGGTACCAACAGGTGTAAAACTAAGTTGTTGATTGTTTTTCCAATTCAGTTGTAGTGAAATTTTGTTTAAAGATGGTCCATAAAGGTATACTGAAAAAAGTAAAGCTAAAAAAATAAGTTATTTTAATGAAATGTCTCACCTGGGATAGCTGTCCCTGTAGACTAGCGTGGGGGCAAACAGGAAGTAGAGATAGCACGAGAAGGGAGGAAGACCTGAGGTGCGAGCACGGGGTACCACAGAGCGTACAAACGCGTGGACTTTCATCAAAAAGCGTACCTAAAACAAATAATCTTCAAAGATTTCTTCTTCACCTATACACTTAACAATAATGTAATGATGATGACATAAAATCACTCTTGATCGAGTATGAATTATCAACTATCTTGTGGTTAGATGACACCTGTGCATGTTGTTGCATTTCGTCAAACTGGATATTCCAACAAAAAAGGAGCTCAGAGTTCCAAGATGATTTATTTATTTATTTAACACTTTTATTGCAATACAATCTGGCGGGCTTATTGCCAGGCGGCAATCTCTTCCAACCAACCAGATAAAAGTAAATGAACCAAGTTACATGGTGGCATAAATCATTCAAATGACTATCCATCCCCACGAAATCCATAAACACATACGTGAGCACATGCCCACGAACCCCACAAAGACGGACAATCACCCGAACATTATTTTTCATATAAAGTGAGATATCATCAATCAAAAGGAAAGGAAGGGATGGTGGAGAGGAAAGGAAAAGAAAAATCAGGAATGAAACACGTTATTTTACTGACTAGAAATTAAGAGTTTTTTCAGTCGCTTCTTAAAGCATGCCAAGGACGGAGCGAGTCTTATATTGATTTGTAACTGATTCCAGAGTCTCACTGCATGGACAGTAAAGGACAATATAAAGAAAAAGGAGCGGTGAACTGGAAAGGCGAATAAACAATCCATGATTGGGAAGACACTGAAAGTTTTCGGCGAGATAAGAGAGTGCGGCGGGACGGTTAAGGATGGTATACAATAGAGACAGTATGTGAATTTGGCGTCTATTTCTAACATTCAACCAGTTCAATGCCTTCTGGTATGAGGTTATATGGTCGTACTTTCGTAGGTTGAAAATGAATCTTAGACACACATTTTGAAGACGCTGTAATTTGTCCAGCTGTTCCTCTGTAACATCCAAGTAACATGCGCCCGCATAGTCCAGAATCGGAAAGAGTTTGTCAGGTTCAATCTGCTGAAGCCCTTCGCTTGGTAGACATATATTGTACCACTCTATATTGCTTAATAGTCTTTAAAGAATATTTGAGAAGAACCACATGAAGAGTAGAAACCAATCAGAAGTGAATACGTCAACTATTGAACTTGGGGTGGCAATCTCTACCAACCCACCAGAGAGATTTCAAAGAGGGCATTAGTGAAAACCAGACTGGAACCCTTTTTAAATATCTTTCAACAGATTAGATAATGAAATTTTGCATAACACGTATATCTTTTTTATTTACATTTCAAAACAAGGTGTTATTTCTGCCACATCTGTATAAAAAATTTGATATCCTCGGGGAGATTATATACCAAAAGCCACAGGATACCAAAAGCCACAGGATATATATTATATATATCCTGTGGCTTTTGGTATCCTCGGGGAGATCCTGGAACCAATTCCCTGTGGATACCAAAAAAATTACCACTTGTATCAAGTTTTTATGTCAATATTAGAAATAGTGATTCTATCAATGTACAAAATGATTTTTAAATGAGAATAAAAAAAAAAGTTAGTGACTTACAGATTCTATAACAACTATAAGTGAGGAGACTATGGGCAGCTTGTGGAAGAGCAGAGCTGACACGGGCTGGGTAATGAGGGCACACTGGAATCCCACCAGCAGGCACAGCCAGGTCAGGTCCCACGCCCGGGACAATTTAGCTGGAATATAATAATTACATTTTACACTGAGGAAACTTTACAGAACATGAGACGATAATACTTTGAAATTTAAAGAATCTAGATTAGTAGACTTGCATACGTACCAACACGCTATCTTCTTGACAGAGTAGACAGAGAGGTCTTACAACTCCTACAATTTCCTTTTTTTTTTTCAAAATATAAATTCACTTGATCCAACCATACTTTTCTTGGTCTTCCTCTACCACACCTTCTACTCACATTTGCACTACATAGTTATAATCTTAGTCTTTCTACATTCATACGTTCCACATGACAAAACCATCTCAGAGTGCACTTCTTCAGTTCACATTAATCCCTTATTCCTTCATTCCATATTATCATATTCTTTACACTGCACTCGTTTCTACAGTATTAATTTAGCTAATTGCAGTATTTTTCCATGTCCACGTTTCACTTCCATACATCAAAGTTGGCACCTGTATATCTCTACGACCACATTTAATGCTACTTTCGTTCAAGCTGCATGTTCACCTTGCATCTAGCCACCCTTACTCGGAGTGAATTCAGTTCTCTCCAAGTAGAACAAAACTGTTGGTCTCCAGATGCCATCTTCTCCTAGAACTCCAAGTCGTTACTTATGAATTTGTGCTTAAGAACTTGTCCGGACGGTTTTTAAACTAGTTCAATATCACAGCATTAACAACAATATTAGGCAGTTGGTTCGAATATTTCACTATAGTTCGGAAAATCTAGGATGAGTCCTGTGACAGCTCACATATTGGCCCCAATATAAACTTGTAACGATGTTCAGTAATTTTAATTATTTTATCAACTTTAATATAAGCCTCAATTCTAATAAATAGCAAATTATTTAGGTAAATACATTACATTAGGTTGTATTGGGGAAAATTTGTGAGATGTCACAGGACTCATCCTAAAATTTCCGAACTATACTCGGTTAGTATAAAAATGTTTTCTTGGATTACTGCGGAATTTAGTTGCAGATTATGTTTTGTAACTGATGCCCTTTAAAATGTGTATTTTGGTTAAAGGAAATTTGCGGAGCTCTGAGCAATCATAAAAATTATTCAAGATCTAATAACATTCAATTAAGTTGCAAAGTGGGCCACTTCAATAAATGCAATTTATTTCCATATGTCAGATTAACCAAACATCTTGTAATTTTTGTTGCTCGTCTTCGAACCCTTTCGAGAAGTTCAATATCTTTAGACTTCCATATTTGGTAACCAAATATTAGCAAAGGATTAATCATGAAATTTTGCAGAAAATCACGCAATAATTCATTTAGTGATTTTTCTTAGCAGTTGTTCGATCCCAACCCAATCCACGCTTTTATGGGGGACAAAATAAGTACTCATTCAGCGAGATCTATGAGCGCAACGTCACTTAGTGACGAAGAAAGAATTGCCCAAAGGGAATCCTTTTCCGGTGGCAACACACTTGAGTGAGAAAAGAAAAGCAGTGACGACAGACTTAAGGTCCAGCATCACAGGAGAAGGAAAATGACTCACAGTGCAGATTTTTTTCCTTATAAAGCAGCTTAAAGCCTGGAATTCAAATATCCAGCAAGTTATTAGTACTTTCACAGACAATTTCAAATGCAACAAAACTATCCTTTGACGCCACTAGATCGGAGTAGCCAATTGGTTCAAAGATGAACCAATGTAAGGCTAAGTGGAGTTCCCATCAGCAATAACTGATTCGATTTTCATCACGGTATCACAGAATATGCTCTGCGGATTGATCCAGATGGCCGCGAAAATTGCAACTGGGCGAAGAGTCAAGATTGAATCTAAAGAGTTTGCCATAAAAGCTTCCATGGTCAGAGAGAAATTGGGTAGTCCAATAGTTTGGGTGTACCCACGGGGAACCGAAACGCTCTCTGATGCCAGGAAAGAAATTAAATGTCTGGCAGTCAGGAGTACTATCTTAAAAGTCTAATGTGTGAACTTACGTGATTTGGAGAGGGATTGTCGATAGTACGCCCACAAAGAAAGTAGTGGGTAGACGCAAGTAACTGCGAGCTGCATGCCACTCCAGATCCAGGCCACGACGCCCAGCTTGCCGAAGCCCAGCGTTACCAGCGTCATGCCCACATTTATACTGCAACACACAACATAGGAGTAAGTTTGTTGCTCCATATCTATATGATATATATTGAATTGTAGGAGTATCAGGTAAAATGAGAGAAGCAGGAGGCGCTGGCTACCACAAGCTGCATGCTGCCGTAGATTAGGCCACCTTATTAAAAATAGTCATCCGACAAAATATGGAGAAGATCAACAATTTATTCTGATAATGAAACTGTAATAATACAGATTTCCTTTCTCTTACCCCCCCTGTCATCATCATCATAACCATCAGCCTGGTTGACTCTAGTATTCTGTACAGGCCTCCTCTCCCTTTTTCCACTCGTTACTATCATATGGACACATTGTTTCCAGTCACTTTCTGATGTTGTCTAACCATTTTGCTGAGGGTACTCCCGAGGTCGTCACTCCAGTACTTTCTGAATCCACCTATCATGGGTAAATCTAGCGATGTACCCTGCATAGTTCAAATCAACGACATCTACAATTTTGGTCTGCTGTCTTATCCATTAATTCGTCTTCCATTCCTGTAATGAAATATTCAGCATTTTTGTTTCCAAAGCCCTTAACTTATTGCATTTTTATTTTTTAACTTGATTCAAACCTTTGTACTGCGAATATTTTATTGTAGTACTTTCACTACAATGCAATAATGAGTTATACTCATGGTCAATGTTCCCCCTAATTTTTTCATTGTGTGTGCAGCCCATCAATTTATATGTGCAAGAAAAAAAGAGGGAAGTAAAAAATTTAAAACACCAATAAAATAACACGAAGACCTTTGAACAAAGGATAATTCATGAAGTCTTTATTCGAAATACATAAGATAATATGGTGTTTCCATGTTCCGCACACATCTCAAAGAAAGGAACCTGAGAACCCATCATAAAATAGCAAATAAAATATATAATTGCGCAAAACAAAATATAGTTACAAGTTCCTTTCTATGAATGTGTGCGGACAATTTTTAACAGATGTGCGGCCGCACACGCGCACACCTTAGAGGTAACGTTGTTCATGGTCCACTTGACTGGGTATTCTCACCAACAAAGTACACTCCTGACTATTTGATAAATACGAGTTCATACCTTCAAACCAAACCAATTCCCTGTCAGGGTAAGCAGAGAGAAGAGAACACCAGAAATTATTATCGTGACACTCATCTTTCGCCTCATTCAAATCCATACACCTGCGTGGTTTCATTTCATTTGTCAAAGAAATTATCTAAACCTTTAACAACAAGTACGACAACTAACAACGAGTTACTTGCATAATCCAGTGGTTCTAAACTTTCCTGGCACTCTTCAATATGTGTCCATTATCATTACTATTTGATATTTATATATCACGCTATTTCCCTGACGGGGTACGAAGTGAACCAAATTTTCCTATCACAAAACATATCTTTTGCTTTAATATATTTAATATTATTAAGTGTATTACATTATTATTAAAATTGTTATTTATTATTATTATTTATTATTAAAAATTTGAAAAATAATATTTTTTTATTAAATTAAGAGAGATTTTCTTGAATTAAATTCCACATAACCATTTCCTAATCCTAAAAAAAATAATAAAAATCGTTAACAAATGGAAAAAAAGCAATGCATAAAATCAACTTTTCCTAGGAGCTAAGAAGTTTCACTTCTACCGCGCGAGAGTCTCACGCATCTGTTTTTTTTTTATTTTTTCTCTACATATTATCATTGTCCTCGCTCCCTGACAGCTCCCTCTTAAACTATCTGAAGTAATGGAGTAGTTTTACCTCCCCCTGTCGACGAGATCGTAGATGACGGTGTTGAGGAAGAGAATTATGAGAATGACCACGAAGATGTGGTAGATGGTGCGAATGTGCGGCACCTCCAGCAGTTCCGTGAGCAGGGAGTCCCGTGCCATAAACACCTTTCCATGGGTACGAGGACTTGGGGGACCCACTTTCTTTCCCTTGCCCTCCCCTTGTCCATGTCCTTGACTCTTCTCATGGCTGCAATATAAAAAAAAACTCATTTAAGACAATATGTAACTTATTTTAACACTTTATATATACAGTGAAACCTATACCTCATCCAAACTCAAACATCTATGTCGTCATGATAATAATTACATAAATAAAAAAACATCAAACAAGTGTTTTCTTAATTGATAAGAACATTATCTCAAGAATTTATTGAATTTCATAACATGTCAAAATAACAAACTAGCCGTGATTTCAGAATCTATCTTGAAACCAGGACAATCCCGATTAAATTGGGACGCACTGTAAGCCTAGCTTTATAGAGTATTTTTCTTGACTTAAATGTTTCTTTGAATGTAGCAGTTTATTAAATAATTTTGTTTGTTTAGCCCTTCCCTTACGGTGATAAAAATAATACGCGTGCTCCGGTGTTGGGTAGTGAGTACGCAATCAAAAATTAGTGATTTTAAATCGGAAAAATAAGAACATTCATAGATAATCCCCTTAATTAATTATAATTGAAGTTAAAAATTATAATAATTGAGATTTGTTTGCTGAAAACATTAAAAAACCATCTGGCAACGCTCACGGAACGGGCGTACGTCTAACCTATTTGCAAGCCTAGAAGCGACTAGTGGCGCGGAACG
The DNA here is from genome assembly GCA_949825065.1 of Odontocerum albicorne. NCBI lineage: Eukaryota > Metazoa > Arthropoda > Insecta > Trichoptera > Odontoceridae > Odontocerum > Odontocerum albicorne. The sequence continues at coordinate 7,003,860 of OX463840.1, read as the reverse complement.
TCAGTCGCATACCCCAGCGCTTACGCTTATGCTTGCGACGTTGAGACAATTCAGCTCCTCGCAATTCAGTCGAGTATGCAAGAGTGAGATGCGAATATAGTGTCACGCTTCCCGCATACTATTCACCTATCGTCAAGACGAGGCACTCGCAGCGTTTAAATGCGAATTTGTTTTCGATCTTTACAAAACACCTCGATGTAGTCGATAAATTCTGATTTTTTAAATCAATGCGTAAATATATTATGGAGGAATACCTAAAATCTTAACCTTGTATTTATTATATTTATAGAGATATTGATGGTTATTAGAAGCAACGTGTAGAAGATACCCAACACAGGGAAGGAAAGGTTAAAATCGCCTACAAACCATCACACTTTTTCCCTATCAAGATATATAGAGAGCCAAATACAGGGTGCGTTTTATGTTCCAGGCTGATGCTTTTTTTTTTGAATAACTTTTATATGAAACACCATCTTCAAATGTATATTTAATTGATTGATTATATGGTCTTTACCATTATGTATCAAATATAATGTCGGTCAAGTGGCCGCCTCTGGCCGTGGCGCAAACGCGTCAATCTTTTATGACCTACATTGGTTACGTTGTCGCCCAGAGTTTGCTTTATCTCTCAGTGTATGCAAATTTTCAAAATTATTCATTACACGCTGAATGATTGACTTGCTTAGCACATGATTTAAATAAAAAATAAACACGCAATTTTCTTCGCGTATTCACAATTGAACATATATATTTAAATAAAATGTTTTAATAATTTCAACACCTTGTTGCGGAGTTAGATGCTCCATAATAAATTGTTATTAACCAATTTCCAGGACTGTCAAATATAAACTGACAAATAACAGCCAAATCAAAATGGCGACCAAATAAAATCGGCCCGCAATATAAAACACACCTATAAGTATCTCAAGATATGTACTTCTTTCACCATCGCTACATTGATACTCTTGCCTTTACCTTTCCTTCTTTCAAAATGACATTCATTGGTATATGTATACTTTCTCAGACTTCTTTTACCACGACTTACACTAAAAACCTAAAATTCATTATATACGCTAATCCATATGACTTCTTTTATAGTTATTTTTTTTCTGGCACCATTTAGTGTCAATATTGCACAGTAAGTGACAGAAGATTTTTTAGTATAAAAATCACATACATACATACTATCACGCAATTTCCCTGTCAAGGCGGCACAGAGGACACAGTGCCTGATTTGTTTTTATCTCCACACAAATCCTTCTTACCCTCTTCTACATCCATTCACCTTTTCATACAACTTCTACAATTTCTCAGACTATCTACGTTTCCTTCTTTCAGAATATCATTCACTTGATCAACCATACTTTCTTATTCTTCCTCTCACACCTCTTCTACACTCTGTTTTGTTGATCTTTCTTCATTAATTCATTCCACATGCCAAAACCATCTCAGCGTGCTCTTTTGTCATCTTAACACAGCCTTAAGTTAACATTCAATATTTTGATCAAATGTTTAGTTCACCCATACTTCGCTTTGTGGACTATCTTTTAACAGAATTTTGCTATAAAACTAATACGTCATACATATTTAATAAAGGGTCTTTCAAAACGAACTTGTTTTTTAATCAATTTTTTTTAATTCTTGAGTAAAACACACAATTTGATTTGATTTCAAAAAACTTTTTATTGGTCATTGAAGTTTAATATATGACATTTAAACACAAAAAAACAATATCGGCCAAATGTCCACCTCTTGCAGCTCCACAAATGTCTACTCTTTTGTCAAAATTTTAGATGATATTTTGGCATAATTGCGGTTCTAACTCACCAATAACGCAAATAATTTCATCCTTCAGCTCAGGAATTGATCAGGGGTCATTCTTATAGACCTGGCTTTTCACGTAACCCCAGAGAAAATAGTCCAACGGTGTTAGATCACATGATCTTGGTGGCCAATTATGTTAACATCACCGTTTCCGGAGATTACAATACATAAAACAATTCAACAATTTGAACGCGTTGTTGTATTGTATACGACTCCATTTTTATAGATGTCCTGCATTACACTTCTCAAATGTCATAAGACCCAGGCAAGTTCGCGACACCATCTGTGTTTTATCCAAGAATTAAAAATACTGCTCAATTTGAAAGAACCTTTATGTACTTTACATGGAAAGAAAAAAAATCGATGTATGGTATTTTTTATTTATGGACAACATTTCAGGAATGTATTTCGTCCATAAAGCGAGGAATTGGTGTATTTAGGACAAGTACATGAAAATTGTGATTAACACATTAACTACTGAATAATTACTTTTCTTTAAAAAAATTAAAAAGCAAGTATAATTTATTGCCTGATAATCCTTACAAACCCTATTAGTACTGTAAGGCTACTCTGAGCTCACTTGTTTTTGAATTCCCCATTTTGAGCACCCACCAAAAGTTTATATGGGCGCTTATAGACATTTTCAGCACTGAATGTGTTAACAATTGAGACCACTTTGTCACAGGGCTTGCCTATTGAAGTGGTTCTCTATATCCACAAAATAGAAGGTTTTTAGCATTTTTTATACTTGTCATTCAACGGTTCGAATTTGCATTTATAGTAAAACAATGTCAATTTTAACTGCTGTGTTACGATAGTAAAAAAAATAAATTAGACTGCATCATTAAAAAATGCCATCTTTCTACCATGATGAATGGTGATTGCATCTGAATGAAATGATTTGAATGAATCAGGTCATATGTAAACCAGTTATACGGATGTAAGTGTTATGTACATATATGGCAACTAGCAGGCCTCTCTGAGTTTGTTGTTTGAGTCAAGCACAGGGGTCATCAACTGCCAGTCAGCTGAGCCATTTATTTGTAATTTGACAATAGAGGTTTGCAAATAAAATTTAATAACTTGCTATAACTAGAGTGAGTTAATCATAATTATAGATTTTTCTTAATGTTAGTTAATAATTACAACGGGTGAGAGTGATGTAAGTTGGTATTTAATTATAATGGGTGAGACTAATGTAGGTTGGTATTTAATTCTAATAGGTGAGACTAATGCAAGTTGGTATATAATTAATTTAATGGGTGAGACTAATGTAAGTTGGTATTTTATTATAATGGGTGAGACTAATATAAGTTGGTATTTAATTCTAATAGGTGAGACTAATGCAAGTTGGTATATAATTAATTTAATGGGTGAGACTAATGTAAGTTGGTATTTTATTATAATGGGTGAGACTAATATAAGTTGGTATTTAATTCTAATAGGTGAGACTAATGCAAGTTGATATATAATTAATTTAATGGGTGAGACTAATGTAAGTTGGTATTTTATTATAATGGGTGAGACTAATATAAGTTGGTATTTAATTCTAATAGGTGAGACTAATGCAAGTTGATATATAATTAATTTAATGGGTGAGACTAATGTAAGTTGGTATTTTATTATAATGGGTGAGACAAATATAAGTTGGTATTTAATTCTAATAGGTGAGACTAATGCAAGTTGATATATAATTAATTTAATGGGTGAGACTAATGTAAGTTGGTATTTTATTATAATGGGTGAGACTAATATAAGTTGGTATTTAATTCTAATAGGTGAGACTAATGCAAGTTGATATATAATTAATTTAATGGGTGAGACTAATGTAAGTTGGTATTTAATTTTAATTGGTGAGACTAATGTAAGTTGGTATTTAATTATAATGGGTGAGACTAATGTTAGTTGGTATTTAATTTAATGGGTGAGACTAATGTAAGTTGGTATTTAATTCTAATGGGTGAGACTAATGTAAGTTGGTATTTAATTCTAATAGGTGAGACTAATGCAAGTTGGTATATAATTAATTTAATGGGTGAGACTAATGTAAGTTGGTATTTTATTATAATGGGTGAGACTAATATAAGTTGGTATTTAATTCTAATAGGTGAGACTAATGCAAGTTGATATATAATTAATTTAATGGGTGAGACTAATGTAAGTTGGTATTTTATTATAATGGGTGAGACTAATATAAGTTGGTATTTAATTCTAATAGGTGAGACTAATGCAAGTTGATATATAATTAATTTAATGGGTGAGACTAATGTAAGTTGGTATTTAATTTTAATTGGTGAGACTAATGTAAGTTGGTATTTAATTATAATGGGTGAGACTAATGTTAGTTGGTATTTAATTTAATGGGTGAGACTAATGTAAGTTGGTATTTAATTCTAATGGGTGAGACTAATGTAAGTTGGTATTTAATTCTAATAGGTGAGACTAATGCAAGTTGGTAATTAATTTAATGGATGAGACTAATGTAAGTTGGTATTTAATTATAATAGGTGAGACTAATGCAAGTTGGTATATAATTAATTTAATGGGTGAGACTAATGTAAGTTGGTATTTAATTTAATGGGTGAGACTAATGTAAGTTGGTATTTAATTTAATGGGTGAGACTAATGTAAGTTGGTATTTTGGCTATGAATTGGTTTGATAAAATAATTTTCAGGATTCCATGTAAAGATTTCGCTTCTTTCGTATTTCCCGGCATGTAGATAGACAATCCCGGCATGTAGATAAACAAACTTTCAGTATTCTTTCCCCATAATAATTGTAATCTAAGTGTTATAAGAGTCTCGCTAATCATAATCATAATAATAATACACCACCTCAAGAATGCAATTTTTTTTAATTTATAAAAAAAAACATGTGTACAAGCACCGCATAAATTAAAAAAATAATAGTAAAAATTCTAAACATGTAAAAACATGATTGCTAAGAAATTAGATATTAAAATTCTTTTATCTTAACAATTTCAATGCTGAAAATGCCTATTGGCATTCATGTAAACTGTTTATTTTAATATAAAGTAGTTCTCCCATATACGAGGTTTTGTTTTCCACAATTTCAACTATCTGCAGTCAACTGTGGTCCGAAAAATATGACATTAATTGGAAAATTCCAACATATCATCAGAAGGCAAATACGAGTAGAAGCTTAAAGCTAATTTATTAACTTAATGTAATTTGCTACACCTCGTTTATCCCTCGTAAGGTTGAGTACAGCTCAATTGCTCAAATTTTGATTTAGAGAGAGTTAGTCCAAATTCATATAGTTGGTCTAACTATAAGAACACGTAATTCCATGTGAGTAACTTTACAGGAGAGAGCAAAAACGTCACAGTTTGTCCTATGTTAACTTAAACATTGTTTTTTAAATATATCTGATTGATAAAAAAACAATGTCTTTATCAATCAGATATATTTAAAAAACAATGTTTAAGTTTAACATACATAGGACAAACTGTGACGTTTTTGCTCTCTCCTGTAAAGTTACTCATACGGAGTTACGTGTTCTTATAGTTAGGCCAACGATATAACTTTTATTACAATATATTGTTATAATATTATATTTTTATAATATTTTAGTTATTAATGTTTCTCTCTAACTGTGTCTTATTTGTAAATTAAACTTTATCATAGATATCATGCCGTCATCTTGTCAGGGTAGGCAGAAATGAGAAAGCATCAGATTTTCCTATCGTGATACACATCTTTTGCTTCTTTTACATTCATACACCTTCTCACACAGTTCCTACGATTTCTGTCTTTTTGCATTTCCTTCTTTCAAACTGTCATACATTTGATCCAACCTAACTTTCCTTGGTCTTTCTTTAGCATACTTTCTATTCACATTTGCGCTGTATATTTTGTTTTGTTAGTCTTTCTTCATTCATTCGTTCTACATGTCCAAACCATCTCAACATTCTCCTATTCATATTATTTAACATCAGCCTTAAGTTCACATTCATCCCTTATCACTTCATTCTGTATTCTGTCACAAACCATCTTAGATTACCCTTGGTCATCTTATTTGACATCAGCCTTAATCCCTTCACATTAATCCCTTAACACTTCATTCTGTATTCTGTCACAAACCATCTTAGAGTACTCTTCTTCATCTTATTTGACATCAGCCTTAATCCCTTCACATAAATCCCTTATCATTTCATTCTGTATTCTGTCACAAACCATCTTAGAGTACTCTTCTTCATCTTATTTGACATCAGCCTTAATCCCTTCACATTAATCCCTTATCACTTCATTCTGTATTCTGTCACAAACCATCTTAGAGTACTCTTCTTCATCTTATTTGACATCAGCCTTAATCCCTTAACACTTCATTCTGTATTCTGTCACAAACCATCTTAGAGTACTCTTCTTCATCTTATTTGACATCTTTCACAATTTGATTAATTTGGAATGAAAAATCTAAAAAATATCCCATGAAATCCCATAAGGTTCTAAATTCCCACAATATCAAAAACTCATGAGAGAATCAAGATGACGTCAAATATAACTGAGAATATAGAAAACTATCAAAAATGACCAAGTCCGTCTGGATGTTTTTAATTATTTCAAGTTGTGGCTTGCTCGATTTGAGTTTGAGACCACTGATCCACAACACATGCTGTGTCTGATAGTGATTGAACTATGACTGTCACTATAAGCATAGTGACAAGGGCATGCCAGCTGATTGGGTGCACAAACACTGACTTATTTGAGTACACAAGCACTGGATGATTGAGTGCATGTGCACTCACGGAAATATGTATCGAGACATTGGCCGGGTCAGTGAGTCGCAGGAAGTGTGGGAACACTTAAGGTACAATAAAACCAAGGTTTAAACACTTAAACTTGAATAAAGCACACCCGAGTGCGCTTGTACCAAGATTCGTGATCCCAATATCAATTCTGTACCTCAAAGACGAACGTTTGAATTAATCGTTTAGTCAAACACTGTTTATTCCACTTTATATAATGGTATAACCCTACCGGTTTCAAGATTTTCAACTCATAATCAGATGAACATAGACAAGATTGAATTTTGTTCGAACTGATACCGACATACACGCTTCTAACAGTAAAAATTCAGATAAGGGATTGTGGGTTGAAGGAGGCAGGAGACAACTTCAGCAAGCCGCGGTGAGATCTTGGGAATATATGTGTTTGCCAGATGTTCATCCCAATGCACTGACTTGGATATTTCTAGGGCCTCTAATCTGTTCAATTTATTTCTGTTACTACTGATATGCAAGAATTTGGCATCATCGATAGAAAATATATGATTAAATCTTGGAAATATATGTGTTTTCCAGATGTTCATCCCAACGCACTGACTTGGATATTTCTAGGGCCTCTAATCTGTCCAATTTATTTCCGGTACTATCTGATATGCTAGAATTGGGCATCATCGATAGAAAATATATGATTAAATCTTGGAAATATATGTGTTTTCCAGATGTTCATCCCAACGCACTGACTTGGATATTTCTAGGGCCTCTAATCTGTCCAATTTATTTCCGGCACTATCTGATATGCAAGAATTGGGCATCATCGATAGAAAATATATGATTAAATCTTGGAAATATATGTGTTTTCCAGATGTTCATCCCAACGCACTGACTTGGATATTTCTAGGGCCTCTAATCTGTCCAATTTATTTCCGGTACTACCTGATATGCAAGAATTAGGCATCATCGATAGAAAATATATGATTAAATCTTGGAAATATATGTGTTTTCCAGATGTTCATCCCAACGCACTGACTTGGATATTTCTAGGGCCTCTAATCTGTCCAATTTATTTCCGGTACTATCTGATATGCAAGAATTAGGCATCATCGATAGAAAATATATGATTAAATCTTGGAAATATATGTGTTTGCCAGATGTTCATCCCAGTGCACTGACTTAGATATTTCTAGCATCTCTAATCTGTTCAATTTATTTCCGTTACTATCTGATATGCAAGAATTTGGCATCATCGATAATAAATATATGATTAAATCTTGGAAATGTATGTGTTTGCCAGATGTTCATCACAATGCACTGACTTGGATATTTCAAGAGCCTCTAATCTGTCCAATTTATTTCTGTTACTAGTGATATGCAAGAATTTGGCATCATCGATAGAAAAAGTATGTTTTTCACGGTGACAATGATTAACCATTTCAGAATAAATTAGAGGATTCGTTAAGGCGGATTTGTATTCAGGAAGTCTATTTTCAAAAGATCTTCCTGTCTTTCCTATATAGAAATTATCGCAGTCAGCACATAAAAGTTTATACACACCACTGTGGCTAAGTATTCCATTTTTGCCTTTCCCATTAAATAAGAGTTTCCGGAGATTAAAATTAATGTTAAAAGCTGGCTTTAAGCGACATGGATTTTTTTTTGTTAATTCGTATGTTTTTTATGAAAAGAACTTTACTCCATTTATAGGTATTCTTATTTGTTTGAATTGATTGTTGAAAAAAAGTATTAATAAAAGGAAATGTAAGGAATCAGAAGATATATGAATGTCAAAGGTAGGAAAGATATATTTTGCAAGAGTACTCTGCCTCTTCTGCCTACACTATCATGGAAACAGCATGATAATATGTACGTACGTAAAATTGAAGAACCGAGTCAGGTGACATATTATACAAATTGTTTAAGAAAGAAGAAAAAGCTAAGTGACTTGATTTTGTTCACACTTTCTATAGCTATAAAGTGCCAATGATTTGGTATTCTTCAACGGTTGCCATGTATTGTAAATTGTGGGACTATTTATTCACGAGGAACAATAAATATATTTATACTTTACGAAAAAGGAAGTATCGCTATATCTGCCTGTCGTCAGTGTGTAACATTTTCATATTGTAATGGCAGTATTTTTTATATGGACAGTAAGGCGAACGAATGCCTCCATTCTCGAAAGACTGAATCACCGACAGATTATCAACAATATGACTACGACAAGTCTTTTGGCATATTGCTCGTAACTAAAGAGACAGTTTAAAGAATCTTGTAGTTACTGAAAACGTTGAAGGACCAAGATAGTACTAAAACATTACAGAACAAATTGCTGTACCTATTAAAAATCACTCTAACTGGATGAATCTTTCTTTGTTACTGTTGTAGCTTGTACAGTTAGAGATGTTTTAATTAATGATGTTAATGGCATAGACTTTATCTAGAGTCATTTTCTGTCCCTATAATTCCAAACAGAATTGAAGCGACTTCGTGTAAATGGAGGGATTATCATTTATAATTCAAGATATAACTGAATGAAGTGTCGACGTATAATCTTTAAATAGGGTGTATCAAAAAAATATGTACACATTTGAAATGATTGAAAATTCAGTATTTATTAAGCTATATCTATGATAATATTAAAACTTCAAATTAAAGAAGATAAATGTATTTGTTTTTTTATTTGTCACAAATGCTCTAATTATGGCTTTTCTGGCATGCACTGCTGATAACGTGGAATCAAAAACTTTACGAACCATTCCTTTTATTTGGCTGCATTCTCTTTGAATTGTTGCTCATAATTCACTAAGGCCTCGGCCACAGGTAGGAGCCTCGCTTGGTGCTTAGATCTACGCTGCGAGTTAGGCGACATATCCTAGCAAACCAACGCACTGCATACTATCGCAATGGCCACACCGCACGCTTCGCGCCACGCTACATGACGATTAGTCACCGAGTGAATCTCCTAGCGAACAGACGTGTTGGTTATTTTACAAGATGGCGGAAGTTTTAATAACAGCTGTGTATAAAAGGGAGCCTTTGTGGAACCCATCGAGCAAATTATACAAAAATCTACCTGTAATAAAATCACTTTGGAATGAAGTTGCACAGGAAGTAAATAAAGATGGTAAGTTGTAATGAAATTGGTTAGTTTTGAGAGTGGCATCGTTTGTTGACTCAGCCGTTCCCAAATGTCAAATGAATTTGTGCGAAGCACTTTGGTGTGGCCAGGCATGAAGTCACCTAGTCCATTATTCACGTATCACCTAGCTTAGCACCTAGCGAAGCATTTTGGTGTGGCCTCGGTCTAACTGTTGTAGGTTTTGTACCATTTACTTTATTCTTGATGAGTCTTCATTAAAAAAATTGTAATTTATTTTTAACAAACACTGTTTATTCCACTTTTTTATGACGGTATAACCCTACCAGTTTCAAGGCTTTCACCTCATCTTCAGGGGAGTACAAGCAAGACTAAATGCTGTTCGAATTGGCACCGACATAGACACTTCAACGGTTGGAGGCGGGAGGGGTGAGGGGAAGGCTAGGTATAATTTCGGCCAGGAGCGGGGAGATTTTGGGGAAATAACTATTCAACAGATGCTCCGCTCGATATACTGACTTAGAAATTTCTAGGGCCTCTAATCTGTCCAATTTACTTCCGTTGCCGCTAATATGTAAGAATTTGGCATCATCGATAGAAAAAGTATGATTCTCACGGTGACAATGATTAGCCATTTCAGAATAAATTAGAGGATTTGTTAAAGCAGATTGGTGTTCACGAAATCTCTTTTCAAAAGATCTTCCTGTCTTTCCTATATAGAAATTATCACAGTCAGCACATAAAAGTTTATACATACCGCTGTTGCTAAGTATTCCATTTTTGCCTTTCCCATTAAATAAGAGTTTCCGGAGATTAAAGTTAGTGTAAAAAGCTGGCTTTATGTGACTTGGAATATTTTTGGTTATTTCATTTGATATATTTTTTATAAATAACCTTGAAACCGGTAGGGTTATACCGTCATAAAAAAGTGGAATAAACAGTGTTTGTTAAAAATAAATTACAATGTCTTTAAACCTCCACAACGTTAATGCCTTAACTATAAACAACATATCATTAAAAAAAGTTTATTGGCGTGAGATTTGGGGAGCGCGGCGGGTATTCAATGCTACCTCTACACCCAATCCACTTGTTTAGCAAATTTTCATCAAGATAGGCTCTCACATCATGACGGTAGTGGTGAGGTACATCATCTTACTGAAAATAAGAGTCCTCCTCATTCCTAAACTTTTCACGAATGCGCAGTATGACAAATTTCTGCATCAAGTTCAGGTAAACGGAACGGCATGAAAGAGGGGAGGCAATATTAAAAAAAGAACATGTCCAAATCAGAATGTTGGGAAATCGCAAAAAACTGTTTGCATTAAAAATATATGAAATAATAATTCATTGTAAAAATATCTGAAATCCTTAAAATCGCTTAAGGTGACTTGATTTGTTGTTTAAAATCGAATCATAATAATTAAAACAGTTATTCTAGTTTAAAATATGGACATGATCCTTTTTGTGTGAACAATTCTACTTTAATCTTTTTTGATTGAACAGGTCTGGGACATGATGTTTTTTGTTCAGTTTCAAAAATATTTTACAAAAAGTAATTGGGTAGATTAATTAAATTAAATAAATAAACAAGATTTACAAAATAAGAAGAAATATTGCTATAAATATATGTAGGTAGATAAAGCTGTATAATGACATTACACTGAACGTACGATTTAAAACTGACAGTTGATGTTGAACTGGTATGAAGTTAGACACAATTGGAAAGCTATGATTGGTCGATTCGGACATGATCTTTTTTGATTAGTTTAAAGCCTGGACAAGATTGTTTTTGAAAAAAATACTAGTTTTTTTATTATGATTTTAAAATGATTTATGTGATATTTTTTTATTAAAATGAAAATGTTAAACGGCTCCGTACCATCGATAAGAAAAAAAACTGTTTTATCAACTCGTTTTTTGTATCCGATGGACATGATCTCTTTTTTTAATGTTACCTCCTCAAGTGTGTACACATTGTTTTAAGACACCCTATAGTTGTTAAATGTTTATTTTATATTCAAATGCTGATTATTTACTCATTAGCATGTTATTTATTCTCAATATGATATCAGAGAACTGCAACCAGAGTATTTATGACTATTGAACTCATAATTCCAATTAGGTCTGCTATGTATGCAATTAATTTAAAAGGAATTTGCAAAACATACAGTTTCCTTGTTATCTATAATTGACGAGGACAAAGGTGGAAGAATGCCTTGATAGCAAAAAACATGTTTTGAAATTCTGACTGCTAATATTCTCGCATATTTATCTTTATTATGTAAAACTCTTCGTTAAAGTTGACAGAATAACTTCGTTAAAGTTGACAGAATAATAAAATTGACAGAATAACTCTTTTGACGAAGGAGTTTATTTATTAATTTAAAACTTGATCGTACCGCATTTAGAGGTGCATGGTCCCGCGGTAAAGCACTCGACTCCCGTGCAGAAGGTCGTCAGTTCGAACAACGTGCTGCGCTACTCTCCTCGAAAAACGCAGGTACTTTTTCCATCTAGTGTTTGATGGCATAAGGATACCTATGACTTCGGTCATATCTATTATTTTAAGAAGAACAAAAAAGGAAAAAGAAAAACGTATGCAATATGCATACATAATATCTCGCATTTTCTCTGCCGGGGTAGGCAGAGAGGACAGAGCATCAGACTTTCCTATCTCGACATACATCCTTAGCCTCCTCTACATCCGTTCACCTTCTCATACAACCTCTACTATTTCTCTGACTTTTTATGTTTCCTTCTTTCAGAATAAAATTCACTTGATTCAACCATACTTTACCTCGTCTTCCTCTCAAATGCCTTTCCTCACTATATGTTACATCTGTTTTGTTAGTCTTTCTTCATTCATTCGTTCCACATGCCCAAACCGTCTCAGCATGTTCTTCTTCATCTGACTTAACACATCAGCCATAAGTTCACATCCCTAATCACTTCATTCCGTATTCTATTATACATTGTTACTCCACGTATTCTTCTCAATGCACCCATTTTCACTATAATTATTCGAATCCTCTGTCTTTTTCCACATCCACGTTTAGCTCCCATACATCAAAGTTCCATCCAAAATACTATTGTGGACTATCAACTTGGCAGATTTTGATACTGTCCGGTTCAAGTATACATGTTTTAGTGCCCCAATTTCCTATCGCTACACGCCGTTCAATATTCCTCTTAACTCTTCAATCATCTGAGTAAATACTACACAGACAGCAAAATTCCTCAACTTGCTGCAATCTTTCATTATTCACACATATGTCGCATGGATTTTTTTAAATAGGATTCCAGTCTGGTTAACACTTAGGGCCTATAAAAACATATTTCTGGTTGGTTGGAAGAGATTGCCACATGGCAATAAGCTCGCCAGGCTAAAAATTAAAAACATGCAATATGAGGAAATTATTGTCAATTAACAATCTCTTCCAACTGGCCATACAATTATTTTACAATGTTTTGAGTGAAAGGTGAGGAATTCACATTATTGATGCAAAGAAAAAAACATATTGCATACGAAAATAAAAACAGGCAACAAAAATTGAAAAATAAAATCAATGTATTATATAATTTATTTAACAAGGTAAAATTCCATGGCCAGGATAGGTAAAGGAAGATTAAAAAAAAAGGATGAGGTAATGATTTAAATTTGGTTTTTGATCCAGGTCAACAATGGTGTAAGTCTTGTTTGTGCTCTCCTGAAGATGAGGTGAAAGCCTTGAAACCGGTAGGGTTATACCGTTACAAAAAAGTGGAATAAACAGTGTTTGATAAAATAAATTACAATGTCTTTAACCTGTACACCGCGTTAAAAATCAAATTCCACGAATCCTGTGGGCGGCACAATTTCGGCGTTTTTTAATTTCTAAGTTTAAACGCGTATTTGGTTTAGAACCACTGATATTTGATTACACCACCAAGTAAACATGACATTCAAGTAATTTTCTGATAATAAATAATAGTCATTACTCTTAAAGAGACTCGTTAAATAAAGGAAATAAACTAAACATTAAGTAAAACACACAAAGGAATGCTACAGATCAGATCACAGGCGTTTGTGCTTCTTCCCGCGAGGAACACGTTAAACCTCCACAACGTTATGCCTTAACTATAAAAAATACATTGTTATGTATACCATAGAGATATTAAAGTTTTTAGAAGCAATGTGTACTAGTTACACATCACAGGGAAGGAAGGGGTTAATACAGTAAAAATAATTAACAGAAGTTGATTCGTTCATCCACACATGTCCTCAATTGTCAGCAAGAATAAAGAAAATCATTTTGAGTTTGTTTGTTATATTGTGTTAACCTTATCTGTTACATGTCATGTCCATGTCATGCATATGTCATGTCCAAATTCTTATGCAAAACTAACATTATGTTAAAGGTATTATTGTATGCATTGCCTGACTGTTTATGACAAAGGGTCATGTGAAATGCAAGCCATGCAGAATTATTACTCAGGGCATTAACATAACTGACTTAGTTCATTTGAGAATATCGACAAAAGAATTTTATATCTTAGAAGCATGTTCATACTGCATATTCATGAAATTGAAAGAAAAATAATATCAGGCAGTAGAGTGAATGGTGGATTCCTTATCTGTTACATGTCATGTCTATGTCATGTCCAAATTCTTATGCAAAACTAACATTACGTTAAAGGTATTATTGTATGCATTGCCTGACTGTTTATGACAAAGGGTCATGTGAAATGCAAGCCATGCAGAATTATTACTCAGGGCATTAACATAACTGACTTAGTTCATTTGAGAATATCGATAAAAGAATTTTGTATCTTAGAATCATGTTCATACTGCATACTCGTGAAATTTAAAGAAAAATAATATCAGGCAGTAGAGTGAATGGTGGATTCCTTATCTGTTACATGTCATGTCTATGTCATGTCCAAATTCTTATGCAAAACTAACATTACGTTAAAGGTATTATTGTATGCATTGCCTGACTGTTTATGACAAAGGGTCATGTGAAATGCAAGCCATGCAGAATTATTACTCAGGGCATTAACATAACTGACTTAGTTCATTTGAGAATATCGATAAAAGAATTTTGTATCTTAGAATCATGTTCATACTGCATACTCGTGAAATTTAAAGAAAAATAATATCAGGCAGTAGAGTGAATGGTGGATTATACAACATGTTTACAGACCGGAGCATTTCAATCGAAATAAACCTGACTGTTTGTAATGGAATCTTGAATTCAACATTTAGGATATGCAAGTGAAACATGGAAATGACTTAAAAGTTATGAAAGTAAGATAAATGCGGTGGAAATGAGTGTTATGCAATAATAATTTATGACAGAATTACGTAAGGAAAAAAATCAGGATTTAAAGAAGAAACATTTATTTTTATAATAAAGGAATAATATGATGAGGTGTGGCAAAATTGAAAGAGGTGTGCCAGAATAGAATGAAGCACTTAGCGTATGTCCTTATAGGACGCGCTGATGATTTTGATTGTTTGGTATTTAAATAAAATACGTCAATTAGCAATGCGGAAGCAGAGAGTGAATGAATCGATGAATAATAAATAGTGATTAATGATCAATGATGCTTTATTTATCGGTAAGTAGGCACCCATACATTTCAGAACGGGCGCGGGAGTGCGCCCGCAATATATTTTTATCTCACTCCTGTGCGAGCAGAGATGGTCGATTGAAATATTGCAGACGTCGCGAATAATATTGTGGGTAGATAATTTGTTGGCGAAAACGGCGAGACAGCGTGATGCGTTCTCTTTCTACTGTGGAATGTATCGTAAATAGTATTTGCGGGTAAACAATTTCAATGTTTTGGTATGCGACCTTTGGACATATCCGAAGGTCGTTTCGCATACAGGCTAGAAAGTTTTGGACCTTAGTGGTACATATATACATATATATGTAGAGAGTTAAAAACGTTTGTATAGTAAAGAAAATGTAGCATGGTCCCTGGACATTTCACAAATTTGCTCCAACACAACCTTGTAACGACATTCAGTAATTTTAATCATTTTATCAACTTTAATATAAGCCTCGATTCTAGTAAATAGCGAGTTATTTAGGTAAATACATTACATAAAACTAACAATAATAATGCCAAATTGTTACAGATTAGCAAAAATATGTCAGTTTGTTAAAATCAAATAATATTTGGCGACGTTCGTTCGTCAAAAGTCACTACGTTAGTCTGCATTGCCTAGGGATGGGGTATAGGATAATTGGATTTTCGATTTTTTTTATACATAAAATTAAATGTTTGTAATTAGTATTAATTCATAGTGGATCTTGGCCTATTTAAAGATAGATACAAATCATACAATACATTAGAAAGACAGTATAATAAAAATTAGGAATTAAAACGTCAGTTTAGAGAAAAATAATTTTTCGATTTATAAAAAAAACGATTCGATTTGTAAAAAAAAAACATTTTACTCCACCCCTTTGAGACATGACATTTCAAACATCACAGGGACCATGCTACATTTTCTTGAGTGTAGTTTCTAATGAAAAAATGTATATGAAATCAATATAATTATTTAATTAACACAGTATTGTTTCAAATTTTGATAGCAAAAGCGGATTGTGTTTGTTGTATTAGAACATTTTCTGTATACTCATTGAATATACTCGTACTTAACTCGACAACACGCAATGGATGGCAAGATCTAAATTTGACCGAATAGCCCTTAACCCTTCCCTTACGGTGATAAAAATAATACGCGTGCTCCGGTGTTGGGTAGTGAGTACGCAATAAAAAATTAGCAATTTTATATCGGAAAAATAAGAACATTCATAGATAATCCCCTTAATTAATTATAATTGAAGTTAAAAATTATAATAATTGAGATTTATTTGCTGAAAACATTAAAAAACCATCTGGCAACGCTCACGGAACGGGCGTAGATCTAGTCTCGTTGCCAGCTCAACAGCTACTGCGGCGCGGCAGGGTTGGTGGCTAACTCGGGCGTGGCTTACACTTGCGAGGTTGAGATAATTGAGCTCCTCGCTATTCAGTGACGTATGCAAAAGTGAGATGCGAATATAGTGTCGCGCTTCCCGCATACTTTTCACCTATCGTCAAGACCCAAGATCGAGGCACTCATAGCGTTTAAATGCGAATTTGTTTCCGATATTCACGAAATACTTACGATGTAGTCGATAAATTCTGATTATTATTAATATTATTTTTTAAATCAATGCGTAAATATATTATGGAGGAATACCTAAAATCTTAACCTTGTATTTATTATATTTATAGAGATATTGATGGTTATTAGAAGCAACGTGTAGAAGATACCCAACCCAGGGAAGGAAAGGTTAAAACAAAAAAAAGATGGTATAAAGTGCTAAAGGAGAAATCAAACGATCACTTTCCACTGTAATTTTGTCTCTGGCAATGCTACAATTGATTGTGTGAACATTCTGCTTCTGGGTGAGAGGTGACTCATATCATTTTTGGTGTCAATCATCGCATTACTTCACCTTACAAATTTATTGATAGCTTTTAATTTCAACACAAACATTGTAATAATCATTTACAACATTGTATTGTACTGTTTTACATTTTCGTTGTATACAGAACAACACAGCGGGTTTATTGACAATTTGTTCATACAATCTAAAAAGATGTTGAAAAAGCCTTAAGCGAAAAGCAGACAAACTATTATTTAAATATATTGGGTTCCAATGTAAATCAAGCCCATAACACCCAGCTTATAACACCCAATCAAGCCCATAACAGACAGGTGTCCAATCAACTAAGCCATGGAGGTCGTCTCGTTGATGAAACGATCAAGTTATGCTACAATATTTCAACTTACAAAGAACTATAAATATCCGTGGCCTAGTTGGTAAGATCCCCAGGTTGCAAGGCTGAAGTCTAATCAAATAAGCCATGGAGGTTGTCTCTTTGATGAATTGATCAAGTTTTCCTACAATATTTCAACTTATAGAGAAATATAAATATCCGTGGCCTAGTTAGTAAGACCCCCAGGTTGCACGGCTGACGTCTAATCAAATAAACCATGGAGGTTGTCTCTTTGATGAATTGATCAAGTTTTGCTACAATATTTCAACTTACAGAGAAATATAAATATCCGTGGCCTAGTTGGTAAGACACCCAGGTTGCAAGACAGGCGTCTAATCAACTAAGCCATGGAAGTCGTCTCTTTGATGAATCGATCAAATTTTGCTACAATATTTCAACTTACAGAGAAATATAAATATCCATGGCCTAGTTGGTAAGACACCCAGGTTGCAAGCCTGCCATCTAATTAACTAAGCCATGGATGTCGTCTATCAAGTTTCGCTACAATATTTAAACTTACAGAGAAATATAAGTATCCGTGGCCTAGTTGGTAAGACACCCAGGTTGCAAGACAGGCATCTAATCAACTAAGTCATGGAGGTAATTGATCAAATTTTGCATCAATTTTTCAATTTACAGAGAAATATAAATATCCGTGGCCTAGTTGGTAAGACACCCAGGCTGAAAGACAGGTGTCTAATCAACTAAGCCATGGAGGTCGTCACTGATAATTGATCAAGTTTTGATACAATATTTCAACTTACAGATAAATATAAATATCCGTGGCCTAGTTGGTAAGACACCCAGGCTGAAAGACAGGTGTCTAATCAACTAAGCCATGGAGGTCGTCACTGATAATTGATCAAGTTTTGATACAATATTTCAACTTACAGAGAAATATAAATATCCGTGGCCTAGTTGGTAAGACATCTGTCAAGTTCATCTTCCAATCCAGGAGTTACAGGTTCCATTCCATATTCATTCTCCAGTCTTTTTATTTAAATTTCTCATACAAGTCACTTATTGTAATTAATATTCATTCTCTGCTTACAAAATCATATCATCAGTATAAAATATATTTTATACTTATCAGAAATTGACTTAAGACCGTAGATATACTTTGACATATAATATTTTGTGTCTTAGGCGGCCGATCTAAACAACGTATGTTTTAGAATACCATGACCTGTGATTAGGCCAAACCGAGCAGATAGTGCCATAAAACGCGGAGATAACATTCCGGCTGACCTACTGCTGATAGTGGCAACACTCACTGTTTGACGAAAGTACCACATTATTAGACACCTCATATCTCCACAAATACTATTACAGAAGATGTACAAAAATCAGGGCTAACTGAAGTTTCATATTATAAAAAAAATCTCAACATTGTGGCATTCTATTATATTTATAGTCTATTTTTTATTGGTTTTGTCGATAACAGAGTGTTTTTCATCGTTTTATAATTTTTTTGTCACCATTTTTGTATAATATTTAATTGATTAAATATCTTTATTATCGGTTAATGTTTAAATATCTTTATTATCGGTTAATGTTTATGTATCTTTATTACCGGTTAACAATATTAAAAATGATAATTACTATGCGTATCCAGAAAGTAAGTGTACTGAGGCTCTCACGACCGGATGGATTTTATTTTCGACATGTTGGCCACACTTCCGTGTAGCCTGACCCTTCCCCTCCGCAACGAGACCGGTTCGAGGTCAGTACGTTGAGAAGTGTCGACGCGACAACACGTTTTGTGAAAAATGCCAATCCAATATCCCGCCAAGTGCGAAATACGCGGCGTCATCCGTTATCTCGTTTGGAAGGGAAAACCTCCGGTTGAGGTTTATTATGAGGTAAAAACTGCATATGGTGATAAAGCTATGAATCGTACGAGTGTGTACAAGTGGTGTCGCGAGTTTAAAAACGGTCACGTCACACCTCTTCAACCTCCGCCAAAAAGTTCAAAACCACAATTTCAGCCAAGAAAATCATGGCATCCGTGTTTTGGGACTGTCAAGGCATAATTTTAATTGAATATATAGTATGCCTCAAGAGGAGACCATCAACTCTGCAAGATACTGTGAGACCCTAAAAAAATTGCGGAGGGTGATTCAGAACAAGAGGAGAGGCATGCTGACAAAGGGAGTCTGCCTGCTCCACGACAATGCCAGACCCACACGGCCAATGCCACGAAGGAACTGCTCGCCTCGTTTAAATGGGATGTCCTGAACCGTCCCGCGCATTCCCTTGACCTAGCACCTTCAGATTACTATCTCTTTACCTCCCTGAAGCTGCACATGGGTGGAAAAAGATTTTCAACCGACGAGGACGTAAAGGAGTAGGTGGAGAAGTGGATGGAGGGGTTGGCGGGAAACTACTTCGAGGAAGGCATAAAAAAGTTGATACCCCGCTTCACCACCTGCATTGAGAGGAATGACGACTATGTCGAAAAATAGCTTACATATGTACTACGGTAACCACGTAATTTTTTTGTTTAAATAAAAAAAATTGTAACCTACAAAAATTCAGTACACCTACTTTCTGGATATGTCTCGTATTAAAAAACATTAAAGTATATGATATAATATCGACCTCTGTTGCCTAGTTGTTAAACCATGTCATCTAACCAGGGAGTTCGATTCCTGTTGATATCAAGATTTTTCAAAAAGTATCCCAATCTGGTTTTCATTGAAGGCTTGTTTAAACACCTTTGTGATTCTTCTTCCCAGTGTCATGTCAGGTCCCCCCAACGTTGAATATCACCTGAAAGTAGGCATCTTTATCCCCGGCAGCCCGAAAAAGATCCTCAACGCTCTTCATACCAGTCCAATCACGTACTCGTATATTGCGGTGCCAGGAGATTTGCCTTTGTAATTAGTTGGAAGAAATTGTCAAATGGCAATAAATCTACCAGATAGTACTGTATATATATGGTAATAAAAAAATTATCGATTCATAAAAGTAACGATCTCAGTTACTAAGTAAAAGATGCCTGTATCCAGCCTAGGGCTATGGGTGCAATTCTCGCTGGGACCCAATTTGTTTTTTAATAGGGTTCCAGTCTAGTTTTCGTTTAAGGCTTGTTTTAACACCTTCTAGTTGGTTGTAAAGATTGTCACATGGTAATATACTTGAATATGAAATAACATTGTAATACGATACAATATAAATATTTGATATTGTTTACTAAAAATCTCTTAAATTTTTTGTATGCTCTTTGTTGTTTTATGAAAATACTAAAAATTCTGCATTTCATTGGAACAACCCATGGACATAAAGAAAATAAGATCCCCGCTATTACGTGGGTCGTCCAGAAAGTAAAGAACGTTTTGGCATAATTAAATAAAAACGAACGATATCAACACAAAACTTTATTTACAAAGTCACAGTACTTTACTCTATTTTTCAATGTAGTCGCCATAGATGTCAAGGCACTTATTGTAACGTGGAACCAATTTTTCAATTCCGATGTTATACTTTTCTACCACCAAAGATTTGAGCCAAGATGTCACTTCTTGTTTGAGGTCTTCGTCGTTTGCGAACTGTTTTCCACCCAAAAATTCTTTTTGTTTCGGGAATAAGTGATAGGTCTCGGAGTGTATTGTGTGTCCTCTTGGCATAAACTCCACGTGGATCAAACCCTTTCGGTCCCAAAAAGCTGTTGCCATCACTTTTCTGTTGTTGAGATTCGGTTTTTCTTTTCCGAGCTCACATTTTTTTGTAGCCAAGGTGCTCTGTCACTATTTCATGTAGGAGCGATCGTGAAATTTGTGGGAAAGATTCATGTACTGTGTTTAAAGTTGCCTATAAATCTCGATAGGCCGAACATTTTGTGGATTCAGAAAACGAATGGCACTACGCACTTCATATTTGGCGGGATTTTCGATGGGCGCAGCCATTTTGAAAGGTTACAGAACAAAGACGCATGACCGTTCAGCAACAAAACTCGACAAGCGAGGGAAGGAGCTAACTGGCGTGCATACGATCGCGGTAGTGGGGAATCGGCGCAGGGCATGGTGCGCAATCGTTCTTTACTTTCTGGACGCGCTTAGTATTTATTTCTCAATGTGCAACAATATTTTCGCAGATTCAGCAATGTCCTGAGAAAGGTGACATTCCTTCCGTGTATGTGTAAGAACTTTAAAATAGCAAATTACTTCCACTCATCTAGCAATGCATTTTAGGTGCCTAAAAATATGATGTATTAGGCCAGGGGTCGGCAAACCGCGGCTCGCGAGCCGTATACGGTTCTTTTCATTTGCATTTTCGACTCTTCAATTCCAGCTTCACCGAGGCAAGGAACTGTGAAGCAGCAAATTCACAAATCTGACCACCCGCTTGGAAGAGCTCGAAAGAGAAAATTCCAATTTGATCAGCATAAGTAGACAGCTGCAAAACAAATGCCTAAAATTGAAACAATTATATTTGATACATGGAATAGTTTGCCTGGAACATATGACACGATATAAGAACTACTCGTAGCATTTGCCATTCTCACAATCTTTGTCTCTCCTACTCGTATATACGCGAACAAACATTCTCTTCCATGAATCAAATAAAAAATAAGTTAAGAAGTACATTAACCGACGATAATTTACAATCATGCCCAAAATTGAAAACAAGTAGTGTCTTGCCAGACATAGCAAAGCGATGCGAGGCCACCGTTCTAACTAGTAGACTTTATAAACCCCAAAAAGTGTTTTATTACTGTTTAATTATTTAGGTTTTCTTGTTGAATAAGTAGTGCACTGATCTACTGAAGCTTATAACTCCCATATACTCGTATAATATTCTATTTAAATAAAAATCTTGATTTTATCTCGCTTTTTTTCGTCATTAATATTAACTATATATAGCTACAGGGAAAATTAGTGTTTACGGCTCTACGAAAATGTTGAGATTCTGTTTACTTAATATTTGGCTCTTCTCACTAGAAAGTCTGCCGACCCCTGCCTTAGGCCAAAAGAAGTGTTCATCCTTTTAGTACTAAGTATATTCCCTATATTTTTTCTCTCTTCTGATAAATAATATGGTCAATCTTCTTATATGCTCCAGATCATTTATGAATCATGAGAACCATTTTTCTTATGTGCTCCAAATTATTTATGAATCATGAGAACCATTTTTCTTATGTGCTCCAGAGCAATTATGAATCATGAGAACCATTTTTCGTATGTGCTCCAGAGCATTTATGAATCATGAGAACCATTTTTATTATTTGCTCCAGAGCATTTATGAATCATGAGAACCATTTTTCTTATGTGCTCCAGAGCGTTTATGAATCATGAGAAACATTTTTCTTATGTGCTCCAAATCATTTATGAATCATGAGAACCATTTTTCTTATGTGCTCCAGAGCGTTTATGAATCATGAGAACCATTTTTCTTATGTGCTCCAGAGCATTTATGAATCATGAGAACCATTTTTCTTATGTGCTCCAAATCATTTATGAATCATGAGAACCATTTTTCTTATGTGCTCCAGAGCATTTATGAATCATGAGAACCATTTTTCTTATGTGCTCCAAATCATTTATGAATCATGAGAACCATTTTTCTTATGTGCTCCAAATCATTTATGAATCATGAGAACCATTTTTCTTATGTGCTCCAGAGCATTTATGAATCATGAGAACCATTTTTCTTATGTGCTCCAGAGCATTTATGAATCATGAGAACCATTTTTCTTATGTGCTCCAAATCATTTATGAATCATGAGAACCATTTTTCTTATGTGCTCCAGAGCATTTATGAATCATGAGAACCATTTTTCTTATGTGCTCCAAATCATTTATGAATCATGAGAACCATTTTTCTTATGTGCTCCAGAGCATTTATGAATCATGAGAACCATTTTTCTTATGTGCTCCAGAGCATTTATGAATCATGAGAACCATTTTTCTTATGTGCTCCAAATCATTTATGAATCATGACAACCATTTTTTATTATATACATTTTTCTTATGCTCAGAACTGTTTATATGTACACTTTGTATAGTCTCACTTATAAATTGAAATACATCACATAGTAAGCAGCTGGCGTCGTTTATCATAATCAAGGCAAAGCTGCAAGTGGGGATAAACTCAAAAATGTGTTGAAATTCATAATGGAGCCTGTTATTACAAAATTTTATAAAAACAATCACTTCAATACGAGCAATTCAATTAAAACAATTAACGAAAATAGTGTTATCAGAGATAACAAGTATCTCTGTAGACAACAAAAATATTTGTTTATCTGTGAATATAAGTAATTAATTTAATCCACAGGTTGCAATCAATCAGTGGATTATTGTCAGTGTGATACGATCAACTAAATAACTTAATACAGTAATAACCCAATAGTCTGAGATACTCGCGGATCACATTTATTTGGATTTTCTTAGACCAAATTCATTTTATATGGAGGGTGAAGAGATAACGTATCAATCAACAATTCCCGGGGCTAATCAACAGATGGCACCACTAATAACAAATCCATACCATTCTCAATTAGTACCAATCTTTAGAAGTTACGAGTCAAACTTTCATGACATTCCGACATTGTGTCATTAAGTTACAGTGGTTTTAGTGACGCTACTTTTGCTATTTTCAAAACAATGGAAAAAAACGAATTACGTGTGTTGATAAAACATTGCTTTTTAATGGGAAAGAAATACCGTTCAAACTCAGCGATGGCTTAAAAAGTGTTATCCGGGCTCTGTTCCGTCGAAAACAACTATTTGTCAGTGGTATGCTGATTTCAAACGATGTTGAACGCTCTGGTTATCCAAATGAGGCTGTTACACCAGAAAACATTAAAAAAAACTCAAAATCGTGATGGAAAATCGCAAAGTAAAGTTGCGTGACATAGCTGACATCCTGAAGATATTATTTGGTAGTATTTACACTATTTTCCATAAACATTTGGTCATGAAAAATCTTTTTTCGAAATGGGTGCCGCGTTTGCTTACAATGGAACAGAAACAACAACGCATCGATGATTCAGAGCGCTGTTTGGCACTGTTTACGCGAAATAAACAGGAGTTTTTGCGTCGGTATGTGACAATGAATGAAACTTGGATCCACCACTATACTCTGGAATCAAATCGGCTGTCAGCTGAGTGGAGAGCAGCCGGCGAAAGTCGTCCGAAGCGACCGAAAACTCAACAGTCGGCTGGGAAGGTATTTGGGTATGCGCATCGTATAATATTCATCGATCACCTTGAAAAGGGAAAAACCATCAATAGCGAATATTACATAGCGTTATTGGAGCGTTTTTAGGCAGAAATTGCAAAAAAACGGCCCCATATGAAAAAGAAAAAAGTTCTCTTTCATCAGGACAATGCACCGTGTCACAAGTCGATGGTAACGATGGCCAAATTGCATGAGTTGAACTTCGAATTACTTCCGCACCCACCATATTCTCCAGATTTGGCCCCCAGCGACTATTGGCTATTCGCAGACCTCAAAAAGATGCTCCAGGGAAAGAGATTTGGCTCCAATAAAACGCCTATTTTGAAACCAAAGATAAATCGTTCTACACGGCTGGCATAGAAAAGTTAGGAAAGCGTTGGAATGAATGTATCGCTATAGAAGGAAACTGTGTTGATGAATAAAGAAGAATTTTGGCAAACAAATGTTGTTTTAGTAGTTAGTCCCGGGATTTATTGATCGATGTGTTACATACATAAGTAGAAATTTTATTTCTTAATGTTTCATTTATCAAAATCAGTTTCCATTCTAGAAAAGGATATATTTAAATTCTAAAATAAGATATGTACGACATCAGTATGAATGCCAGCAGATTAATGATATCTGAAAAATATTGATTGAAAATACTTGAATAAGGACGAAAATTTTTTTTGTTGAACAAAAAATAGATTTAGAAAATTTTCAACTGTTTTGTAAAAGATATACACCACTTGTTCTATTGAAGACATTTTGTAATCCGTTCCGGAACCCCATTCCAAATTTTAATTTGACTACTACCGTGACCTAGATGGGATAACTGTTTGACTTCTATCCTGGGGGTTTCGGGCTCAATTTCTTGATGGAACACAATTTTTTTTTTAATCTGGTTTGTCACTATACTTGAGAAAATGTAGGATGGTTCCTGTGACATTTGAAATTTCATGTCTCAAAGGGATGGGGTAAAATCGTTTTTTTTTTACAAATTGAATTGTTTTTTTTTATAAATGGAAAAATTGTTTTTCTCTAAACTGACGTTTCAATTTCTAATTTTCATTATACTGACTTTCTAATGTATTGTATGATTTGTATATATATTTAAATAGGCCAAGATCCACTATGAATTAATACTAATTACGAACATTTAATTTTAGGTATAAAACAATCGAAAATTCAATTATCGAATACCTCATCCCTAGCCAATGCAGACTAACGTAGTGACTTTTGACAAACGTCACCAAATATTATTTGATTTTAACAAACTGCCACATTTTTGCTAATTTGTAACAAGATGTATTAATTTGTCATTATTGTTAGTTTTATGTAATGTATTAACCTAAATAACTTGCTATTTATTAGAATCGAGGCTTATATTAAAGTCGATAAAATAATTAAAATTACTGAACGTTGTTACAAGGTTGTATTGGGGAAAATTTATGAAATGTCACAGGGACCATGCTACAGTTTCTCAAGGATAATGCCAGTAAACAGAAATTGACTAATGGCAATAAACCTGTCAGGTTATGTAGAGTATACTATTGAAAGGCAATATACATTTTTTACTCATATTTATTTACTATCTTGCAAAAGTTTTGCAAAATCATAGTGTAACAAGTTAAATAAGTCCATTGTTTAGAGTTCAACAGTATCTCACTAATAAACAACTCGGGTATTGGTTCTAGTGAGGGAGTTGCGAAGATAAAGATCAAACCAATTGAAATATTCCTTGAGAAAACAAACATTAAAGCTGTACCATTTTCTTAAACCTATAAATAAGATACAGTATTAATATTTTTATCTGTCTCGATTGATAAGCTATTAAAATAACATATATTTTACGACAATTATTCGATTTATCAAAATTGTTTTCATAATAAAGATAATTAGTTTTACTTCTTGTTATATTCAAGATATTTTACGACAATTAAATTACAGATATTTTACGACACTTTAATTACAGATATTTTACGACAATTATTCAATTTATAATTAGTTTTCCTTCTTGTTATATTCAAGAAATTTTACGACATTTAAATTACAGATATTTTACGACACTTTAATTACAGATATTTTACGACAATTATTCAATTTATAATAAAGATAATTAGTTTTCCTTCTTGTTACATTCAAGCTATTTTACGACAATTAAATTACAGATATTTTACGACAGTTAAATTACAGATATTTTACGACAATCATTCCATTTATAATAAAGATAATTTGTTTTCCTTCTTGTTATATTCAAGAAATTTTACAATTAAATTACATATATTTTACGACAGTTAAATTACAGATATTTTACGACAATCATTCCATTTCTAATAAAGATAATTAGTTTTCCTTCTTGTTATATTCAAGAAATTCTACGACATTTAAATTACAGATATTTTACGACAATTAAATTACAGATATTTTACGACAATCATTCAATTTCTAATAAAGATAATTAGTTTTCCTTCTTGTTATATTCAAGAAATTTTACGACAGTTAAATTACAGATATTTTACGACAGTTAAATTACAAATATTTTACGACAATTATTCAATTTATAATAAAGATAATTAGTTTTCCTTCTTGTTATATTCAAGAAATTTTACGACAATTAAATTACAGATATTTTACGACAGTTAAATTACAAATATTTTACGACAATTATTCAATTTATAATAAAGATAATTAGTTTTCCTTCTTGTTATATTCAAGAAATTTTACGACAATTAAATTACAGATATTTTATGACAGTTAAATTACAGATATTTTACGAAAATCATTCCATTTCTAATAAAGATAATTAGTTTTCCTTCTTGTTATATTCAAGAAATTTTACGACATTTAAATTACAGATATTTTACGACAATTAAATTACAGATATTTTACGACAGTTAAATTACAGATATTTTACGACAATCATTCCATTTCTAATAAAGATAATTAGTTTTCCTTCTTGTTATATTCAAGAAATTTTACGACATTTAAATTACAGATATTTTACGACAATTAAATTACAGATATTTTACGACAATCATTCCATTTCTAATAAAGATAATTAGTTTTCCTTCTTGTTTTATTCAAGATATTTTACAACAATCAAATTACATATATTTTACGACAATTAAATAACAGATATTTTACGAGAATCATTAGATTTATCAAAATCGTTTTTATAATGAAGATAATTAATTCTCTTTTTTTCTGTGCATCTGGGATCCTTAGAATTTTCTATACATCTGGGACAACATCTGAGGTGAACTGGGAGGTCACGGGTTTCATTCCCGATGGAACTTAGTTTTTAAAAAAATGAAATTCTCTATGGTTTTCACTTTTCGTTTGATGAGATCGTCACATGGAAATAATACAGCCAGTTTGTATTGTATACAATGGAAGTGTGATGCAATAAGTAACGATTATTGAAAACAATAAAAATAAGAAAACTATCATATTTTGGACGTGTCATGTGCCAACATAATTTCATCCAGAAATTTAACAGCATAATAGTCAACATTCTATGATGGATGAGAGACACTAAAAACATCTAAATTAGTATTCAGCATTGTTAAATGTATACAGTACAACTTGGAGGGTTTATTGCCATATGGAAATCTCTTCCAATCAACTATACTTGATAAAATGTAGGATGGCCCCTGTGACATTTGAAATATCATATCTCAAAGGGATGGGGGTAAAATCGCATTTTTTTAGAAATCGAATCGTTTTTTTTATTTATTTTATCCAATAATCGTACATCCCATCCCTAGCCAATGCAGACTGACGTAGTGACTTTTGACGAACGTCGCCAAATATTATTTGATTTTAACAAACTGCCATATTTTTGCTAATTTGTAACAAGATGTATTAATTTGTCATTATTGTTAGTTTTGTGTAATGTATTAACCTAAATAACTTGCTATTTATTAGAATCGAGGCTTATATTAAAGCTGATATCGAGGCTAATAAAATGCATATACTCGTATATGTATGTGTGTAACTTTTTTTAACAGTATTTTTTTTACTTTAAAATATTCCATTTAAAGTTTGGGAAATATTTGTACCGTATTACACTATTAATGTTTACAATACAATCTGGCAGGCTTATTACCATGCAGCAATCTCTTCCAACTAAATAGAATGACGTTAACGATGCCTGAAGTGGAATCAGAATGAAAACCCTTTAGCCCTTCCTTCCCTGTGATGTGTAAGCACACATTGCTTCTAAAAACTTTGATATCTCTATAAATATAATAAATACTGGGTTCAGATTTTAGGTGTTCCTCCGTAATACAATTACGCATTGAATGAAAAAATAATATTAATAATAATTAGCACTTATCGGCCACATCAGATATTTTGTGAAAATCGGGAATAAATTCACTAATACAATCAAACGTGTGCCAATGTGTGACGTAGGTATATTCATTCTAAAAAACCACTATGGGTGAAGATGCGACGCTATTCACGTCTTAATCTCACTCTACTTCGGTATATGGGAACGCAAGAAATAGAATCTCAGTTCTTTAGTAGCTCTCGGGCATCCATTTGAAGTGGTCTCTTCGCCCGTTTTGTGAACGTCGGCCGATGTTTTTTTTTTCATGTTTTCAGCAATTAAATTTCAATTATTATCACTTTTGACTTCAAATTTTATTAATTTAAGCGATTGGCAATGAATATTCTTATTTTTCCGATTTTAAATCGCTCATTTTTACACGTGTATTTGATGTGTATTGATTACACAGCACGGGAACGCGCGGATTTTTTTAGCACAGGAAGGGAAAGGTTCAATGTATCAAAGGGAAGCGACCCCCAGGGTTGAGAGACAGGTATTTTACCAATTAGGCTACGAAGGTCATCATAGGGATGGGTAATATATATTTGCGCACTTAAAATCAGTATCCACATAGAAAAGTGGACTTATTAAAAAATGGTTGAAATGAAAAATAATATTAAATCTTTCAAGTCTTGTTTTCGTAATATAATAAGTGAAACAATAAATACTGGAAATATTTCTCACCTCTTGTGTGAATAGTAATTATTGTTATTATTGAGCTGTGCTGAGGACAGGTTGTTGAAGTCGACTTGTTTGACCTCTTCGATGACTTGGCTGGCGAGTTTCCTCACACTCTTCTCCAGTTCCTTTTTCAGGTTCTCGTGTACCAACTGAAAGATAAATTGTAACATGGTCATAAAAAAACAGGTCCGACTACTTAAAGACATTTGTTTCACATCACCTGTCATTATAAGAGAGCTTCGAATTATTTATGTTAGTCGGCTTCTAATAATAATAATAATAAAATAACAATTTATATAGCACTGTTTAGAGAGCAGACTCTCCTTAACCCTTCCCTTACGGTGATAAAAATGAAACGCGTGTTCCGGTGTTGGGTAGTGAGTACGCGATAAAAAATTAGCGATTTTAAATCGGAAAAATAAGAACATTCATAGATAATCCCCTTAATTAATTATAATTGAAGTTAAAAACTATAATAATTGAGATTTATTTGCTGAAAACATTAAAAAACCATCTGGCACCGCTCACGGAACGGGCGTAGGTCTAGTCTCGTTGCCAGCTCAATAGCTACTGCAGCGCGGCAGGGTTGGGGGCTAACTCGGGCGTCGCTTACACTTCCGAGGTGGAGACAATTGCGCTCCTCGCTATTCAGTGACGTATGCAAAAGTGAGATGCGAATATAGTGTCGCGCTTCCCGCATACTTTTCACCTATCGTCAAGACGAGGCACTCGCAGCGTTTAAATGCGAATTTGTTTCCGATATTCAGAAAATACTTACGATGTAGTCGATCAATTCTGATTATTATTAATATTATTTTTTAAATCAATGCATAAATATATTATGGAGGAATACCTAGAATCTTAACCTTGTATTTATTATATTTATAGAGATATTGATGGTTATTTGAAGCAACGTGTAGAAGATACCCAACACCGGGAAGGAAAGGTTAACCTTTCTCTTCCTATGCTAAAAAATCCGCGCGTTTCGGTGCTGTGTATTCAATACACATGTAAAAATGGGCAATTTAAAATCGGAAAAATAAGAATATTCATAGCTAATCGCTTAAAATAATAAAATTTGTCAAAAGTCAAAAGTGATAATAATTGAAATTTAATTGCTGAAAACATGAAAATACCCATCGGCCTACTTTCACAAAACGGGCGAAGTGACCACCTCGAACGAAAGCCCGCGAGCTACTGAAGCGAGCGAACTGAGATTCTATTTCTTGCGTTCCCATATACCGAAGTAGAGTAAGAGTGAGACGTGAATAGCGTCGCTTCCTCACCCATAGCAGTTTTTTTAGAATGAATATATCTACGTCACACACTGGCACAAGTTTAATTGTATTGGTGAATTTATTCCCGATTTTCACAAAATATCTCTGATGTGCCCGATAAGTGCTAATTATTATTAATATTATTTTTTTCATTCAATGCGTAAATGTATTACGGAAGAATACCTAAAATCTAAACACAGTACTATATTTATAGATATATTAAAATTTTTAGAAGCAATGTGTAAAGTTACACATCACAGGGAAGGAAGGGTTAAGGATGCTCTAAGTCTGAATTCGAAACCACTGTTATTGACAGATAAAAAATATTATAAAATAAATGTACAATATATAAGTTGGGTGTTAGGATAGGAAGGCGAAAGCTGTGACCATTAGATTAAGTACTTTCCCGCATCTGCATATTTAAAAAAAACATATTTGGTAAGAAAACCGCGGAAAATTTACCAAAGGAAGACAAATTACAAAAAAAAACTATAGATCTTCGGATATATATTAGTAACTTATTCGGTTTTAGATGAAGTGTAGTGTATGTGTTTATATATAATCTTAAATTTTGATAAGACCTTCCAAAAAGGGTTGTCTTAAGTGCTTCCCACACATGCCAACCATATCTACACATGCCAACATCCATATCTACACATGCCAACCATATCTACACATGCCAACATCCATATCTACACATGCCAACCAAATCTACACATGCCAACATCCATATCTACACGTGCCAACCATATCTACACATGCCAACATCCATATCTACACATGCCAACCATATCTACACATGCCAACATCCATATCTACACATGCCAACCATATCTCTAAGCACTCAGAAAGGCATACCATTCCATGTCACAGAACTAACAATGGGAAAGGTCCTGTCATAATACCCCAATGAATTCGATGAAGATGAAATCGGCCTAAAAGTTCTACTCTCTGAAAGAACACATTCAAAAGACACGATGGAAACATTCTGAGAAAGCTTCAAATGATTTGTTAGGCAGCTACTAAGAACTAGAGAAACAATGAAATGAGATAAAAAAGGGCTGAATAAAATTATATAAAAATTCTCATGTTAAATTCCAGCCACTATCATAACTCAAAAATCGTCGAAGGCATGACATTTTTAAATTTATTAATGTACATACAGTACCCGGCGGTAAGTAATACACATCGAGCTAAAGAAAGAAACTGTCGGTTTGTAGAGCGTCGTCTCTGTCTTTCATACAAGTGTTCCGTCGTGATTTGTCAGTCGCATCGTGCGACAGAGACGATGCTCTACAAACCGACAGACTCTTTCTTAAGCCCGATGTGTATTACTTACCGCAGGGTACTGTACATATGTAAAAGTACTAGACTTAACCACTTAACAGTCGGATTTTTAACCTTTCCTTCCCTGTGTTGGGTATCTTCTACACGTTGCTTCTAATAACCATCAATATCTCTATAAGGTTAAGGTTTTAGGTATTCCTCCATAATATATTTACGCATTTATTTGAAAAATAATATTAATAATAATCAGAATTTATCGACTACATCGAGGTGTTTTGTAAAGATCGAAAACAAATTCGCATTTAAACGCTGCGAGTGCCTCGTCTTGACGATAGGTGAATAGTATGCGGGAAGCGCGACACTATATTCGCATCTCACTCTTGCATACTAGACTGAATTGCGAGGAGCTGAATTGTCTTAACGTCGCAAGCATAAGCGTAAGCGCCGGGGTATGCGACTGACGTTCCGCGCCACTAGTAGCTTCTAGGCTTGCAAATAGGTTAGACATACGCCCGTTCCGTGAGCGTTGCCAGATGGTTTTTTAATGTTTTCAACAAATAAATCTCAATTATTATAATTTTTAACTTCAATTATAATTAATTAAGGGGATTATCTATGAATGTTCTTATTTTTCCGATTTAAAATCGCTAATTTTTTATTGCGTACTCACTACCCAACACCGGAGCACGCGTATTATTTTTATCACCGTAAGGGAAGGGTTAACACGCGACGTAACACAACGACGAACTGTGAACGAATAAATTCGATACGAAAATATATTCCGTTCGGAGAAAACAAGTTGAAACAGGATCTGCCCAAACGACGCTCGGGAGAAACACTCCCAACGAGTCGAAACAAGATTTGCCCGAACGAGGCTCAGGCTCGTCAGTATAAAAAGAAACATCGTGCCCGAGTCCCGCTCGGGCAAAATTGTCAAGTGGTTAACCCACATTTGACTTGTTTCAAGATATTGAGGAAATATCCAGCTGGTTTGTATGGGATTGTATGTCATATTTATTTAAGACATAACATAACGGAAGAGATTACTATGGCAATAAATACGTTATTACCAAATACGAGGGTCATCCAAAAAGTAAGGTTACAACATTTATGTAGAATCGAAAAATGCTTGTATTTAATAGTGACACACCCACGTCTCATCCCCCGTCACGATAGAGTCCAGAAAAGCTTCTCCCTCCTGTGCAAAACGATCCAAAAATTCACGCGCGCCGGTCACGCGATTTTGACGGTGCTCCGGTGTGAGCATTCTGGGCACCCATCTCGCAAACAACTTCTTGTAACCAAGTTTTTCCGACACAGTATTACCGAGGAGACTTCGAGAAATATCAGGAAATTCTTCGTAAAGGTCGTCAAGCGTTACACGATGGTCATTTCGCACTTGTTCTTCAATTTTTTGCACAAATTCGTCAGAAATCACTGCCTCGCCTCGTCGTGAGTATCAGTACGGCCTTCTCTGAACAACTCAACCCACTTCGTGAAATGTTGTCGACTCATCACATCACTACCATAAACTTCCACGAGCTTTCGATGGATATTCACGGCGGTATTGTTCTGCAAAGTAAAAAAAACTGATGACCGCGCGGGTCTCGCACGGACGAGAGTTGGCGGGAGCGCGTGACGACCTCTCCATCGGAAGAATTTACTGTGACAGAATAAAATGGCCGACAAACACGCGGGACCAAACAAACTAACCGTTTGGATCCCCCCTACACACCAGGTGCACCAACTTTGAAACAAAAAATTCCCCCGCCTTCAGGAGCCCTTGTAACCTTAGTTTTTGGATGACCATCGTACAAAATAATCAACAAAGCTCGTTTTAATGTCTTGATATTTTATGAAGTATAGAATTTAATATGTTTTTTTGATTAATTGTTTAAAACTTTTGTTATATACACTTCATACAACCTGGAAGGCTTATAATCAAGTAGCAAATTTTTCCAACCAATCAGAAATATCAAAAATTAATCCATTAACTCTTTCACGGCGGGGGACCACTTAACTGGCCCATACATAATACGTGCCGTCCTGGCGAGCGGCCATTTAAGTGGCCACTAACTTTGCGTGTCGATATCTCAGTCAAAATTAAATCTTCTTTAAAATTTTTAACCTGAATATAAGACAAAACGTGTCCTCTAGTGACATCTCTTTTAAAATCATCAAAACTTCAAGTACTTGATCCATAAGAAGGATTTAAACAGACCGATTCGAGGCCGTCGAAATTTAAAGCATTTTAAATATTAGCGCCACACGTTCGGGTGTGTTGAAGGTCATGTTTCTAATGACGATTTCTCCCGATCAATATGACGTATTTTGCGTCGATATTTTTTTTGTAAGTACGCGTATTGCGTATTGAATTAATTGCCTTTTTCATTGTTTATGGATTATTGTTTTCTTCGATTATTGCTTCTTATATTGTCGCACTTTATTTATAGCTTTGATTTGGATAATATTACGTGTGTATAGTGTCAGCTAAAAAATGCATCGGCGCACAGTTCCACAGTAATCAGATTCGGGATAATGGTGAGTCATATTTTTATGTAGATACAATATAAATTTATTGAGGTAAAACACCGCCGCCTGTGGGACACACGAAAGATACTCGAGCCATTGCCGTAAAAAGGTTAAGAATCCCATTTGATTCCAAGTGCAATGAACAACAATAATATTAAATCATTCAAATTTAAAAAATATACGTCCCTTGCGGGCTAGACAGAGAAAATAGATTTCCAAACTATTTTAATCAAGCGCACAACTTTCACATTCTCCACATTCATATATCTCATCATGCACAATCTTATATTATTCATACTTCTTACGTGACCTTTCAAAATCTGGTCCATTTGGTCCAGCCATTTTTTCCTCGGTCTACGTCTTTCACGCACACCTTGCACTTCTGACTTGTGTATTCGCTTAGTCATTCATTTTCTCCACATGTCCAAACCATCTAAAAGTTCCTTTCTTCATCGTACTTAAAACATCTATTTTATTTATTTCTGATGTCTTCGTTCCGCATTCGTTCAAACATTAACGTGTTCCCCGCGGGGAGCACAAACGCCTGTGATCTGACGACAATCCAAGTTTCAAATCACAAATATAATACTTAAAAAAAATGACACAAAACCGGAATAAAAATTGAACTAAAATTTAAAATAATCTTTATTCTAGCGACATCTCTGAAAACCTTGTCAAATAATATATTAGTTTATGAGATATTGTTGAATAAACAGAGCGCCGAATTTTTTTGGTTTCTCAATATTTCCAGCATTAACGACCTGTCGCGCGGATCGAGTCCTGCGATGAGTCTCTCTTACGTAAATAAACATTACTAGTGCTATATGCATTTGATTGGGTGAGTGTCATGAAGCATTGATTTGATCGTAGCATTTCTTTGTTTATTTTACGTAATGTTAAGTTTATCTCCTTTATTTAATGAGTCTCCTTAAGAGTAATGACTATTATTTATTATCAGAAAATTACTTAAGTGTCATGTTTACTTGGTGTTGTAATCAAATATCAGTGGTTCTAAACAAAATATGTGTTTAAACTTAGAAATTAAAAAACGCTGAAATTGTGCCGCGCACTGGATTCGTGGAATTTGATTTTTAACGCGGTGAACAGGTTAATACTCTAAAAAAAATCCTTAGTGCACGTATATCCACAGCATTAATGTTTCTCTAATCCTTGTTCTGCCAAGTCTAAATTTCACTTCCACACATCAAGGTGGGCACCATCACACTATTATGTATTGTCATTTTTGCAACTGTTGATATTTCACGGTTATTGTATATAATATTAACATATATTGTATACAACACTTTTCTATTTATATATTATTTTTTTGACGATAAACAAGATAAAAGTCATACTCTTAGATATAGATAGGGTCTTTCAAATTGAGCGGGTTTTTCATTCTATTTTTTTTTCAAATTCTTGAATAAAACACACAATTTGCTTTGATTTCATTTTTTTTATTGGTCATTGAAGCATAATGTATGAAATTTAAACACAAAAAACCATATACGCCAAATGTCCACCTCTTACAGCTCCACAGATGTCCATTCTTTTGTCAAAATTTTCGGTGACATTTTGGCATAATTTCGGTTCTAACTCACCAATAACGCGAATAATTTCGTCTTTCAGCACAGGAATTGATCGGGGGTCATTCTTATAGACCTGGCTTTTCACGTAACCCCAGAGAAAATAGCCCAACGGTGTCAGATCACATAATTTTGGTAAACAATTAACATCACCGTTTCCGGAGATTACGATACATAAATTAATTCAACAATTTGAACGCGTTGTTATATTGTTTACGACTCCATTTTTATAAATGTCATACATTACACTTCTCAAATGTCACAAGACCCAGGCAAGTTCACGACGCCATCTGTGTTTCATCCAAGAATTTAAAAACCGCTCAGTTTGAAAGACCCTTTAGTATATTTTTCATTAAGAAAAATCACAGCGTTGTTGTGAAACTGATGACTTACTAGATCTTAATTCACCTAATAACCTTGCACTCCTTTTTTTACCTTTTCAATCTTATTAACAACCATTTCTTTCATCTTCTCAGTATCGGGGCTCAGCCTGTCTTCAGCCATGTTGTGAAGTATTCAAATGTCAACTAGTGGTCCTTTTTACATCTGAAAGAGAGAAAAGTTTTATGGAGGATTAATGAAAAACTAGTTGCAGCCCGTGAAATATTCACGGAAGTTAAACAAATTCTATTGTACATTTATGAAAATATTTGTTCATAAATGTAAAATTTGTTTATAAGTGTACTGAGGCTCTCACGACCGGATGGATTTTATTTTCGACATGTTGACTACACTTCCGTGTAGCCTGACCCTTCCCCTCCGCAACGAGACCGGTTCGAGGTCAGTACGTTGAGAAGTGTCGACGCGACAACACGTTTCGTGAAAAATGTCGATCCAATATCACGCCAAGTGCGAAATACGCGGCGTCATCCGTTATCTCGTTTGGAAGGGAAAACCTCCGGTTGAGGTTTATAATGAGGTGAAAACTGCATATGGTGATAAAGCTATGAATCGTACGAGTGTGTACAAGTGGTGTCGCGAGTTTAAAAACGGTCGTACGTCTGTGCATGATGATCAGAGGAGCGGAAGACCTTCAATTGTGATTGACGAAATTGTGGAAAAAATCGAAAATGCGCTCCGTGACGATCGCAGATTGACTGTGGATGAACTATATTTTTTGACGTTTAAATGGGATGTCCTGAACCATCCCGCGCATTTCCCTGACCTAGCACCTTCAGATTACTATCTCTTTACACCTCCCTGAAGCTGCACATGGGTGGAAAAAGGTTTTCAACCGACGAGGAGGTAAAGGAGGAGGTGGAGAAGTGGACGGAGGGGTTGGCGGGAAACTACTTCGAGGAAGGCATCAAAAAGTTGATACCTCGCTTCACCACCTGCATTGAGAGAAATGGCGACTATGTCGAAAAATAGCTTACATATGTACTACGGTAACCACGTAATTTTTTTGTTTAAATAAAAAAAATTGTAACCTACAAAAATTCAGTACACTTACTTTCTGGATATGCCTCGTATATCATTTATACATCGTCCCCTTTTACACCGGTTCAAAAATTGTTAGCTAGGTATTTAAAATTCGTTCAGTATCACGGACCCACCGAGATTCAAATTTCGAATTACTTTCGGAGAGAATCCAAGTATTCCTCTCTCGCTATCTTGTATTCAAAATTCAATTCTCGTATTATTTCTTTGACGACAA
Source organism: Odontocerum albicorne (assembly GCA_949825065.1). Taxonomy (NCBI): domain Eukaryota; kingdom Metazoa; phylum Arthropoda; class Insecta; order Trichoptera; family Odontoceridae; genus Odontocerum; species Odontocerum albicorne. Next base: position 6,965,850 of record OX463840.1, on the reverse strand, counting down.
CCGTCGTACGGGTTTTGGCCTATTTATATTATGATTATAAGAATATTTCAACCAAAGTTATTTAAACGTTATTTCCAAAAAAATAAGAAATCAAATTAACTTTTAAAGAATGAAGATGGATTAGTAGGTTTTTCGTGCGCTATCTTAACCATTGCACTAATTGGGCTATAGCGCTAGGGCGCCAATCGTCAGAGGGCGCCGCCTGACGCTACCTGATAAGGATCTTCTTTTTTAATTTATTTAATTTTTAATAATGGTATTCTGAGCCATATAAATAATATATTAGTAGTGTGATGGCAAAATGTTGTATTTCTCATATAAATAATATATTAGTAGTGTGATGGCAAAATGTTGTATTTCTCATATAAATAATATATTAGTAGTGTGATGGCAAAATGTTGTATTTCTCATATAAATAATATATTAGTAGTGTGATGGCAAAATGTTGTATTTCTCATATAAATAATATATTAGTAGTGTGATGGCAAAATGTTGTATTTCTCATATAAATAATATATTAATAGTGTGATGGCAAAATGTTGTATTTCTCATATAAATAATATATTAGTAGTGTGATGGCAAAATGTTGTATTTCTCATATAAATAATATATTAGGTCCTTACATATGAAATTGGCGTTTTGTTTGGGAGGAACATAAAGTTGATTTTTTTTTAATATAATATATTTATTTAATCAAAGTATGTACCATTGCTATCTATGCACTTTTGCCATCTCATAGGTAGTTCATCGATCCCTTTACTAAAAAAACCATTCGGACGGGAATCAATAAAATCTTTGAAGTCGGTTTGGACTGCCCCATCGGAGTTGAATTTTTTCCCTTGCAAGAAGTTATCCAAATTTCGAAAAAAATAGTAATCTGTTGGGGCAAGGTCCGGAGAGTACAGTGGATGTCTTAGACATTCCAATTGAAGCTCTTCTAATTTGGTAGCCGTCTGTTGTGCAGTGTGTGGTCTAGCGTTATCATGAAGCAGCAGTGGCCTAGAGCGATTAACCAGCCTCGGTTGTTTAGTAGCTAGCTTTTCCATCATGGTTTGCAGTTGCTGACAATAGACATCTGCCGTAATCGTCTGGCCAGATTTAAGAAAGCTGTAGTGAACGACACCAGCACTAGTCCACCAAACGCTCACAAGTAACTTTTTTGGAGTCAATTTTCGCTTGGGGCATGGTTTGGCTGGTTCGGCAGGGTTCAGCCATTGCGATGAGCGCTTTCGATTATCATACAGGATCCACTTTTCATCACAGGTAATGATTCGATTCAAAATCCCTTCATTATTGTGCCGGTTGAGTAATGCAACGCAGCAGTCAACGCGCGTTTGTTGATTTGCTTCACTCAATTCGTGAGGTACCCACCTTTCAAGCTTTTTCACCTTCCCAATTTGCTTCAAGTGGATTAAAACAGTTTTATCACTAACACCGCAGCCTGCAGCTAACTCGGACGTGGTTTGCGATGGATCCGCTTCCACAATAGCCTTCAATTCTTCATTATCAACTTTCTCCACGGGGCTTGTTCTGCAGGTCGAAATTTCCAGAACGAAAACGTTGGAACCAAAAACGCACTGTGTTTTCTTTTGCGGCACCGTCGCCATACACATCATTAATCCTTCGAGCCGTTTCTGCAGCACTGGTGCCACGGTGGAACTCGTACTCGTAAATAACGCGATATTTCAAGTTTTCCATTTTGTAAACTGAGTGACGCAAATAAAAAAAACAATTGAGGAAAAAACAAATGAATTATAATTTTCGAAACACAAATACTTGAGTAAATAGCTGTATAAATTTGAATTTGGAATTCCTAACCAAAGAGAAGATATTTGAGATCAAAGTTGCCAGTACGGCAAAACGCCAATTTCATATGTCAGGACCTAATATTAGTAGTGTGATGGCAAAATATTGTATTTCTCATTTTTTACAGTTTTGAAGTTTGTTCCACAAAACTCTCAAAATAGTGTAATCTTTGATGTGACAAAATGATATATCTCTTACTATACTTGAGAAAATGTAGCATGGTCCCTGTGACATTTGAAATGTCATGTCTCAAAGGGATGGGGTAAAATATAAATTTTTTTACAAATCGAATCGTTTCTTTATAAATCGAAAAATTGTCTTTCTCTAAACTGACGTTTTAATTTCTGTATTTCATTATACTGACTTTCTAATGTATTGTATGATTTATATCTATCTCTAAATAGGCCAAGATCCACTATGAGTTAATACTTATTACGAACATTTAATTTTAGGAATAAAAAAAATCGAAAATCCAATTATCGTATATCCCATCCCTAGCCAATGCTGACTAACATAGTGACTTTAGACAAACGTCACCAAATATTATTTGATTTTAACAAACTGCCGCATTTTTGCTAATTTATAACAAGATGTATTAATTTGTCATTATTGTTAGTTTTATGTAATGTATTTGCCTAAATAACTTCCTATTTATTAGAATCGAGGCTAATATTAAAGTTGATAAAATGATTAAAATTACTGAACGTCGTTACAAGGTTGTATTGGGGCAAATTTGTGAACTGTCACAGGGACCATGCTACAATATCTCAAGTTTAATAGGGGTACTAAGATAAAAAAGATATCACAATATGCCATCTGAAAAGTTCATCATTACTAGTTGCAACCCGTGAAATATTCACGGAAGTAAAACAAATTCTAAATTTATGAAAATATATATTCATAAATATAGAATTTGTTTATATATATATATATCATTTATACATCGCCCCCTTTTACACCGGTTCAAAAATTGTTAGCTAGGTATTTAAAACTCATTCAGTATAATTTTTTATCACGGACCCACCGAGATTCAAATTTCGAAGTATTCCTCTCTCGCTCTCGTATTCTTTCTTTGACGACAACCATTGTGTGGGTTTTTGTCTATTTATACTATGATTGATATGGCAAAAGATCTTAAATGTAATCTCAAATATCATGTGGACATTTGAATAATTTAAGGAAACATCATATGTATATTATAGATATAGTAATTTCATTTAATTTGATACGTAATACTCAAAATTTGATTAAATAATAGATGAGATATTTTATTTGGAAACTTTGTTTTTGCTCTCCTGTAAAATTGTGTCGGAGTTAGTTATAACATATTGCAGTGATGGGTAACCTATGACACGCGTGTCAGAGGTGACACGCCAAGACATTTTGGGTGACACGCATCGTTTACGGACGATCTTTACCCAAGAACGAGCGATACGCTTTATTCGCTAGTATATTTTCGCAGAATTTCAAGACAGCATCTGGACTCAAGAGTTTGTCGACTCGAGGTCCAACCTTATGAATCTAGAAAGAAATCGTTTGGAGAATGAAGGAGAGTGCCACTAAGAACAAGATATTTTGAATGCTTGGAACCGATTACCGAACACTTTTGGCACTCTGAAAAATCTAGCGATGTCTTTACTCACAATATTTCCCTCAACGTACTTTTGTGAGACCTTATTCTCGTTGCGTTGAATAATATTAAAACAAATAAAATAAACCGACTGACTGATGAAGTTTGTAACGCTTGCTTGTGTTTAAAATGTACGAAATACCAACGTTCAATTGAAGATTTAGCAAATTCAATTCAGCAACGAAAAAGTCACTTATGTAAATAATTATTAGTTTTTGCTTTTTAATAATAATAAATAAATAGTTCAAAAACATTTTTTTTTTCATTTATTAGGGCTGTAAAAAATATTCATATTCCTAGATATGACACGGCACCCGGGTCAAGCCAGGTTTTTTCAGAATTTTGACACGCCGAGCTAAAAAGGTTACCCATCACTGACCTATTACCATCACACTACCGAAATATGGATTATCATTAACATTCAAAATGCTTGAGAATGGTATCATTTGATAAATATTATGAAATACATCATAAAGTGCTGCTTTTCAAATAAGGCTACTGAGAATTAGCGTTCTAAGCATAAGACAAATGTACTCGTATATAATGAAAATAATTAAACACTTATTTTGATCAAAAGTCTCGTACTTTTTTAGAACCTAGGACGTATAATACATTGCCAGATAAGTGGAAGCCATTTACTATTTTAAAGCTCAAATAAATACACACTGAAGGAATGCTTTCTTTCTCAGAGCATTGCGAAATCTGCCAAAATATTGCTGCGCGATACAGCTACCGCACGACCAGGAACGATAGTAGAGAGAATATAAAGGATAAACACTTATTTTGGTCAAAGGCTTCGTATTTTTTTAACACCTATGATGCATAATGCATTGCCAGATAAGTGAAAGCCATTTATTATTTTAAATCTCAAATAAATACACACTGAAGGAATAGTTTCTTTCTCAGAGCATTGAGAAATCTGCAAAAATATTGCTGCGCGATACAGCTACAGAGCAACCAGGAACGATAGTAGAGGGAATATAAAGGATAAACACTTATTTTGGTCAAAGGCTTCGAATTTTTTTAACACCTAGGGTGTATAATTCATTGCCAGATAAGTGGAAGCCGTTTACTATTTTAAAGCTCAAATAAATACACACTGAAGGAATGCTTCCTTTCTCAGAGCATTGCAAAATCTGCCAAAATATTGCTGCGCGATACAGCTACAGAGCAACCAGGAACGATAGTGGAGGGAATATAAAGGATAAACACTTATTTTGATCAAATGTTTCGTATTTTTTAGCACCTAGGATGTATAATGCATTGCCACATAAGTGGAAGCCATTTACTATTTTAAAGCTCAAATAAATATACACTGAAGGAATGCTTCCTTTCTCAGAGCATTTCGAAATCTGCGAAAATATTGCTGCGTAATGCACGACCAAGAACGATAGTAGAGGGAATATAAAGGATAAACACTTATTTTGACTTCGTATTTTTTTAGCATTTCGGATGTATAATGCATTGTCAGATAAATGGAAGCCATTTACTATTATACATTTTTAATAACATTTTTAATTCAGTTATAGATCGAAATAAGTAAATTCTTAATTCAGTCGTCGATCGAAAAAAAGGTAAGTTTTTAATTCAGGCATACTCGTAGATTGAAATAGGTAAATTTTTAATTCAGTCAAAAATCGAAATAGGTAAATTATAAATTCAGTCATCAATCGAAAAGGCAAATTCTTAATTCAGTCATACATCGAAATCAGTAAATTTTTAATTCAGTCATAAATCGAAATAGGTAAATTATTATTCAGTCATCAATCGAAAAAGAAATTTATTTTATTCAGTCATAAATCGAAATAGATAAATTATTATTCAGTCATCAATCGAAAAAGAAAAAAAATTTAATTCAGTCATAAATCGAAATACGTAAATTATTATTCAGTCATCAATAGAAAAAGATTAATTTTTAATTCAGTCATAAATCGAAATAGGTAAATTATTATTCAGTCATCAATCGAAAAAGATAAATTTTTAATTCAGTCATAAATCGAAATGTGTCAATTTTTACTTCAGTCATAAATCAAAATAGTAAAATTTTTGTCAATTTTATAAGTTCGATATTTTAGACATCATTATTAATGTTAATTTTATTTTCTTTTCAATGTATTAACTAACTGTCCTCGATAAATTTTAACGTAACTTCGGTTTTCAATCAAGATTCATTTTACAATGTGGCATACATTTGATGACTGTATATTTTGTGGTTTTGTCGGCTGACTAGGCCAAATATATCAGCCCTAAAGTAAACGGAAAATCCGTCAAAATTTCGTTTACTAAGCAGCTACAAGAAAAATGAAAAAAATCGAATTGGTGTCATCGCTGTTATTTTATGAACATATTTACAAATTTTTCACATAAAAACAATAAAAACGTTTTTATTATACGATTATATAGCGCGGTAAAATGACATGTACCGCAATGATTATTATTCGCACAAAATTAAATTTACTTGCGTAAAAAAAGGTGATTTAAGTTACTTTTATGAAATGACAAGCGTAAAAAACACTATGATATGTAATAAGACAAAAATTAATTACCTGAAAACTACACTTTATATCACAGTGGCTTGATAATCACACACAAAATTTGACGTTATTTTTATAAATTTTTTAAATTGACGCACAAGACGAAGCAGTCGCGACCACAGTACGCCTGCGCAAAGCGAGTGCAGCGCTCACTTCTATATCTCCACTGAGCGACTAGGGATGGGATATATCATACACAAGTCACCGTTCACCGCTCACGACTTCGTCACAATTTTTCATTTTATCGCGAACTATGACTTATGTTATCTTCGTAGAATGTCGATAATATTGGTCGGAGTTCTTTATACGACATTATGACTAAGCTACATAGCGCATATCGAAATATAACGCTTAACTTTAGAGGATTTAGTACAGCGCAGGAAGAATTTTTTTTAAAGTTGTATTTCATTTTTATTTTCTGAAAAAAATTGAAGTTTCTCTTTTTAAGGCAGTCATAAAAATATGTTCACTTAAGAATATTAAGTTTTAAACTAAGAAAGAAAGTGAACGTTGAAAAAAACACGATAAAAAAAATATACATGTTACAAAATAAATTAATGCCTGTTACTTGGATGTTACCGAGGAACAGCTGGACAAATAACAGCGTCTTCAAAATGCGTGTCTAAGATTTATTTTCAACCTATGAAAGTACGATCATATAACTTCATACCAGAAGGCATTGAACTGGTTGAATGTTAGAAATTGACGCCAAATTCACATACTGTCTCTGTTGTATAACATTCTTAACTGTCCCGCCACCCCCTCCAATCTCGACGAAAATTTTCAGCGTTTTTTTAATAGTTTGTTAGCGCTACGCTCAAACAGAGATTGTCTATTGGCCTTTTCAGTGCACCGCTCCTCTTTTTTTACGTGACCTTTACTGTCCATGTAGTGAGACTCTGGAATCAATTACAAACCAATATAAGACTCGCTCCGTCCTTGGCATGGTTTAAGAAGCGACTGAAAAAACTCTTAATTTCTAGTTAGTAAAATAACGTGTTTCATTCCTTATTTATCTTTTCCTTTCCTCTCCACCATCCCTTCCTTTCCTTTTGATTGATGATATCTCACTTTATATGAAAAATAATGTTTGGGTGATTGTCCGTCTTTGTGTGGTTCGTGTATATATGCTCACGTATGTGTTTATGGATTTCGTGGGGATGGATAGTCATTTGAATGATTTATGCGACCACGTAACTTGATTCATTTAGTTTGTCTGGTTGGTTGGAAGAGATTGCCGCCTGGTAATAAGCCCGCCAGATTGTATTTGCAATAGAAAGGTTAAATAAATAAATAAATGAACACGTGTAAATACATTATTTAGTAGATATCAAGCGACGTGCAGTGATAAGAAATAAAACGAAATATATATACTAGAATTGCATAGTATCAAAATCTGCTATGATAGTCCACAACAGTATTTTAGTGACAATTGTATGGGAGTGAAATGTATATAATTTATGTATGGGAGGAAAATTTGGACTTGGGAAAAATACTGAAAAAAATCAAAATAAATGCTGTGGAAATGTGTGAATTTAGAAAAATACATGTGACAATGCATGACAGAATATGGAATTGAGACATTAGAGATGAATGTGAACATGGTTGTATTAACCCTTCCTTCCCTGTGATGTATAACTAGTACACATTGCTTCTAAAAGCATTAATATCTCTATAAATATAATAAATACTGGGTTCAGATTTTAGGTATTCCCCCGTAATACATTTACGCTTTGAATGAAAAAATAATATTCATAATAATAATTAGCACTTATCGGCCACATCAGAGATATTTTGTGAAAATCGGGAATTAATTCACCAATACAATCAAACGTGTGCCAGTGTGGGACGTAGGTATATTCATTCTAAAACACCGCTATGGGTAAAGAAACGACGCTATTCATCGGCCGTACATCGGCCGACGTTCCCAAAAAGGGCGAAGAGACCACCTCAAATGGATGCCCGAGAGCTATTTAAGCGAGAGAAGATTCTATTTCTTAGCGAACTGAGATTCTATTTCTTGCGTTCCCATATACCGAAGTAGAGTGAGAGTGAGACGTGAATAACGTCGCTTTCTCACCCATAGCGGTTTTTTTAGAATGAATATACCTACGTCACACACGTTTGATTGTATTGGTGAATTTATTCCCGATTTTCACAAAATATCTCTCATGTGGCCGATAAGTGCTAATTATTCTTAATATTATTTTTTCATTCAATGCGTATATGTATTACGGAGGAATACCTAAAATCTGAACCCAGTATTTATTATATTTATAAAGATATTAAAGTTTTTAGAAGCAATGTGTACTAGTTACACATCAGAGGGAAGGAAGGGTTAATTAAATATTATCGTTAATCCGCTTGGTATTATGCCACTTTTTTATGCAGTTTTTTGTTATTAGATTTGAATTGCCGAAATTATAAGTATCCTTAAATTATTATTGAATGGCATAGTGAGAAATTCAAACCGACAACCTTTTGCACCGAAGTCCATCGCGTTACCGCGCGGTCATACATCTTTTTGACAACATATTTTACGGGAGTGTTTTTAAGTAACATGTTAAAAGATTCTCGCAGAATACTTCGTAAGAGTAGCTGTAAAATTGCGCCGATAATACTTTTAACTTAGAACTATTAAGTGGTTTTCAAAATCGCATTTAAAAGTACCTGAAATACACGTATGATCAGTTTGTAGTTATTATAAATTAAAAATCAATCACGACATTCTACAAATAAGTTACATATCAAAAGTAGCGTACTTGATCTAAGAGTAGCTGTAAAGTAACGTCGTTGATACTTTTTACTTAGAATTCTTGAGCGGTATACTACTTGAGATTCAAAAGTAGCTGGAAGTGTAATAGAGTACTATTTTATAAAAGTAGTTTTAAAAAACTGTTACATATGTAATTTCTTTGGATTTATTTATTGACATAATATAAAATGTTTAAAAATGCAACACAAAATTGTAATATATTTTTTTATTTTCCAAAAAGTACCTGAAAATATTGAAAATACTCAAACGGAGCTATATTTAATAAAATTTATTAGTTTTCTAGCGAAATCAAAGGTTATGGTTATATAAAATAGTGTTCTGAAAAATGTGGGTGATGCATGGATTGCTCAGAAAAACTGGAACAGGTTGATAAGTTCTGTTATCTGAGTAGTATGTTTACGTGTGATGGGTGTGTTGAAAGAGACATTGAAAGAAGGGTAACGACAGGGAACAAGGTAAACATAGCAGTTAATGTTATATACAACTACCGAGCAATATCAACAGTAGCAAAAAAGAAAATACGTAAAAGTGTATTGGTGCCCGCCTCGATGTATGGAAATGAAACTTGGACATGGAAGAATAATAAAATCAGAGTGGAGATACTTGCATTAAGAAAATTTTGTTGAGTGTCAATGTTTGAAAGAAGGCGAAATAAATACATCAGAAATTAATGCATTGATAACATTGAGGTTTTAAGAAATATGAAGAAAGAAGGTTGGCCATGTGGAGAGAATGAATGATAATATAATGGCTAAGCGAATTTACAAGTCAGAAGTGTAAGGTGTGGCAACATGGTTGGATCAAATGTACCAGATTTTGAAAGAAGGTGAAATGAGAAATATGAATAATAGAAGATTGTGCTTGACGAGATGGATGAATGTGAAAGAGACGAAAGTTGTGTGCTTGGATAGAAAACTTTGGAAAGGGACACGGCGTGATTATACGTATGTATATTTTTTCTATAAGTCTGCAAACTGTATTGTAAAGGGTCTTTCAAATTGAACGGTTTTTTAAATTCAAATTATTTTAATTCTTGAATAGAACAAACAATTTGTTTCGATTTAAAAAAACTTTTTATTGGTCTTTGAAGTATAATGTATGACATTTAAATACAAAAAAACAATATCCGCCAAATGTCCATCTCTTGCAGCTCCATAGATGTCCACTCTAGTCAAAAAATGTTAATGACATTTTGGCATAATTGCGGTTCTAACTCACCAACAATGTGAATAATTTCGTCCTTCAGCTCAGGAATTGATCGGGGGTCATTCTTATAGACCTGAGTTTTCACGCAATCCCAGAGAAAATAGTCCAACGGTGTCATATCACATGATCTTGGTGGTCAATTAACATCACCGTTTTCGGAGATTACAATACACAAAATAATTCTCAATTTGAACGCGTTGTTGTATTGTATACGACTCCATTTTTATAAATGTCATATATTACACTTCTCAAATGTCACAAGACCTAGGCAAGTTCGCGACGCCATCTGTGTTTTATCTAAGAATTAAAAAAAAACCGCTCAATTTGAAAGACCCTTTATTAAATACATAGTTGATTTTCTTTTAATGCCTCTAAAGCCTCCTGCATAAAGGTTTCTGAAAGATTTTCTCGACTCTATACATATTATTCAAGCATAAGTCACAAAAATCTTAAAACCCCTATTAAAATAAAATAAAGCACAAAGGCGTTCCAAACATCCCATGGATTTCATCAAACGAATTAATAGGGAGGGGTAAGATCGATGGGACTCGATCGCTCAATCAACTTCAGCCGACCGAACCTTTTATGAAGAAAATAATTTGCAATGTAAATGAACTAATAATTTGGGTTATTTTACCTTTATCTTTGTATCGAATATTGTAAAGTACATTCTTAAGAAATAAGATTAAAATAAATTTCTTTATCGCAAAACCTAACAACGTATGTTATTTACTTAAAGTTAAAAAAATACAACAGAAGTATTTTTTTACTTAAGTTTGTTTATACAAACATATCATATATGGTACTCGTATACCATCGCATCATGCCCTTTTTTGGGTATGCAGATAGGACAGATTTTCACGCCTTTCTATCCATGTACACATCTATCACTTTGCCCACATTCATACATTTTGTCATGCATGCTCTACTGAGTCTTATATATCTTACATTTCCCTTAAATACGTACCTAATAAATTACAAACGTTTCGGAACCAAGGATATAAAAAAGTTTTTTTTTAACCTGGCGAGTTTATTGCCATGTGGTAATCTCTTCCAACTAACCAGAAATATGTTTTTATAGACCCTAAGTGTTAACCAGACTGGAATCCTATTTTAAAAAATCTGGGTTCCAGCGGGGATCGCAACTTCCGGATTGGCAGACAAGTGTCTTACCCCCAGGCCACGGAGGTCGTCTATAAATATTATATTGGGTGTTAACATAAGTTGTGTCCGTTTTTTTTTCCAAATTAAGAGAACAAGAGGACACAACAAAAAAAATACAACAAATTAGTCAATAATGTATTCTCCTTAATTATTTTACAACAAATTAGTCAATAATGTATTCTCCTTCATTATTTACAACTTCTTGCCAACGTTCTACAAGTTTTTCAATACCTGTGCGATAAAAACCATCCGGCCTTGACTCGAGGAATTCGTCCAACGTCATTATTGAAGGAAAAACCATCGACGAGCTGTCCTTTTATTCATAGCATCTTCACCCTACACTTCGCAAATATCGCGAGCAGCTTTGACAGCTTTATTCCCTCGATTAAACGCGAACAGAAGGAGGTGTCGAAAATGCTCACTTTCGTTTACTTTACATTACATTTTGAAGGTTTGTAATCAAATAAAATAATATATGTAACGTAAAAGCAAACACAATATCTTGTAGAGCAGAAAATTTTCTTTCGAATAACGTATAACCTTTACCATTTTGTTTTACTTTTGGTGTTCATTTTTAAATTTGGGAAAAAAACGGACACAACTTATGTTAACACCTAATAGAATGAACGATTTTAAATTTTTATAATGAAGTCACTCTGTAGTTTAATACATTTTTTAGAACTAAAAAATATTCCGAAGTTTTGTTCTCAAAATGTAACAAAGTGAAAATCATTTTCAATTTTTTTTCATGCAAATCAAATTTCAGTTTTGAAAATAAAAAAAATCACTTGGGGCCAATTCGGGACTACAGAGTGGGTGAATCAATTATTGGAAACTATAGTGTTGAATGGCAGCCTTTATAGCAACAGAAGTGTGCACTGTCGCATTGTCATGCAATAATCTCACACCTCGTGACAGTTTTTGTCGGGGTTTGGTTTTTATGTTGTTATCATTTGATTTGCACATTAATGATGCATCATATTCGCCAGTAACCGTAGTGTTTTTAAGACAATAAAATTCCCTACCAATCTCGAAATAATGTTACCGTATTATTTTTGGGCTTGTATTAATTGTTTGGGCAGTGGTGATCCCAGACGGTGTCCTTCCATCGAACCCCTTTTGACAGATGATTATGATACAAACACATAGTTTCATCTCCCGTGGCAATAGACTTAATTATTTCTTTTCCATCGCAGAACATTAAAATTAATTACAACATCCAACTGGTCATTGTCTTTGGACGGCACTCGAATGTATAGGGCCCATCTTACGCACATCTTATTCATATCATGAAGATTGTGCACATTTTGAAGTACTGTGATTATAAAAGTCCCACACGTTGGTGCTATTTCTTTTGATTTTAGTCTTATATTTTTTAACACTGCTCTTGCATTAATGCAATTATTTCTGGAGTAACCAGCAGAAGTGCTTACTTATCAAGTAACCAGCAGAAGTGATTCTGCTGGTTACTTGATAAGGCTCGTCTTCAATAGATTCTCTGGCTACCTGGAACTTAAGGTGCCAATATTTCACTTTATAATATGACCGATATTATTTGTAGATAGCATCTAAACGACGTTTCATTTCTGTCAAGCTTTTCCCTTCTTTTAAACGAGACTTAATAACCACGTTGTATTGCGTTTGTAACGTTTCAGAATATAACGAAACAATACGTCTTCTGTCGAATATTGTAAAATTTTAACTGTAACATCACCTGATCATGCAATATTTTAACTGTAACATCACCTGATCATGCAATATTTTAACTGTAAAATCACCAGATCATGCAATATTTTAACTGTAAAATCACCTGATCTTGCAATATTTTAACTGTAACATCACCTGATCATGCAATATTTTAACTGTAACATCACCTGATCATGCAATATTTTTACTGTAACATCCCCTGATCATGCAATATTTTAACTGTAACATCACCGGATCATGCAATATTTTAACTGTAACATCACCTGATCATGGAATATTTTAACTGTAAAATCACCTGATCATGCAATATTTTAACTGTAACATCACCTGATCATGCAATATTTTAACTGTAACATCCCCTGATCATGCAATATTTTAACTGTAACATCCCCTGATCATGCAATATTTTAACTGTAACATCCCCTGATCATGCAATATTTTAACTGTAACATCCCTTGATCATGCAATATTTTAACTGTAACATCACCTGATCATGCAATATTTTAACTGTAACATCACCTGATCATGGAATATTTTAACTGTTACATCACCTCATCATGCAATATTTTAACTGTAATGTCACCTGATTATGCAATATTTTAACTGTAACATCACCTGATCATGCAATATTTTAACTGTAAACTCACCTGATCATGGAATATTTTAACTGTGACATCCCCTGATCATGCAATATTTTAACTGTAACATCACCTGATCATGCAATATTTTAACTGTAACATCACCTGATCATGCAATATTTTAACTGTAACATCACCTGATCATGGAATATTTTAACTGTTACATCACCTCATCATGCAATATTTTAACTGTAACATCACCTGATCATGCAATATTTTAACTGTAACATCACCTGATCATGCAATATTTTAACTGTAACATCCCCTGATCATACAATATTTTAACTGTAACATCCCCTGATCATGCAATATTTTAACTGTAACATCCCCTGATCATGCAATATTTTAACTGTAACATCCCCTGATCATGCAATATTTTAACTGTAACATCACCTGATCATGCAATATTTTAACTGTAACATCACCTGATCATGGAATATTTTAACTGTTACATCACCTCATCATGCAATATTTTAACTGTTACATCACCTCATCATGCAATATTTTAACTGTAACATCACCTGATCATGCAATATTTTAACTGTAACATCACCTGATCATGGAATATTTTAACTGTTACATCACCTCATCATGAAATATTTTAACTGTAACATCACCTGATCATGCAATATTTTAACTGTAACATCACCTGATCATGCAATATTTTAACTGTAACATCACCGGATCATGCAATATTTTTACTGTAACATCACCTGATCATGGAATATTTTAACTGTAAAATCACCTGATCATGCAATATTTTAACTGTAACATCACCTGATCATGCAATATTTTAACTGTAACATCCCCTGATCATGCAATATTTTAACTGTAACATCCCCTGATCATGCAATATTTTAACTGTAACATCCCCTGATCATGCAATATTTTAACTGTAACATCCCTTGATCATGCAATATTTTAACTGTAACATCACCTGATCATGCAATATTTTAACTGTAACATCACCTGATCATGGAATATTTTAACTGTTACATCACCTCATCATGCAATATTTTAACTGTAATGTCACCTGATTATGCAATATTTTAACTGTAACATCACCTGATCATGCAATATTTTAACTGTAAACTCACCTGATCATGGAATATTTTAACTGTGACATCCCCTGATCATGCAATATTTTAACTGTAACATCACCTGATCATGCAATATTTTAACTGTAACATCACCTGATCATGCAATATTTTAACTGTAACATCACCTGATCATGGAATATTTTAACTGTTACATCACCTCATCATGCAATATTTTAACTGTAACATCACCTGATCATGCAATATTTTAACTGTAACATCACCTGATCATGCAATATTTTAACTGTAACATCCCCTGATCATACAATATTTTAACTGTAACATCCCCTGATCATGCAATATTTTAACTGTAACATCCCCTGATCATGCAATATTTTAACTGTAACATCCCCTGATCATGCAATATTTTAACTGTAACATCACCTGATCATGCAATATTTTAACTGTAACATCCCCTGATCATGCAATATTTTAACTGTTACATCACCTCATCATGCAATATTTTAACTGTTACATCACCTCATCATGCAATATTTTAACTGTAACATCACCTGATCATGCAATATTTTAACTGTAACATCACCTGATCATGGAATATTTTAACTGTTACATCACCTCATCATGAAATATTTTAACTGTAACATCACCTGATCATGCAATATTTTAACTGTAACATCACCTGATCATGCAATATTTTAACTGTAACATCCCCTGATCATGCAATATTTTAACTGTTACATCACCTCATCATGCAATATTTTAACTATAATATAACCTGATCATGCAATATTTTAACTGTAACATCACCTGATAATGCAATATTTTAACTGTAAACTCACCTGATCATGCAATATTTTAACTGTAACATCACCTGATCATGCAATATTTTAACTGTAACATCCCCTGATCATGCAATATTTTAAATGTAACATCCCCTGATCATGCAATATTTTAACTGTAACATCACCTGATCATGCAATATTTTAAATGTAACATCCCCTGATCATGCAATATTTTAACTGTAACATCACCTGATCATGCAATATTTTAACTGTAACATCACCTGATCATGCAATATTTTAACTGTAACATCACCTGATCATGCAATATTTTAACTGTAACATCACCTGATCATGGAATATTTTAACTGTAAAATCACCTGATCATGCAATATTTTAACTGTAACATCACCTGATCATGCAATATTTTAACTGTAACATCCCCTGATCATGCAATATTTTAACTGTAACATCCCCTGATCATGCAATATTTTAACTGTAACATACCCTGATCATGCAATATTTTAACTGTAACATCCCCTGATCATGCAATATTTTAACTGTAACATCCCCTGATCATGCAATATTTTAACTGTAACATCACCTGATCATGTATTATTTTAACTTTTACATCACCTCATCATGCAATATTTTAACTGTAATATCACCTGATCATGCAATATTTTAACTGTAACTTCACCTGATCATGCAATATTTTAACTGTAACATCACCTGATCATGGAATATTTTAACTGTTACATCACCTCATCATGCAATATTTTAACTGTAACATCACCTGATCATGCAATATTTTAACTGTAACATCACCTGATCATGCAATACACGTGACGGCGTGATATCTATCAATATCCTCTTTAAATTGCACTAGTCGGAATCTTTTGCACCTTAGTTATAAAAAAATCAAACCTATCCTTCTACTTTTCCTCGGCCTACATCTTCCTCGCTCTCCGATAATTCCAGAAAAGTATATTTGTTTCAGAAGTCTTTCGTAATTTTTACAATATGGCTAAATCATCTGAATACACTTTACTTTCCTGTAATTATAATATCTATCTCTAATGGTTCACTTTGAGAAAATCAAACTTGATTTATTTTTCAATTATTACATAAGATAAAAATAAGTGCTTTAATTTCAAATCAAATTACATCGCAAAACCTTTTCCAACAAGCAATTCCAAGTCCTTTTAGTTTAAAACTCTTTCAAATTACATCATTTTAGTCACGATTAGAGCTATAGAGTTGATTTCAGGCGATATTATCGCAGGATAAAGCACATTGGAACGTTAGCCTAATCCAACTGATAAGGTAGGATGTGACAGCGCTGCGCGGTAGTTTTTTTCCATACAAATTTCCTTTATCGTGACTTATGTTATCTTCCCAGAATGCCGAATATTTATGTGATTTATTTTATAAACTAGCACATTGTCTGGAAAGGGGCATTTTTAGTGTCAAATAAATATTTATGTATTTTTAATATTTAAACAATTAGAATTTTTGATGTTTTTTTTAATACAAGTCCTTTGTATATACCTCAGTGCTTCTCAAACGTTTTGCACTCATGTAATAATTTGTTTTCATTCCGATCCATCGTTGACCAGTACGAGTATTTTTGTGAAATTGAATAAAAGCTAATTTAAACGAATAAAATGGTAAATTTCTTTATGTTTATATTTAATTAGTAAGGTAATTACGATAACAAAAAAATTGAATTACATTATGAAATAATAAGAATTGTACGTTTTAAATGCATCTTCCTTATTATTATAATATAGAAAATTTAGCATATGGTCCCTGTGATATTTCACAAATTTGCCCCAATACAACCTTGTAACGACGTTCAGTAATTTTAATTATTTTATCAACTTTAATATAAACTTCGGTTCTAATAAATATCAAGTTATTTAGGTAAATACATTACATAAAACTAACAATAATGACTAATTAATACATCTTGTTACAAATTAGCAAAAAATATGGCATTTTATTAAAAATCAATTAATATTTGGTGACGTTTGTCAAAAGTCACTACGTTAGTCTGCATTGGCTAGGGATGGGGTATACGATAATTGGATTTTCTATTTTTTTATACCTAAAATTAAATGTTCGTAATTAGTATTAATTCATAGTGGATCTTGGCATATTTAAAGAAACATACAAATCATACAATACATTATACAGTCAGTATAATGAAAATTAGGAATTAAAACGTCAGTTTAGAGAAAAACACTTATCGATTTATAAAAAAACTATTCGATTTGTAAAAAAAACGATTTTACCCCATCCCTTTGAGACATGACATTTCAAACGTCACAGGGACCATTCTACATTTTCTTGAGAATAGTTTATGTAATTTTTTCTCAACGCTGTCCAGTAATAAACTGTTTGCAGAGCAGCAGTGTTCCAAGGGCCATAATTTAAGTAATGCTGGTATACAGCATAACCTGACGGTCTAATTATCATTTGGCAATATCTTTCACCCAACCAGAGAGACGATAAAAGATCTATTGTGGAAAATCCAGATTGTTCCTATTTTTTTATTTTGCTCGGGTGTTACTGTAGTTGCCAGACGTCATTTGTTATTCTCTGATTTAATTTTTAAATTAAATTGTGATTTATAACTATTTGGGTATTGCTGAAACTGTGTACAATATTTAATTTTATTTATAGTCTATTTCTTCATTAGTTTTAGTTGATAACGTGTTTATTATGTTATTGCAAAAGTCATATTATTACTACGTAATGTTTAATGAATTGATCAATTTATTTTTTATTAACCCTCCCTTCCCTGTGATGTGTAACTAGTACACATTGCTTCTAAAAACTTTAATATCTCTATAAATATAATAAATACTGGGTTCAGATTTTAGATATTCCTCCGTAATACATAAACGCATTGAATGAAAAAATAATATTCATAATAATAAGCACTTATCGGCCACATCAGATATATTTTGTGAAAATCGGGAATAAATTCACCAATGCAATCAAACGTGTGGCAGTGTGTGACATAGGTATATTCATTAAAAAAAATCGCTATGGGTGAGGAAGCGACGCTATTCACGTCTCACTCTTCTTTGGTATATAGGAACGCAAGAAATATAATCTCAGTTCGCTCGCTTCTCTCGCTTCGTTTGAGGTGGTCGCTTCACCCGTTTTGTGAACGTCGGCCGATGTTTTTTTTTCATGTTTTCAGCAATTAAATTTCAATTATTATCACTTTTGACTTCAAATTTAATTAATTTAAGCGATTGGCTATGAATATTCTTATTTTTCCGATTTTAAATCGCAAATTTTTACGTGTATTGATGTGTATTTTATACACAGCACCGGAACGTGCGCATTTTTTTAGCACAGGAAAGGAAAGGTTAACGTTTGTTTTCTCGAGTAATATTGCATTCGGATCGATCGTGGTCTGCCTCAAAGTGTTAGAGATATGGGCAAAGTATGCAGCTTTAGGAAGCACGTTCACACTTATCAACATTTATGATTATTTATAAAAACTTTAAACATAACATATGTTACACTACACCTAAAGCTGAATGTGCTACTATCACATATCAGAAGATCTACAAAGTTTTCTTTGTAGTTCGTTTTATCTTGATAAAACTTACCAAGATAAGATAAGATAAGGTGCCAAATATGTTATCTTAACATATGCAAATGATGGGAAGTTCTTAATCTAATAACCCCTGAACTGGTTGAACGTTAGGAATAGACGCCAAATTCACATACTGTCTCAATTGTATAATATCCTAAACTGTCCAGCCACGCCCTCTTATCTCGTCGAAAATTTTCAGCGTCTTTCCGATCATGGACTAAACTCAAACACAGATTGTTTATTGGCTTTTTCAGTTCACTGCTCTTCTTTTTTACGTCATCCTTGACTGTCCATGCAGTGAGACTCTGGAATTAGTTACAAACCAACGTTAGACTCGCTCCATCCTTGGCATGCTTTAAAAAGTGACTTAAAAAACTCTTAATTTCTAGTCAGTAATATAACACGTTTCATTCCTGATTTTTTCCTTTCCTCTCTACCATCCCTTTCATTTCCTTTGATTGATGATATCTCACTTTATATAAAAAGGAATGAACGGGTGATGGTCCGTCTTTGTGGGCATATGCTCACCTATGAATTTCGTGGAGATGGATAGTCATTTGAATGTTTTTTTGCGACCATGTAACTTGCTTCATTTACTTTTTGTCTGGTTGGTTGGGAGAGATTGCCGCCCGGCAATAAGCCCGTCAGATTGTATTTGTATCAAAAGTGTTAAATAAATAAATATACCCCAGCCACCACCTTCCTATCCTTGGACTCTTGTATTATTTTGTAATATTTTAATTATTAATGAATCTGTTAATAAAAATGCGTTCGAATCCAACCGCCTCTCTAAACGGCGCTGTATAAATTCTCCTATTATTATTAACAGTATGAATCTAACCCAAATCTGCTAAGTTGGAATACAATATTTTTACGCCCTACTACAAACACTTTCATTTAAACATTAAAGAAATATTACTGATAGAATAATTTACTTGTAAATATTTCAAGACCTTTTCAATATTATATCGTTTTTTTACGGTGTTATTATTACTAGCAGTTCAGTGAAAAATGATTCGTCTGCTTTGTGTCCTAGGGTTCAATTCCCAGGGGTTAATGTAATTTTAAACCGTTTATCGTCTGAAATTTACATAGCACGGCATTTCATAACTACCTTACAAAATATGTTATGAGTGCTTTAGAGCGATATTTATAAAACATTATATTTTCGGCTTAATTGCATTAAGCAAATTATTAAATAAAGAACATTTTTTTTTAACTTTCTGGCAACTGAGTTTTATGAGTATGTGTACATATCATATACATACATACATAACATACATACCATCACGCTATTTCCCTGTGTGGGTAGGCAGATAGGATTTAGCTCCAGATTTTTCCTATTTCGATACACATCCTTCACATCTATACGATTCCTAGGTGTACGGCACCGGTACAAAGGACTGTGGAAATAGGTGGATGACTGCTGCTTACTACTCGGAGATTTCGGCTTACTTGAAGCTTTCCGGTGAAAGGTAGCAGGGTGAAGAGATTCCTCTTTAGCAGGCAGTAGATGGTCGCAAGTAAAAGGCAATAGACTAGAGTGGACTGATAATGTATTTTTGACTTTTGACACTACTTATGTGCGGCCAATCGCTCATCGCAAGCTTTTGTTTTCGCCCGTGCATGCTTTCATGACTTGCGAGATATCACAATTCTCAAAAGTTTTCGCATGCATGGGCCGGCCGATTTTTGATGCTATTTCTTGCGATGGCCGCGCATAAGAAACATTTCAGTTGCGGCCGTGACACCGCACGTACATCAACAAACATACAAATTATACGAGTACATACAAAACATCAAAATATAACCAAGAATATATACATATAAACATAAAACAAGAAAACACATGTGTGATGCATACGTCCAATACACTACGATTCCACTGATTTTTAACATTTCCTTCTTTCAAAATGTCATTCACTGCATCCAATCATACTTTCTTGACATATCTGCATCACGTCCTCTACTTATTTACATTTTTAATCATCATTTGTTTTATTATTCCTTCTCTATTCATTAATTTTACATGCTCAAATCATCTCAGAATACCCTTCTTCATCTTACTAAAGTTTACATCAATTCTTATTCAATAAATTCTGTATTCTGTCGTCTATTGTCACCTCATGTATTCTTCTCAATCACGCATTTCTACTGTTTCTTTCAGTTTCTTTTCACGTGCCCACTTTTCGTTACTCATCCATTTTACATTCCCAAACCATCTCAGAGTACTCTTTGTCACCTTCCTTAATACATCAGTCATAAAATCATATTCACCCCTAATCAATTCATACCGTATTTAGTATGTAAGCTATAAAAATAAATCAGTTATAAGTTCATATTCATCCCTAATCAATTCATACCGTATTTAGTATGTAAGCTATAAAAATAAATCAGTTATAAGTTCATATTCATCCCTAATCAATTCATACCGTATTTAGTATGTAAGCTATAAAAATAAATCAGTTATAAGTTCATATTCATCCCTAATCGATTCATACCGTATTTAGTATGTAAGCTATAAAAATAAATCAGTTATAAGTTCATATTCATCCCTAATCAATTCATACCGTATTTAGTATGTAAGCTATAAAAATAAATCAGTTATAAGTTCATATTCATCCCTAATCGATTCATACCGTATTTAATATGTAAGCTATAAAAATGTAAAATAAACCAAATAAAGCTTTCTTAAGTTAACTCTCGTTGAGAATTTTTACATAAGCAGCATAGGAATGAGCTTTGGTTACTAAATGGCGCTAAATAAACAAATAAATGTAATCTATGTTATGAAGCATAGTTCACGACATCTGGAAGGGGCGTGTTGCGAAGATGCCTGGAATTTAATATCAGCCATCCCCTGCGCTACAGCCCTTCTCCATTGTTGTAATTACTAATTAGGAATTATATTAAATTTGGCGGGTGTACGGAATAAGGTATGAATTTGCATTACCATCAGGATAAACATATACTATTTATGTATTTTGTACGATTATTTTAAAGAATCATGTAAGAAATCTAAGAATCCTTTTTGATAAAAATCTGTGTTGGCATAATCATGTCTTCAAGTTAAATCACAATATTTTTTCTTCTCGAATAATTATAATAAAATAATGATTGTATAGCGCTGTTTAGAGAGCAGACTCTCCTAAAGAGCGCTCTAGCTCTGGATTCTATTGCGCTGTTTAGAGCGCAGACTCTCCTAAAGAGCGCTCTAGCTCGGGATTCTATTGCGCTGTTTAGAGCGCAGACTCTCCTAAAGAGCGCTCTAGCTCGGGATTCTATTGCGCTGTTTAGAGCGCAGACTCTCCTTAAGAGCGCTCTAGCTCGGGATTCTATTGCGCTGTTTAGAGCGCAGACTCTCCTAAAGAGCGCTCTAGCTCGGGATTCTATTGCGCTGTTTAGAGCGCAGACTCTCCTAAAGAGCGCTCTAGCTCGGGATTCTATTGCGCTGTTTAGAGCGCAGACTCTCCTAAAGAGCGCTCTAGCTCGGGATTTGAACACACTATTATTGATAGATATCTAGCATATTCTTTACCATCTTTATAAAATTTAATGGGATGGGGAGTTTTGTCCCAGAACCGATGAAACGATGAAGCTTTTGAATATGGCTCCATAGGAGGATGCTTCGAATTCTTAGGGCGTATGTGATTTGATAAAATAATAATGAGATTTTTGAAGTGAAACTTCTATAGGCGCGGTAGGGCAAATTGGCCTGAACTTCACGAAAAGTGAAACGGTGTATTATATTTTTATTAAATTATCATTTATTAATATTAAATATTTTATTTATTAATAAATTATTAATTATTTTAACATTAATAATTATTTATTATTAATAATAATAAATATTATTTTAATATTATTAAGTGTTATATTATTGTTAAAATTATTATTTATTATTAAAATTATTGTTATTTATTATTAAAAATAAAAAAAATAAAGTTTTGGTATATATTATTTTTATATTAATATATTTAATAATTATAAATTTTATTTTATATTAAATTATTTTATTTTATTTAATATTTATTTTAGTATTTATTTGATATATATGTTATTATAGTATTAATAATTATATTATTATTATATTATAATTAATTATAATATAATTAATAATAATATAATAATATTAATAATTATATATTTTTAATAATATAATAAAAATAATATAATAATAAATAAATAATTATTTAAGAATAATTAAATTGATAAAAACATAAAAATATTAGTATATTTAATATTAAAAAAAATAAAATATTATTAAGTGTATTATATTATTATTAAAATGATTATTTATTATTAAAATTACTATTATTTATATTAAAAATTAAAAAAAAAATATATTTTTTTATTTAATTAAGAGAGATTTTCTTGAATTAAATTCCACATAACCATTTCCTAATCCTAAAAAAAAATCCTTGATAAATAGAAAAAAATCAATGCATAAAATCAATTTTTCCAAGGAGCTAAGAAGTTTCACTCTACCGCTCGAGAGTCTCACACATCTGTTTTTTTTTATTTCTTGATTTAGCCCATCTTTTACCGTAACGTTGGTGACATTGTCTGTGATATACATTTAAATTTTCAGCTATATTGGGTGGGTATTTTGTGTTTGACAGACAAAGTATTTAAATCGCATTTTGGCACGTATGCGATTTTTTAAAAATTTTAAAACCAACACCGTCGTGATGCCGCAGTCACCATATTCACCACATATGGCCTCATTGTGACTTTTTCCTGTTCCTGAAGATGAAGAGGACATTAAAAATACTAAATTTTGCGCCCATAGAGGAGATAAATGTATAATCGCTGGATAAACTAAAGGCTACCCCAAAAAAATGGGTTCCTCAAATGTTTTACGGATTGGAAAAAACGTTAGCAAAAGTGTATTTTATCCTATGTGGACTACTTTGAAAGGGACAATATTAATTTTAATTATTAAATAAATACCTTTTTGATAAAAAATAAAATTATTGTTGTTTTTTTAATCAAGCTCCTCACATGGTCAGCAACATGGTTGACCTTCAAAAAGGTGAAGCAAAAAGAGTGATGCTGACAAACGTCAAAATTATGAAGGTGTCGTATTTGGGACATATTCTGTGTGGTTCTATGTATCAAGTTCTGCAGCTTATTGTAGCTGGAATAAGACAAATGTTCTGGAGTCCTAAAGTTCTTCCATAAGGCGTATTTGCCCAAGTGATAGTCGATATCGGAAGGACCTGATATGCCACGATAAGAAGAAATGAAATAAAAAAAGTCATTTTAAGTTTAGTATTCTAATATGGAGTTCCACATAGTTAAAATGAAAACTTTTTATAAAGTATATTTTTCCTTAAATACGTCCAATGAACAATAGGAATATTCTCAGAAAATGGATTCTGAGTATTGATGTGTCAAACAAAGGCTTGTTTCCTTAATATTTATCGTTTCTCAAATAAACGCGTCTTTTACATGTCATACAATAATACCTCGCTTTACGATAGATTCGAAGAGAAAATTACGATTATTTGTCATGACTATCTTCTTCTCCCTGGCTCCAACTCATTGTCTGCAAATACTGTTGGGGTCAGCTCTCCTCGTCCTCAGGTTGTATGCTCTTCTGTCCCGGACTACGTCCCCCAGGCCGTGCCTCAGCATCAGGTTATCTTTTTGCACCACCCATGAATTCTTTGGTCTTCCTCTGGCTGTTATTCGAGGAAGATCCATGGAGATTGCCTGGTTCACTGCGTCCAACGTGCCCATACCATCTCAATTGCCTCTCCTCCATCTTGCTGTTGATGTGAGTAACACCTAGGCTTCCACGAATGCGTGAGCTTTTTATTTTGTCTCTTAGGGACACACCAGCTGACCATCTTAGCATGCGCATTTCAGCAGTTTCTAGTTGCCTAGAGTAAGAGTTATACATCGTCCAGCATTCGGAGCCATAGAAGAGTGCGGGTCTGACAATCGTTTGGTATACTTTTCCTTTTAACTTTACTGGCATTTTCGGATCACATAGATTTGTTTTTATGTCATGACTATCTCTCTGCTTAAATGTTCTAAGCCGTACATTAAATCGATGAAAGTATCACATTGAAAGAATTAATTGCGAAAGACTTACTTCTTCTCGAGGTACCGTTCCTAATCGGTAGGACACCATTATATCAATCTTTATTTTGTTCACTGCACCCCGGAACAACTCTTGCAAGTTATGTTATTATAGTTCGGAAATTCTGGGATGAGTCCTATGACAGCTCACAAATTTGCCCCAATACTACAACCTTGTAACGATGTTCAGTAATTTTAATTATTTTATCAACTTTAATATAAGCCTCAATTCTAATAAATAGCAAGGTGTTTAGGTAAATACATTACATAAGGTTGTATTGGGGCAAATTTGTGAGCTGTCACAGGACTCATCCTAGAATTTCCGAACTATAAGCCAAAAGATACAGATCCTTTATCTCGTCTTCCATTTATTTTAACCTAGATCAGGGGTCTCCAAACTACGGTTGGAAATGAAGGAGAAGACTCCTTTAATACTTTCACCATCTTTGCATGGATCTCAATAGCCGATAAACCTTCCAAAACAAAGAATTTAATCACTGCACGATATTCGAATTTTTCCATTGTTAAAAAATACACTGACACGTCAACTTCAAATGGCTTGTAAACAAAGAATGAATTGACATATCGAAATGAAATTTTGAGTACGTTCTTATGAAAGATGAAATATTAAAATGGAGTAGAAATTTTGGTTTTCTACTGCTCCATAGATGTCGCTTTAAAAACTTTTTGACTAACCTAGTATTTCCTGATTCACTGTCTATGGATTCATTCCATAGGGAAGAGTTGAGCATTCTCAATTCGTAGTTCAGGCATCTGTTTTTAAAAAAGGCTTCATTTCAACGAAAATACTTTTCCATATCTGTATCCTCGTTTTTATTTCCTGAAAGGAATCTCATTTTTCATTTATCGTTTATCCGTTCCCTTCATCCTCATTTATTCATCTCATTTTTCATTTATCCATTCCCAAATATTTGTATGGATTCACACGTTGTGCAGTTTCTCTGCTCATTATTTATTTATTTATTTCACACTTCATTGTAAAACACTCTGGCGGGCTTATTGTAAGGTGGCAAACTCTTTCAATTAAAATAAAATAAGTTACATGGTCCCAAAAAATATTCAAATAAACACCTATAAAAGTAAGGTACCATTAACCATTCCTGTCCTGTGATATGTAACTAGTACACATTGCTTCTAAAAACTAATATCTCTATAAATATAATAAATACTGGGTTCAGATTTTAGGTATTCCTTCGTAATACATTTACACATTGAATGAAAAAAATAATATTAATAATAATTAGCACTTATAGGCTACATCACAGATATTTTGTGAAAATCGGGAATAAATGCACCAATACAATCAAACCTATGCCAGTGTGTGACGTAGGTATATTCATTCTAAAAAATCGCTATGGGTGAGGAAGCGACGCTATTCACGTCTCACTGTACTTCGGTATATGTGAACGCAAGAAATAGAATCTCAGTTCGCTCGCTTCAGTAGTTCCCGGGCTTTCGTTTCAGGTGGTCGCTTTGCCC
The DNA here is from genome assembly GCA_949825065.1 of Odontocerum albicorne. Taxonomy (NCBI): domain Eukaryota; kingdom Metazoa; phylum Arthropoda; class Insecta; order Trichoptera; family Odontoceridae; genus Odontocerum; species Odontocerum albicorne. The sequence continues at coordinate 6,939,343 of OX463840.1, read as the reverse complement.
GTTTTGTGAACGTCAGCCGATGTTTTTTTTTCATGTTTTCAGCAGTTAAATTTCAATTATTATCACTTTTGACTTCAATTTTAATTAGTTTAAGCGATTGGCTATGAATATTCTTATTTTTCCGATTTTGAATCGCTCATTTTTACATGTGTATTGATGTACGAGTATATTGAATACACATCACCGGAACGTCCAGATTTTTTTAGCCCAGGAAGGGAAATGTTAATCAAAGGAAAATAAAGGAATCGTGGAGAGGAAAGAAAAACAAGGAAGGGAACACGTTATATTAATTATGTTATTTATAGTTAAGGCACAAACACTGAGGAGATTTAAACACATTGTAATTTATTTAGTCTTTAGCAGATAGGTTCTTATTGAAAGATATGATGAGGATGATTTGTTGATAAATAATAAAACACGTTAGATCGCAATGCGGAAAGAGAGTCTGTCGAATTTTATTAGTAACGTAGGTATTTATATCTTTTTAGAATGTGCGCAAGAATGCGCTCGCGATATGCCTGCGTCTCGTTTCTGTAAATGCAAAAACGATTAATCGTTGTATGTAGGTAAGAATCTATTTACGGAACCGGCGAGACAGCGTGGTGCGTTCTCTCTCGAGTATGGAGTGCGGTCCGCTCGGGTACGGGATGAATGGCCGGCGGGTGACCTTCGGACTTGTTTACTTAGATTTATCGAAGAATCCGAAGGTCATTTCATCGGTCATTGACCGTATGTATGAATGCCCACAGTATCCGAGTGTGCGACCGCCACAAGTCCAATACTGTTTATTGCACTTTATAAAGTGGAATAAACAGTGTTGGACTATATAAATTACAACGTTATAAAGGGTCTTTCAAATTAAGTGGTTTTTTTAATTCTAATTCTTGAATAAAAACACAATTTGATTTGATTTCAAAAAACGTTTTATTGATCATTAAAGTATATCATAATTAATGTATGACATTTAAACACATAAAACAATATCCGCCAAATGTCCACCTCTTGCAGCTCCCCAGATGTCCACTCTTTTGTCAAAAAATTTTATGATATTTTGTCACAATTGTTTTGGTATAATTTGGCATAGTTCAAACTCACCAATAACGCGAATAATTTCGTCCTTCAGCTCAGGAATTGCTCGGGGGTCATTCTTATAGACCTGGCTTTTCACTTAATCCCAGAGAAAATAGTCCAATGGTGTCAGATCACATGATCTTGGTGGCCAATTAACATTACCGTTTCCGGAGATAACAATACATAAAATAATTCATAAATTTGAACGCGTTGTTGTATTGTGTACGACTCCATTTTCATAAATGTCATACATTACACTTTTCAAATGTCACAAGACCCAGGCAAGTTCACGACGCCATCTGTGTTTTATCCAAGAATTAAAAAAACACTCAATTTGACAGACCCTTTATTAATTACTTGAAATTAAGAATCCAGTCACTTTTTAAAACATGCCAATGACGTAACAAGTCTAACATTAGTTCGTAACTAGTTCCAGAGTCTCACTGCATGGACAATACAGAAATTATTAGATTTGGACATGATACACAAAACAATTTTTTTATATTTTTTTTAACCTGGCGAGTTTATTGCCATGTGGCAATCTCTTCCAACCAACCAGAAATATGTTTTTATAGGCCCTAAGTGTTAACCAGACTGGAATCCTATTTAAAAAAATCTGGGTTCCAGCGGGGATCGAACCCGCAACCTCCGGATCGACAGACAAGTGTCTTGCCACCAGGAATTAATTAATTAATCTTGGAAGGAAACGGAGGAAATCTCCATTTAGACATATGAGTGAATGACTGATGCGAATGTAGAGTGTATGATGAGAAACTAATGGCTATGATTTTGATGTGGTTGTTGAGATTATAATGCGATTAGAATTATGTATGGCAAGAGCTCCCAAATTTTTTTCGGCCGCAGACCCCTTTACCAAAAATATTTAAAACCGTCGACTCCCTAGTCATTTACTTTACTTACTCAAATCAATAAGTTTGTACAGTACTCGATATTAAATATTTCACTAGATATCAAACTTTTCATTTTAATCACTTGTTATTAAGGATTGAAAAAATATGAAAGGACTACAGATTATGGCATTATCTTATGCAGCATTTAATATTGAAATCTGCACTGACGAAAATTAATGCGAAAAATACGAGCAAGTTTTTTTTTTATTTTTGACATTTATAAAATAAATTCAAAATATTGACAAATATTCTTAATTATAGTTGGGAAATTCTAGGATGATTCCTGTGACAGTTCACAAATTGGCCCCAATACAACCGTATGTAATGTATTTACCTAAATAACTTGCTATTTATTAGAATTGAGGCTTATATTAAAGTTAATAAAATAATTAAAATTACTGAACATCGTTACAAGGTTGTATTGGGGCAAATTTGTGAGCTGTCACAGGACTCATCCTAGAATTTCCAAACTATAGGTATCTATCTATTGGAATCATATATATTTTGAAGTAACAAACAAATAGCAGTAGGAAGGGGGTCTATTTTTGCTGTCGTTGACCCCCATTTTTTTTTAATTGAAACTATCGACCCCTAGAAAAATCAAATCGATCCCAGGGGGTCGATATCGACCACTTCACTTCACTACCGGTTTCAATGACCTCCGTCTTCCTCGTCAGATGAAGTTGAACTAAATTATGTCGAAAATATTTTTTTTCTAATCGTAATAAGTAAAAGAGAGTGGTAGAGAAGTAGGTAAGTGTCAAAAAGATGACTTTTGAACGGGAAATATATTTAGCAGATGACTATTATTGAAATTATCTTGATTGTTTATAATG